>CM064505.1:43515222-43516706 GCA_032716605.1 Paralithodes platypus
CAGAACGTTATAATTGGCCCCTAAAAGTTGGTTGATTGGTTTGATGAAGGGATTATTCCAGGCTAAACTCATTCCTGTAATTCCTGTAATTCCTGTAATTCCTGTAATTTCCTTCATTATGAATAACAATACATTAAGCAGAAAAGTACAATGTGCTTTGTATCAATTCCAGGAGAGTTTTTGTACCTTGTCCACAATGCAAAGTATAGTATTATTGGATTATATATATATATATATATAATTATTATTATATTTTTTAGTTTCCTCGCTAGACCTCCATTAAGCTTTAAAGATACACCCCTTAGATTCCCTTTAAAGATACACCCCTTAGATTCCCTTTAAAGATACACCCCTTAGATTCCCTTTAAAGATACACCCCTTAGATTCCCTTTAAAGATACACCCCTTAGATTCCCTTTAAAGATACACCCCTTAGACTCCCTTTAAAGATACACCCCTTAGATTCCCTTTAAAGATACACCCCTTAGATTCACTTTAAAAATACACCCCTTAGATTCCCTTTAAAGATACACCCCTTAGATTCCCTTTAAAGATACACCCCTTAGATTCCCTTTAAAGATACACCCCTTAGATTCCCTTTTAAAGATACACCCCTTAGATTCCCTTTAAAGATACACCCCTTAGATTCCCTTTAAAGATACACCCCTTAGATTCCCTTTAAAGATACACCCCTTAGATTCCCTTTAAAGATACACTCCTTAGATTCCCTTTTAAAGATACACCCCTTAGATTCCCTTTAAAGATACACCCCTTAGATTCCCTTTAAAGATACACCCCTTAGATTCACTTTAAAGATACACCCCTTAGATTCCCTTTAAAGATACACCCCTTAGATTCCCTTTAAAGATACACCCCTTAGATTCACTTTCAAGATACACCCCTTAGATTCCCTTTAAAGATACACCCCTTAGATTCCCTTTTAAAGATACACCCCTTAGATTCCCTTTAAAGATACACCCCTTAGATTTCCTTTAAAGATACACCCCTTAGATTCCCTTTAAAGATACACCCTAGATTCACTTTAAAGATACACCCCTTAGATTCACTTTAAAGATACACCCCTTAGATTCCCTTTAAAGATACACCCCTTAGATTCACTTTAAAGATACACCCCTTAGATTCCCTTTAAAGATACACCCCTTAGATTCCCTTTAAAGATACACCCCTTAGATTCCCTTTAAAGATACACCCCTTAGATTCCCTTTAAAGATACACCCCTTAGATTCCCTTTAAAGATACACCCCTTAGATTCCTTTTAAAGATACACCCCTTAGATTCACTTTAAAGATACACCCCTTAGATTCACTTTAAAGATACACCCCTTAGATTCACTTTAAAGATACACCCCTTAGATTCCCTTTAAAGATACACCCCTTAGATTCACTTTAAAGATACATACACCCCTTAGATTCACTTTAAAGATACACCCCTTAGATTCCCTTTAAGATACCACCCCTTAGATTC
>CM064505.1:43516806-43519306 GCA_032716605.1 Paralithodes platypus
CTACATAGAGCTACATAGATACACAGACCACACAGACCTCAAGGTCCTTACTAGGCAGTCTGGCCTTACAAACTATATATGTATATATACATATATATACATATACATAGATAGATAATATATACCGTACAACATACAATATACACACCCACACACACACACACAATACATACCTACATACATACATACAGCCTATACATATATATACAGTATATATATACATACTGTACAGTGCACACACATACTATACATACATTTTTTTTTTTTTTTGTTTTTTTTTCACCCCAGCCCTCTGCAGATAGAGGTCAAGCTTCCCTTGAAGCGTTTTATTGTGTCGCTCTCCACCACTCTCGCTGGTAGTTTATTCCTCAGAGAGAGAGAGGTAGGAGTACAAAGGCGTACAAAGGAAATCAAGCAACAGATCTAGTGACCCTTCTAGGTTGCTTGTCCTCCAAAACACTGAGATCAAGTGTCCAAACAGTGGTTTAGAGTGGTAAGGGAACATTGGAAAGGGAACTACTGCCCTGCCACTAACGTGGCAGGACTAGGAAGTTAGTAGGGGACATATTGGTTAGTAACTGAGGGGAGGATAAAGTTATTCATTTACAAACGCAGTCAGTCGCGGGTTTGATGCGAGATATTTGTCTAGGCGGAATTTAAATGAATCAACGGTGCTGCAGTCTATAACGTCTCGGGGAAGCCCATTCCACAAGTTGACAACTCGATTGAAGAAGAAATTCTTAGATTCGTGCGAGTTAAAAGATTTACCAATAATTTTGCAACCGTTTCCCCGCGTGTAATTAGATTGGTCGATAGTGAAGTACTTACTACAGTTCATATTGTCGATGCCTTTGATGATTTTGAACACTTGAATTAAGTCGCCTCTTAATCTGCGCTGGGTTAAAGGAAATAGATTTAATTCTCTAAGACGCTCTTCGTATGGTTTGTTCTTTAGGCTAGGTATCATTTTGGTAACTCTACGTGAACTCGTTCTAGCTTGTTTCTATCTTTTTGGTAATAAGGGCACCAGGATTGAACGCAGTATTCCATAAGAGGGCGGACTAAGGAATTGTAAAGGGTTAGGATAACTTCTTTGGATTTTTGCTCAAATGACCTGCCTATAAAGCCAATTATTTTGTTTGCCTTCTTAACAACTTCTGAACATTGTTGACTCGGTTTTAGGTTACTCGACATTGTTACTCCCAGATCGGTTTCTCTGTTTACATTCTTAAGCTGAGTGCCATTCATCGAATAGTTTGCTTTCTCATTTAGGTATCCGATATGTAGTACTTTACATTTATCCGCATTGAAAATCATTTGCCAAAGTTGGGCCAACCATGACAATTTATCTAAATTGTATTGCATATCGTCAACTTGTTCTTTTGAGAGTACGCTATTTGCAATTTTTGTATCGTCAGCAAATTTTGAGATTGTGCAGGTGAGACCCTCATCTATGTCGTTGATGTAAATTAGAAAGAGAATTGGACCTATTACCGATCCCTGGGGTACCCCGCTACTTACATTGGTCCATTTAGATGCCTTACCGTTTATGACTACCCTTTGCTTTCTGTTGAGAGAGAGAGAGAGAGAGAGAGAGAGAGCTACATAGATACACAGACCACACAGACCTCAAGGTCCTTACTAGGCAGTATGGCCTTACAACCTATTATGTAATATATATATATATATATAATATATATATATATATATATATATATATATATATATATATATATATATATATATATATAATATATATATACATATATATACATATATATATATATCTAATATATACACCGGTACATACATATCCACACACACACACACATATACACATACATACGTACACATACATACATATATACATACTGTACAGTGCACACACATACACATACATAATTTTTTTTTTTTTTTTTTTTTTCATATCACTCCAGCCCTCTGCAGATAGAGGTCAAGCCTTCCCTTGAAAGCGTTTATTGTGTCGCTCTCCACCACTCTCGCTGGTAGTTTATTCCACTCTGTCGCCACACTGGTGAAGAAACTCTTTGTGACATCTAGGTTTGCCTTTTTGGTTTTTAATTTCATTCCATTTCCGCAAGTTTGATTAGTATTGTTTAATGTGACTAGTGCATTTACATCGACTTTGTCGAAACCTTTTAGTATCTTAAAGCACTCAATAAGCTGACCCCTCAACCTCCTCTTTTTTAATGAGAACAGGTTCAATCGTTTAAGTCTTTCTTCATATGGTTTATTTCTTAATGAGGGTATCATCTTCGTCGCTCTACGCTGTACTGACTCGAGTCTTACAATGTCCTTGATCAGATAAGGTGACCAGAACTGCACACCATATTCAAGGTGGGGCCTCACCATACTTTTGAACAGTGGCACTATTACGTTTTCATGTTTATATGTAAAGTTTCGTTTAATAAAGCCCAATGCTATGTTTGCCTTATTTGCAGCTGCTATACATTGGTCGGAAGTTTTTAGGTTTTCAGAT
>CM064505.1:43524306-43534306 GCA_032716605.1 Paralithodes platypus
ATAATTTTTCGTACCCGACAGACGCAAACTCGATATGCAAATTATTTATGAACATTAAAAGAAAATGTAATTAAAACTCGTAGGTGACCTTTGGCGAGTGTCGATTGAGCTGAGGGAGGTGTGTCCAGGAGAGAGTTATTATTATTATTATTATTATAATTATTATTAGTATTATTATTATTAGTATTATTATTGGGTAAGTCTGGGTGAACTTGGGTAAGTTTGGGTAAGTTTGGTTGGGTTTGGGTAAGTTTGGGTCCATATGGGTAAGTTTGGGTTGAGTTTGGGTAAGTTTGGGTTGGGTTTGGGTAAGTTTGAGTTGAGCTTGGGTAAGTTTGGGTGGGTTTGGGTAAGCTTGGGTAAATTTGGGTTGAATTTGGGTAAGTTTGGGTGCGTTTGGGTGCGTTTGGGTACACCGCCTCCTCAAATCACCCATTCCGTCGTTTTAATGGGCCATATATCACCCAAATTTCTTTCCACCGTTTAATTTCAGAATCTATACGGGGGATAAGGACCATAAATCTTGATGGGCTACAACCTCCACAAGTATTATAATCTGGGCTAGTCCATAATTACCCATAAATCTATCCTTGATACTATTAAGAGTAGATTATTATATATTTGTTCATATATCTATTTATTCATTACAATTTTGTTTAGTTTCCTCCCTCGACATCCATCCATCAAAATAATAATTAAATAAATAAACAAATGAATAATGCGTTAATAATAATCAAACATAACCCAAGACCCCCATTCAAGATGGATTTGTGCATTTTTCGGTAGGAAAAAGCCCCGGCGAAAGGGCAGTTCTTCCTAAATTGCAGGCTCGCTATCGCTCGCTAGGAAAGAATAGACACCTGAAGGGATAGAAACGTCTTAAAATAACCAAACTAATGGGGTGAGCATCTTACAGTCTCAAAACTAATGGGGTGAGCATCTTACAGTCTCAAAACTAATGGGGTGAGCATCTTACAGTCTCAAAACTAATGGGGCTAAGCATAAGGGAGAAGGGAGTCCAGAAAAAAAAAACCCATTCCCCTTAAGGGGACATGGGCCGGTTTTCTGGACCACTTTCTCTCTCATGTTTAGCCCCATTAGTTTTCAGATGTTAAGATGTTTGCCCATTAGTTAGTCGATTTTAAGACCTTTTGCCCCATTTCTTCGTCAATATTTAGACCTTTCGTGCTATTTAGGTGTCGATTTTTTCCCTGGCGAACGACAGTGAGCCTGTAATGTTGGAATAACCGGCCTTCGGCCGGGAAATTTTCTACCGAAAAATGTACAAATTAATCTAGAAGGGGGATCTAATGGATGTTTTTCTTTTAATTTGATGGAGGTCTAAGGAGGAAACTAGAAAAATAATGAATACATGCAAAAATTGGCCAAAAAGTGAACCATCTCCCCTTAATTAATTACAAGTTTCATGGCAATTTTCCACCGGGTACTTTCTACTGGTAACAGGGGTGCAACAGAGGAAGAGGGTTGTAGGAAAGTTGAAAGCAGTAACAAGAAATAGGGTGGTCAGCATGGAAGTAGAAAAGTCCTTGCATGATAGTGTGGTAATCCCGACATTGGTGTACGGGAGTGAAGCATGGATATTGTTGGAGAGACACAAACCAAGAGGGGAGGAAATGAGATACTTGAGAAGTGAGTGCGGAATTACATGGAGGGATAAACAGACGAATGAGGAAGTACGAAGGCGGTGTTGTGTGGATGTAGATGTGCTGGAAAGTGTGAAAAGGAACACCTTGAGATGTTCGGCCATGTGGAACATATGGGAAGCGAGAGAATTACTAAGAGAGTGTTCGAGATTAAAGTGGAAAGACAAGGAGGGAGAGGTAAACCGAGAGAGAGGTGGAAGGATGGAGTTAAGAAGTATATGTGTGAAAGCAGTGCTGGATGGGAGGAGGGGCATCAACTGACTGGGGACAGAGGTGCATGGGGGCGATTTGTTCGTGGCCACCCCTTTGAGGATCACGGCGTCCAGCATTAGATAGATAGATAGATAGATAGATAGATAAAAGGATTAATGGAGATAGTATGTAACCTTTATATTGGTAGACGTCCTTATTAAGCTATATAAAATCGTCTCATAGTTGCCAGAATATAATGTAAAGGATATCACCGGTACTGAATGGGGAGGCTGAACCTTCGCTGAGCCCAGATATCAAAATTTATAATTTTTGTGTTCTTGTTCTATAATGCTTCTTTCAACATAGGAGAATAGCATAAGAAGGAACAAAAAAACATCGCATCCATAACCCCCCGGGCCAGGGGTTCGACCTCGACCCCCTAAAAACAAAAACAAAATCTTTCAGCCACCCAATTTTTTTTTTTGTGTCTGTAGTCTAAAGGGCTGCTGTAAGCAATAGAAATGATCATATGAGGGCATAAACACCCATATGACATCCCTAGGGCCCCCTTGGGGGGGCCCCAAAATCATGGATTTTGGTAAAAAATTGTCTAAAATAATTCTACAAAGATTTCCCCTGATGAAAATTTTGTTTAGTTGGTCATTAATCTCGATCTTCTATGTTGCGCGCTATGGTAGAAAACGGAAGCTAAGGAGGACTACTATTTGATCTGCCCCCAAAATAGTTTAGACTGATGAAAATCTTTAATTTTAGCTTGCCAGAGATCCTATTTTGGCACTTACGAGATCATCTACTTTTGTGTTTATTGCTCAAATTCATTCCCCTTCCACACACTACATATAGGACTATATAGCAACTGGAAAATGCAGAGATAATGGCATTATCTCACATATTTTTCAAGATTCGACATTGTTTAGGTTGAAATGTTGGCTAAAAAAAACATATATATATATTATATAGTTTTTTCAGCCCCTTCTATTATGCAATATGGTACAACTAGTGCATTTTCTTGTAGGGGATGCAGGTAGCATACGCCATGCAAAAATTGCGGAAAATTTGAACAATTTTGAGTGAGAAGATGATTTTACAAATATTTCAATGAAATTCTGCGCTCGTGCCCGAACATATAGAGAGCTGATTTTTTCAGCGAATCTTAGTATTTCCATTGGTAATAAGATGGTATAAGTGAAGAAAAACACTCTTATACAGGCTGACTTGGGGGTCAAAGCTTCAGCCTCCCCTTATTAATTTTAATTTTTAATTTAATTAAGGGGGGTCACCGGCTTCTTTCATCTTTCTCTCCTTGTCTCTCTTTCCCTGGCTTGTATCCATTCGGCCCCATTCAGCCAACTGTTTTAAGACGTTTATCCCCATCCAAGTGTTGATTTCTTCCTGGCGAGCGATAGCGAGCCAACATTGTATGGAGAAATCCGGCTTTGCCGGACACATTTTTCTATCGAAAGATGTACAAATTTAGCTTGATGTCAAAACAAAAATATATATATGCCTGCTCGCTACCGCTCGCCAGGAAAATATTGACACCTGGATGGGGGTAAACGTCTTAAAACAGTAGGCTGAATGGGGCCGAATGGATACAAGCCAAGGAGAGAGGGAGAGAAAGAGAAAAAAAAGGCGAGGTGGGCTCCGTAAAAAAGTGTATACAGAGTTACGCAGAACGATTATTACAATATTTACCATGCGACTCAGTTATATTTCTGACCATGTGTTCTATATTTCTGACCATGTGTTCTATATTTCTGACCATGTGTTCTATATGCATACTTATTATATATAGCGTACCTCTATGGCCCTGTTCTCTCTCTCTCTCTCTCTCTCTCTCTTACTCTCGTTCTCTTGCTTGTTCTCTCTCTCTCTCTCTCTCTCTCTCTCTCTCGTTCTTTCACTCTCACTCACTCTCTCGTTCTTTCTCTTGACTGTTCTCTCTCTCTCTCTCTCTCTCTCTCTCTCTCTCTCACACACACACACTCTCTCTCTCTCTCGTTCTCTTGCTTGTTTTCTCCCGCCCTATATATCTCTCTCTCTCTCACTCGTTCTCTTGCTCACTCACTCACTCTTACTCACTCACACTCTCTCTCTCTCTAAGCCACCTATTGTGTTGAAGCAGGGATTTTAGAGCATTACCTTTCACCGCCGCCGACACGCAAGCTCACAACTTTTAGACACTACAATTTCTAAAAATGTTTTTTTTAATACGCTAGGTAGTTAGTTACTAAGTTATTATTGCTATCCCTAATGTTGGGAAAATGTTATATATATATATATATATATATATATATATATATATATATATATATATATATATATATATATATATATATATACTAGCAGGGGTAGCCGGCGTTGCCCGGGTAATCACCATAATCACCATCACTACTACCACCACTACTACTACCATAATCACCATCATCAATCACTACTACCACAATCATCACAATACTACTGCTACCATAATCATCGGCCTCGACCTCCCTGTGCCTCATTAAACGGCGACCTCGATTTCGGCCGCTAAATGACCTCCGATTTTGGATCTGACCTCATCCGTACCCCCATTTTGGGGGGCTGCGCACAACTTTCGTTCCATACACCTTTTCGATCGGAAGCCTCCTTCTGCCCCAAACGGCCATTTTTTTCGCTCCCGTATACTACATAAGTTCTGCCGAAAACTTTATTAAACAAAAGTGTCTCTGATTTCCACTAAACTCGCCTAAACCATCTCTAAAGCCTGGGCTTTCCAACGGTGCCCCACACTCCCACCTGGCACCAAAACTGTGGGAGGAGTTTAGTAACAAAGGTCGGGTAACTGACAGACAAACAGACAAACATTGACCTTTATTTATTAAGATATATATATATACTGTATATAGGCAACCTTAACACTATCTAATCCGACGTCTTGTGGGTTATTGAGACGCATTATGAAATTATTATTGAGGATTTTACATGCTTTTGTCATTTTCAAGCAATTTAATTTGGTTTGTTCCTTAGGTTAACAAACATGTCTTCGCAGACTTCCTTCAAATTAAAAGATGCCCACCCAGACCTCCTTCAAGCTAATTGTGTACATTTTTCGCCAGGAAAAGTTCCCAGCCGAAGGGCGATTTAATTTAAGTTACATCTAATTTGCTCGCCCAGAAAATAACGACAACTGAATGGAGTGAAGCATCTCATCATCACCAAACGAATGGGGGGAATCGTTTTATATCTCCAAATTAATGGAGCGAAATAAGGTAGTTCCAAAAAGACCCCCATCGGACCAAATAATTTAATACATAGTCATCATCATCATCATCAGCCTGAGTTAGTCCACTGCAGGGCAAAGGTCTCTCCCAAACGTTTCCACTCCAATCGGTCAGATGTTAGTCTGTTCCATCCCACCCCTGCAAGCTTTCGGATCTCATCTCTCCATCTGGTTCTCTGTCTACCCTTTCCTCAAGCTTCTTCTACTCATTGTTTTCGAATAGCTCTCATTACAGCAGAAATTTCGACCGAGTCAAATGCCTTTTCGTAATTTATGAATGCCATACAAAAAGGATTTTGGAATTTTTGAATTAATCTGTTTATAAAAAAATAGCTAATGGAAATGATCTATTACTACTCTAGTTGCCGACACCAGTGCAACATAACCTTGATATAATTCCAGGATTAATGTATGTACAGTATGTTCATACTCAGGTACATGCCCAATTGCTGGGGGTGGCTGACACGAGACAGAGCCCGAGCAGAAACATTTAAAGTTCCTATTCTCAGGGTCCGGGACCAGTTTCGCGTTCCCTCGCCCATTTCTCAGTTTCGTCGAGTAAGAGAATTATGCAAGGGGAGGAGGATTTCAGGATTAATAACGATTGAAAATTGACGTACTTTGTGAAGAGACTAAAGGGATATTCTGCAAAGTATTAGTAGTATTAGTAGTAGTAGTAACAGTAGTAGTCGTAATAGTAGTAGTAGTAGTAATTTTAAATAAAGTAATAATAGTAGTAGTAGTAGTAGTAGAATAATTGTCTATATTCATTATATTTTGTGAGCATGGAACTGACAATTTGTGAGAAGAGTAAAGGGATACTGTTGGTTCCCGGAAGGTCCCAGGCAGCTTATGGCAATAAAGTCATGTTGGTTTCCTGTTTCTGGGAACCCAAGTATTGCAGTTTGTCACAGTAGCCAACAGTTGCAAAGACATAAACCTGTACTGTATGTATGTGTGCAATACCAAATACATAGACTGTACTGTATGTGTGTGTGCAATACCAAATACATAGACTGTACTGTATGTATGTGTGCAATACCAAATACATAGACTGTACTGTATGTGTGTGTGCAATACCAAATACATAGACTGTACTGTATGTATGTGTGCAATACCAAATACATAAACCTGTACTGTATTTATGTGTGTAATACCAAATACATAGACTGTACTGTATGTATGTGTGTAATACCAAATACATAGACTGTACTGTATGTGTGTGTGTAATACCAAATACATAGACTGTACTGTATGTATGTGTGTGTGTAATACCAAATACATAGACTGTACTAGTACAAAGGTACAAAGGAAATCAAACAACAACAGATCCAGCAATCCCTCAAGGCTGCTTGCCCTCCAAAACACTGATGGTCAAGTGTCCAAACAGTGGTTTAGAGTGGGTAAGGGAAAAATTGAAAGGGAAGACTGCCCTGGGACAAATGTCCGTGGCAAGGGAAGTGTATAAGCACGTCATGCTTACCATACATACCCGGTGACCACTTTGTTTTTCTATGTGGATGAGAGAGACAAAATGCAGAACTGCCTGTGACGAGTGCCTCCCCCAGATTTGGAAGTGGTGTCAGTTGTTGATAATTGTATAGTCATTGTTGTAAATTAATGACGTCTCCTAGGTTGGAAGTAACTAGGGTTGTAGATGGTGTGGACAATGTTGTAAATGATGTCAGCAGTGTTGTAAATGATGTCAGCAGTGTTGTAAATGATGTCAGCAGTGTTGTAAATGATGTCAGCAGTGTTGTAAATGATGTCAGCAGTGTTGGTAATGGTGTGGACAGTGTTGTAAATGATGTCAGCAGTGTTGTAAATGATGTCAGCAGTGGTGTAAATGATGTCAGCAGTGTTGTAAATGATGTCAGCAGTGTTGTAAATGATGTCAGCAGTGTTGGTAATGGTGTGGACAGTGTTGGTAATGTTGGAACCACCATCCACCACCACCACCACCACACCACCACATCACCACCACCACACCAGCCACCAGGAACCACCACCACACCACACCACCACCACCACCACCACCACACCACACCACCACCACCACCACCACCACCACACCAGCCACCAGGGACCACCACCACCACCACACCACACCACCACCACCACACCACACCACCACCACCACCACCACCACCACACCAGCCACCAGTGACCACCACCACCACCACACCACACCACACCACCACCACCACCACCACCACACCAGCCACCAGGGACCACCACCACTAATGTAACTTTTGGAACACTCCCAAACTTCTCCATAAACAACAACAACAACAACAACAAAGACGCAACCGTACTCCAGTCTTTTATTTATTTTTATTATTAATTTATTATATGTGTTTTCTTTAAGGGGTGATGATGGTCTATTTGTATGGTCCCCCTTCTCCCTCATGTTTAGCCCCATTAGTTTTCAGATTTTAAGACGTTCCTTTCACGATATGTGGACACCTTTCTGCCTTTTTATGGCAGACAGTAGACGATTTCATTGAGCTTAGGAAGGAACCTTGGGAGCCAGAGGGGTACTTGAGATAGAATTTACGCAATTCTTAGAGATACTTCCTAAACTGCATGAAACAGGGTAATAACGGCAAAAATATAATAAGATGCAACGTATCGTATCTTGAAAAGGTTAACAATTCAATTTAGTAGTCTATGTCCATCCATGTCTTTCCAATATAATATGGCGCGAAAAAAAAAAACGAAAAAAAACAAAAAAACGCGGGTAGAACATTACTAACACGAATTAAATATTCAAGAGTTCTCAAGAATGGGGGGCGGGGGGAAGGGGGGCATATGGGTGTAAGGAGTTTGTCTGTATTACATTTATTATTATTCTTAAAACAATGTAGTACAATAATAAACTCGCTATTTAGTCTTCAAGTGGTAATATGGCGGACGGAAGCATCAATTAAACTGAGAGAAGAAACAAAAATATACATACATACATACAGAGAGAGAGAGAGAGAGAGAGAGAGAGAGAGAGAGAGAGAGAGAGAGAGAGAGAGAGAGAGAGAGAGAGAGAGAGAGAGAATTGAAGCTATCCCTCTTTCGTTGTTCTAAGTCTTATTTTAGCTTCTCCTTCTTCCCCCTGCTGTCCTCTTCTGTTATTATATCTCCTTTTCTCTTCTCACATTTCCAACTCTTTCTATATTCGTATATCCTTTTTATCTTCTATATTTAGCTAGCCACTCGTATATGACCTCGCATATTTGATTTAAAACATTTCCTTAACGCTATCTGATCCGATGCCAAACTATTGGGGTGAAACGTCTTCAATTATATAGAGGTTAAAATAGACTCGCCTCGGACCAGAAAGTGTTAATGCGTTTTTAGTCATGCAAGAGATATTGCCACTTCTGCAGGAGGGTGTGGAGGGTAGAGAGAGAGCCTTTTGCTTTGCTGTACTTTCCATCCACTGTCTTAGTATATGCGAATTAATAATATAAGTCATTTCTAAGGCCGGACCACCTCATAAGGGCCAAAGGGTGTGTGTATGGCCTGAATCTCTATATGTAACTCGATATAAATCATATTGTCTTCACTTCGTATCTTAAGGGGAGATGGCACTATTTGCATAATGCCTTTAATAGACAATTGTGAGGAGGAAAACAAAAATCGCAGAATTGGGTATGCAGTTTTCTTTCCAAAATGCGAAAACGGCACTTCTACTTTAGTAGTACCAGCAGTAGCAGTACCGGTAGTAGTAGTATAAAAGTAATTGTATCTCTGCCAGACCATCCAACAGCTTTCTCTATCTACAGCACCCCTTCTCTGCTGTCTTGATAGCGTAATGCATAAGTGTGCGGAATTTCAATGTGAGTATCCTAGGTTCGAGTCCTTGGAGTGCCACAGGTATTTGTTGATTTCATTAATTGAGTTTAGAGGTGAAGTTGGTTGGTGGAAAACACATAATAAACATACACTTTCCCAGCCGTAATGGGATTCCAAATGTGATACCAGATATTAAAGTTGCTGAATAAATACCCTGAAAAAAAAACCTTGTACCGTGCTTCCATGTTTTCCTTGGCATATAAAAGGACCGCTTACATGTGCTGGGTTGGATTCCTTAAAGGAACTAGACGGAGGTATAAGACTCTCTCAAAGGACTCGCGCTCTCTCTCTCTCTCTCTCACACAAAATATAATATACTATATATATATATATATATATATATATGTACTGTACAGTATAATGCACTCACACATCATAATTAATGGGATACTAGCCAAAAGTTTACCCTAGGTATGTACAGTATATAACACGCAATGTATGTATGGACACTTTTTCACATATAAAATCTGCTCTACCTGGAACAAGCTTCCCTCAGAAATTCTAAATAGTTAAGTTAAAAAAAAAAAAAATAGATAGTATTTTGCAAACTCTACAATGCGCTATACAATCTCTCTCTTTCCACTTCGGGTATCTCTCCAGCTTGGACCGCAAGGTTTTTGAGATACTAATTATTCCTTGCAGCTCTTCATGTCTCTTATTTCTGTTTATATGTCTGAGTGTAAAATTATGTATATTTATGTACAGTCGCGCTAATAAGTGATGTCTCGGCACCAAGTATATTGCGATCAATAATTGGTATCAGTACTATCTAAGCATTAATTCATCATTTCGAGTGAGATATATAAACATGTTCCTACTCATACCCACCCTATTCAACATCTGACAGACATTAATACAGCACACAGCGAGCACAACGTAATGACAGCGGCGACACGACGTATTTGGCCAACCATAAATGCGTGCGTGTCTTTATGTAGAATTTACGTATGCATGTGTGCAAGTAAATAAGCGTACAATAAAACAACTTATAATCCCAAGAGGTCAAGGTCAAGGT
>CM064505.1:43539306-43556806 GCA_032716605.1 Paralithodes platypus
TGTTCAATGACTTTAGTTTCGTTGCTTAAAACAAACATTATAACATTTGAAGAGTCGGTAGGAAGTGCACACATACATATTACAGGGTGAAGATATTTTATATAACAATTGCCCGTACTAATAACACACAAATTACTTACCGTTATCTAGGAGCTCCACCGGTGCCAAAATGGATGCCCAAGTTGAACCTGTAAAACAAAATGTATATAAATACAAAAAACTACCGAAGAAAATTTGATAACCATAAATAATATAAATAACAAACAAATAAAGAATAAATGATATGCATACATAAATAAAGAATAAATAACACAAATAAAATAATAATAATTAAGGGGAGGTATTTAGTTTGTTCCCTAGACCTCCATCAAGCTTAAAATTACACCCCCTTGAGTCCCTTTCAAGATAAATTTGTACATTTTTCGGTAGAAAAATGTCCCGGCCAAAGGCCGGTTCCTCTTAAATTACAGGCTCGCTATCGCTCGCCAGGATAAAATCGACAACTGAATTGCACGAAAGGTCTTAATATGGGGTGAAAGTTCTTAAAATCGCCAAACTAATGGGGCAAACGTTTTATAATATCAAAAGCAATGGGGCTAAACATGAGGGAGAACGGGGTCAAGAAAAAAATCCCTCAAGTGGAGATCTCCCCTTAACCAATCAAATAAATTAATCAATCAATCAATAAAGGAATATCTACACAAATAAATACACAAATTCATGTGTTTTCACCAACCGTCCAATTAATTTACAAATAAACCTAACTAATGAAACAAATTAAAGTTATGAATACATGTGGTACTCCAAGGACTCGAACCTAGGATACTCACACCGAAATTCCGCACACGCTATCAAGACAAATGCATAAATAGATTAAATACTATAAACTCCAATAAACAATACTATCAGCTAAATCCCTATAGCATCAAGTGAGCGTGTGACACCAGACTGGCATATGTGTCAGGAGGTCAGGTGGTAGGCAAGGATATTTATTTTATGGAATTTTTGATGTCTTGCATGTGAATATACTGGATTTTTTTTTTGGCTAGTCAAACACGCATGTTATGTCTTTATATATATATTATATATATATCTATATATATATATATATATATATATATATATATATATATATATATACATATATACTGTATATATACAGTATATATATATTCTATGTATACTGTATATATATATATATATATATATATATATATATATATATATATATATATATATATATATATATATAAGAACATAGAATATAAGAAAATGGGAGTCTGCAGAAAGCCGATTGGCCCAAGCAAGGCAGATCCCTGTCCCACACAACCCCAATTCAATTACAAAGCCCAATTATAGGCTTCACACTCTAATACCCTGAGGATCATCTTACCAAAACGGTTACAGATTAACGCAGGATTATGGGGGTCTGCAGAGCGCTGATTGGCCCAACCCGGCTGATCACCCTTCACACCCAACCATATATATATATATATATATATATTACCCATCTCCTTGCTCAAGGGACATGGTAACCGCCGGTTATGTTTCAGAAAACCTTCATCAACCTGAGCGAGATTTGAACCCCGAGCTGCTGGGTTGCAGGCAGGGATGGTATATAGTGAGCTAGCCGCGCGGCTTGTGTGTGTGTGTGTGTGTGTGTGTGTGTGTGTGTGTCCCTTGCATACCTTCGTGCACATTAACACACCATCTTATGCCCGTAACCTCCACACAACCCCAAGTTATGATCCTCTATTAACTTTTTGTCGTGGTTGATGCTAGTGGTTACCTGTGTTATCATCGTGGTTACCTGTGTCATCAGACTCGCAAAATATCCAGTGGTTTCGCCCTCATGTAACTTCACTTGCAGTCGTCGTGTTTCATATTAAGGGGTTAGTGCTTGGTTTTTGGTCTATATATTTATTTATTAATATAAGTTTGAGTTTCCTCGCTAGACCTCCGTCAAACTTAGAAAAAAAAACCCTAGACCCCCTTTCAGGATAAATGTTTACACTTTTGGGTAGAAAAAGCCGGTTCCTTATATAATTAGAGGCTCGCTCTCGCTCGCCAGGAAAACATCGACACCTATAGAGCACGAAAGGTCTTAACATTGACAACAAAATGAGGCAAAAGGTCTCAAAATCGCCAAACTAACGGAACGAACGTCTTAAAACCTCAAAACTAATTTTATAGTTGCAAGAGACAAAACCAAATTTGAAGTAATGGAGGGAGGGCATAACTTTAAAATACAATTGGTTATTATAAATACTCAGAAAAGAAGAATAAAGCTTGGTTATATAGTTTGTGTTCATCTAAGCTTAAATGTATATTTCTTTCTGCTAGGCAGATAACTATGCTTAACATTATGGAGGCATGGCACGACTTTGAAATGTGAACGGTAACAATTTATGTCATGAAAATAGACTCAAACTTATTCGTACACGCACGTGCGAGTGTGTAGTTATAGTGTGTGTGTGTGTGTGTGTGTGTGTGTGTGTGTGTGTGTGTGTGTGTGTGTGTGTGTGTGTGTGTGTGTGTGTGTGCGTGTGTGTGTGTGTGTGCATGTAGTGTGTATGTAGTGTGTATGTGTGCGTATGTGTGCGTATGTGTGTGTGTGTGTGTGTGTGTGTGTGTGTGTGTGTGTGTGTGTGTGTGTGTGTTATATTACTAAAGGTATAAACAGACTGTAGAGGTTATGGATGGTCATTAATATTCGATTACTACCAATTAAACCATAACGACCAGTCTCCTTCTAGGGTCAGTTCCCAGCAGTACTGCTTATAATTGCGATACATCCTTTAACCCCTTCTATAACGGCAACGTCTTTTAAATGTCATTGTAGCTATTTTTAGACGATTTCGTGCAGTTTGAGAAAGATCTGTCGTAGTAAAAAGGGTTAATTGAGATAGTTCTAAGCCTGTTATATGCTGGAGGCCCTTTTAAAAATGAATAAAATCGGCTAATAGTAACCAGAATAAAGTTAAAAAGACGTCGCCGGTACAGAAGGGGTTAAGGGGAGGGTTTTAGTTTGTTCCCTAGCCTCCATAAAGCTTAAAAATTACACCCCCTAAACCCTCTTTCAAGATATATTTGTAAATTTTTCGGTAGACAAATTTCCCGGCCGAAGGCCGATTCCTCTTAAATTACAGGCTGGCTATCGCTCGCCAGAAAAAAATCGACGCCTTTAGTGTGGCAGGAAAGCTCTTAAAATTGACAAAAATGTGGCGAAAGTTTTAAAATCGCCAAACTAATGGGGCAAACATCTAAAAATATCAAAAGCAATGGGGCTAAACATGAGGGAGAAAGGGGTCCAGAAAAACATCAGATCCCTCAAGTAGAAATCTCCTCATAATTGCCTTCTTTCCATGTACGTCGACCGGAACTCATCACATTATCTAATAAGGAGACCGGATTTTTTTTTTTTATTTATTACTACCGGTACCTATTCTGAGTTGAAGGGGCTAGAGGCTGTTTATTTTTATTGTTATTATTATTATTATTATTATTATTATTATTATTTTTATTTTGTTGTTGAGGGGGTCTATGTATTTAGTTATTAATTTACTTTTTGGTTTCCTCGCTAGTCAATACGCTTTGTTAATAGAATAAGTAATGTGAACATCTTTGTGTGCATGGGAAATACAAAAAATAATTTAAATACCAGAGGACTATAATTATCAGTTTGTTGACGAAATAAATACATAATGCATTTAACCAATTATATAATTCAATATATTATGTTCAATGCATAGCCCCTCTCATCCCCCTAACACAATTAAGTAAGCATCGCACATACACACACACACACACACACAATAAAAGCATACATAATACATACACATAACACATAACGCTGACACACACACCCGAGACAAGAATAACAAATGTAGACACACACATACACGAAACAAAAATAACAACACACACACACATACACACACACGACAAAAAAATAACAACACACACACATACACACACACGAAACAAAAATAACAACACACACACATACACACACACGAAACAAAAATAACAACACACACACATACACACACACGAACCAAAAATAACAACACACACTCATACACACACGAAACCAAAATAACAACAACACACACAAGCACACACGAAACCAAAATAACAAAAGCACTTTCACACACGAAAGAAAAATAAGAGCAACAGCACACACAAACACACGATACATAAAGAAAACACACACACACATACGAAACAAAAATAACAAAAGCACACACACACACACACGAAAAAAAAACCCTAACAGCACACACACACACGAAATAAAACTAACAGCAACAACACACACAAACACACACTTAACACAAATAACAACAACACACACACACACGAAACAAAATTAACAACAACAACACACACAAACACACACTTAACACAAATAACAACAACACACACACACACGAAACAAAATTAACAACAACAACAACACACAAACACACACTAAACAAAAGTAACAACGACACACCCACTGGCACACACAACAATAACAACGCCCTCTTATTACACATAAACTCAGACCCCACCCATCTATTGTCAACAGCAGACACAGAGCTGACACCATTAAGGGGAGATGGGCTGCTTTTTCGGGTCCTCCTTTTCCCTCGTGTTTAGCCTCATTAGTTTTTAGATTTTAAGACGTTCGGCCCATTACTTTGGCGATTTTAAGAATTTTCGCCCCATTTCCTTGTCAATATTCAGATCTTTTGTGCCATTCAGGTGTCGATTTTTTCATGGCGAGCGATAGCGAGCCTGTAATTTTAGAAGGAACCGGCCTTTGGCCGGGAAATTTTTGAGGAAACAAACAAATATGAATAAATGAAAGGACAGCCTAACAAAACAGCCACTACCCCCTTAAAGCCAGTCAACACACACACAAACAGCCACTACCCCCTTAAAGCCAGTCAACACACACACAAACAGCCACTACCCCCTTAAAGCCAGTCAACACACACACAAACAGCCACTACCCCCTTAAAGCCAGTCAACACACACACAAACAGCCACTACCCCCTTAAAGCCAGTCAACACACACACACAAACTCACACGATACACAAATAACAAAAGCACACACACACGAAGCCAAAATAACAACACACACAACAACAACAATAACAACAACAACAACAACAATAACAACCCCCTCTTATTACACACACCCGATAAACTTAGACCCCACCCATCTCTTGTCAACAACAGACACACAGCTGACACCATTAAGGGGCTAGTGCTTGGTTTTGGGTTTATATATTTATATATTTATATATTTATGAGTTCCCTCGTTAAACCTCCATCAAGCTTAAAAAAAACACACCCTAGACCCCCCTTCAAGATAAGTTTGTACATTTTTCGATAGAAAATTGTCCCGGCCGAAAGCCAGTTCCTTCTAAAATTAGAGGCTTGCTATCGCTCGCCAGGAAAAAATCGACACCTAAAGGACACGAAAGGTTGACAACAAAATGAGGCAAAAAGTCTTAAAATCGCCAAACTAACGGACATAACGTCTTAAAACTAATATGTTAAACATGAGGGCGAAGGGGGTCCATAAAAAGCGAGTACTACCCCCTTAAAGCCAGTCAGTCAGTCAGTCAGTCAGTCTTACAATATTATCGACACCCATTTGTCAACGTGGAAGAAGAGAGAGATATCAGGGGTCCTGGGGTGGTGGAGGAGAGGAGGGGGGGGGGGGGGGGGGGTGCAGGGGGAGGGGTTCTTGAGGGTTGAGATGGTTGTTATTTCTGGTACCCCTTCCTCCCTCCCGTTGCTCCCCATTAGGTTTATATTTTAAGACGTTCGCTCCATTAGTTTGGCGACTTTAAACCATTTTGTGCCATTCAGATGTTCCTTTTTTTTATATCCTGGCGAGCGATAGCAAGCCTGGCATTTAGGAAAGATACCCAAAAAACATACAAATATGTCTTGAATGGGGATCGTGGGGATATATTTGTGAAGCTTGATGGGGGTCTAGGGAGGAAATTACAAAAACATAAAAATAAATAATAATAATAATAACAAAAGAAACAAATATTAATAATAATAATAATAATAATAATAATATTAATAATAATAATAATAATAATAATAATAATACAAATAAATATATCGACCAACAAATAAAGCCTCCCCCCCCTTTAAATAGTCTACTGCATATTAACCCCTTTCAAGATACGGGGATGCGTTCTTTTATTTGGTTCTAGCTATTATTTGACGATTTTATCCAGCTTAGTACAAAGGAGTACAAAGGAAATCAAGCAACAACAGGTCTAGTGACCCTTCTAGGCTGCTTGTCCTCCAAAACACTGAGGATCAAGTGTCCAAACAGTGGTTTAGAGTGGGTAAGGGAACATTGGAAAGGGAACTACTGCCCTAGAACTAATGTCCGTGGCAGGATTAGGAAGTTAGTAGGGGACAGATGGATTAGTAATTGAGGGGGGATAAAATAAAGTTATTCATTTACAAACGCAGTTAGTCGCGGGTTTGATGGGAGATATTTGTCTAGGCGAAGTTTAAATGAATCAACGGTGCTGCAGTCTATAACGTCTCGGGGAAGCCCATTCCACAAGTTGACAACTCGATTGAAGAAGAAATTCTTAGATTCGTGTGAGTTAAAAGATTTACCAATAATTTTGCAACCGTTTCCCCGCGTGTAATTAGATTGGTCGATAGTGAAGTACTTACTACAGTTCATATTGTAGATGCCTTTTATGATTTTGAACACTTGAATTAAGTCACCTCTTAATCTGCGCTGGGTTAAAGGAAATAGATTTAATTCTCTAAGACGCTCTTCGTATGGTTTGTTCTTTAGGCTAGGTATCATTTTGGTAACTCTACGTTGAACTCGTTCTAGCTTGTTTATATCTTTTTGGTAATAAGGGCACCAGGATTGAACGCAGTATTCCAGAAGAGGGCGGACTAAGGAATTGTAAAGGGTTAGGATAACTTCTTTGGATTTATGCTCAAATGACCTGCCTATAAAGCCAATTATTTTGTTTGCCTTCTTAACAACTTCTGAACATTGTTGACTCGGTTTTAGGTTACTCGATATTGTTACTCCCAGATCGGTTTCTTTGTTTACATCCTTAAGCCGAGTGCCATTCATCGAATAGTTTGCTTTCTCATTTAGGTATCCGATATGTAATACTTTACATTTATCCGCATTGAAACTCATTTGCCAAATTTGGGCCCCAACATGACAATTTATCTAGATTGTGTTGCATATCGTCAACTTGTTCTTTTGAGAGTACGCTATTTGCAATATTTGTATCCTCAGCAAATTTTGAGATTGTACAGGTGAGACCCTCATCTATGTCGTTGATGTAAATTAGAAAGAGAATTGGTCCTAGTACTGATCCCTGGGGTACCCCACTACTTACATTGGTCCATTTAGATGCCTTACCGTTTATGACTACTCTTTGCTTTCTGTCGCTGAGCCAATTTTCTATCCATTTCAACACACCGTCTTGTATTCCATGCGCTTTTAGTTTTATCAGTAAACGTTTGTGGGACTTAGGAAGGACTTGTGGGGATCAGAGTGTGAGTTGAGATCGACTCGTGGCCTTTGATTCCTAGAGTACTTTTCAAAACGGAGTAAAATCCTCTAACGTTCTCCAAAATATAATAGAAAATAAAACGTGTAGAAATAAATAATGTAAATAAATAATGTAAATAAATAATGTAAATAAAACGTGTCATCAAATTCTCAAGGGTTATCAATTTCACTTTTAATGACCCTTACTAAAATTAATCAGAATCGTCTAATGATATCTGGAATGTAATTAAAAAGACATTAACTCCTTGAGACGCGATTTAGCAGTTTAGTCTGGCTATTATCAGACGGTTTTATACAGCTTAGGAAGGACCTGCGGGTATTACAAGGGTATAGACTATCTCCATTAACCCTCTGACTTCCATAAGCCCTTCCTAAACTGAATACAAGAGTCTAATAATAGCCCGATAACAGAAAAGAAGTGCGTAATGGATTCTAAGAAGTGCGTAATGAATTCTAAGAGGATTATTTTCTCTGACGGGAGGTGAAAAGAAACGTAGTTATACAGAACCTATAGTATATATTTTTTATTTCAGCTGACGGTAAATCGCATCCCTTAGCAACTGATTTATCTATAATTATTGAAAAAAATATGAAACTACTACGTCTTGGTGCCATAATTGTGTCAAGTTAAGTAACACCCCGTTCTTAACATTAACATCATCCATTACAAACCCCAATGCACTTGAATAAACTAATGAAAACATATGGTCCTCCCGGGATTCGAACTCGGGACACCACACCCAGAACCTAAGCATCTAAACCATTACACCACCAACTCAGTTAAAGATTGAGTACACGATGACGATTAATATCCATTTTCGAATTTTGGGCATCAATCTAATCATGTACTCAGACCCAACTGCATTATGGAGAGCGTAATGTTTTAGTGAGAGGAAAGAATACCGGACTAACCAAGATGAGAACATGACAATTTACCGCCAACTGAAATTAAACCGACTATAGTCTTGTAAGCAACATAAACAGAGGTAACACCCCCCTTCAGAACAGTCAGTCAGCCTTGCTATATTATCGGCACCCCATTTGTCAAAGTTGAAGACAGATATTGGGGTCTGGGGTGAAGGTGAGGAGGGTGGTGGTGGGGTGAAGGTGGGAGGGTGGGTGGGTGAAGGTGGAAAGGTGGGAGGGAGGGTGAGGAGGGTAGTGGTGGGGTTGCGGTGGGAGGGTGGGTAGGGTGAAGGTGGGTGGGTGAAGGTGGGAGGGAGGGTGGGTGAAGGTGAGGTGAAGGAGAGAGGGTGGGTGGGGTGAAGGTGGGAGGGAGGGTGGGTGGGTGAAGGTGGGATGGTACGTGGGTGGGTGAAGGTGGGAGGGAGGGTGGGTGGGTGAATGTGGGGTGAAGGAGGGTGGGTGAAGGTGAGGTGAAGGAGGAAAGGTGGGTGGGTGAAGGTGGGATGGTACGTGGGTGGGTGAAGGTGGGAGGGTGTTAAAGTAAGAGACCATAACCCCCCCACACACCCCTATAATTCTTCCCCCCCCCCCCACCTCCCTCCCCCATACACACACCTCATTCTCTTACATACACCCTCGCCACCCCACACACACACCTTATTCTCCCACAAACACACCTCCCCCCCTCCCACACACCTCATTCTCCCACAAACACACCTCCCCACTTCAACACCTCCCCCCTTCCCACACACCTTATTCTCCCACAAACACACCTCCCCCTCCTCACTTCAACCTCTCCCACACACCTCATTCCCCCACAAACACACCTCCTCCTCCTCACTTCAACCCCTCCCCCCCTCCCACACACCTCATTCCCCCACAAACACACACCTCCCCCTCCCTCGAAACACCTGGTGAGTGTTGGACAATGAGGGGCAGTCAATAGCGGGGCGGCTTGTTGTTTATTAGGGTATAATGGGCCCCCTATACCACCGTGCTGCTGGGCCCCCTTGGCGTGACAGGGGCCCGTAACCTACACAGGATCAGCTGGCGAAAGGAGGGAGAGGGGGGGGGGGGAAAGATGACGGAGTAGTAGGAAGGTGGGAGGGGGGGAGAAGGAAAATGAAGGAGGGGAGGGAAGGGGACAGAAGGAATATTAAGGGGTAGTAGGAAAGAGGGAGGGAAGGGAGGGGGGGGGGGCAGAAGGAAGATGAAGGGGTAGTAGGAAAGAGGGAGGGAAGGGGGGGGGGGGGGCAGAAATAGATGAAGGGGTAGTAGGAAAGAGGGAGGGAAGGGAGGGGGAGGGGGGAAAAGGAAGAGGAAGGGGTAGTAGGAAAGAGGGAGGGAAGGGAGGGGGGGGGCAAGAAGGAAGATGAAGAGGTGGTAGTAGGAAAGAGGGAGGGAGGAGGGGGGGGGGGCAGAAGGAAGATGAAGAGGTGGTAGTAGGAAGGAGGGAGGGAGGAGGGGGGAAGAAGGAAGATGAAGAGGTGGTAGTAGGAAAGAGGGAGGGAGGAGGGGGGGGGGGGGGCAGAAGGAAGATGAAGGGGTAGTCGGAGGGAGGGGGCTAGGTGTGGAAATGGCCGTTATTTAGAGGTGGATTAACAGGAACTAAATTTAGCTTTTGACAATCTGGCAATTTATGGTAACAATTATATATCTTCCTCCTATGATAATCTGCCCTCGACCTATAACTGTTTTTGTCCAACTGACGGTAAAAGGCTTTGTCTTTAGTTTGATTAGTTCGCTAATATGCAGGTTTAAGTTTTGTAGTGAAATGTATTGTTAATTATGAACACTTGGCAGGAATATGAAGCAGAGACATGGTAGTTTCTTATGTTGACTGAAGGTAGATTATATAAGTTGCTGAATTCTGATATAACGGAGATATTATAGCTGCCAGACTACAATATTGCTCGTAACAATTGACGGAAAGTAAGCTCGTGTGACTCCAGCTTAACAACAAGGACAACATTACTTTCCTTGCCCCGCGTCTCCCTATCAAAGGACAACATTACTTTCCTTGCCCCGCGTCTCCCTATCAAAGGACAACATTACTTTCCTTGCCCCGCGTCTCCCTATCAAAGGACAACATTACTTTCCTTGCCCCGCGTCTCCCTATCAAAGGACAACATTACTTTCCTTGCCCCGCGTCTCCCTATCAAAGGACAACATTACTTTCCTTGCCCCGCGTCTCTCTATCAAAGGACAACATTACTTTCCTTGCCCCGCGTCTCCCTATCAAAGGACAACATTACTTTCCTTGCCCCGCGTCTCTCTATCAAAGGACAACATTACTTTCCTTGCCCCGCGTCTCCCTATCAAAGGAAATAGTTTCCAGTTAAAGAGTCGCAGAGTAAATCTGGATATCACCAAATACTAGTTCAGTAATAACTAATTAATGAAACCATCGGTAAAATTCTAGTTTCACGTACACAGCGACAAAAGGGAGGCGCCGTTGTAAAGGCATAGCTTCCCGACCAACTATGAAGATCAGGGAAATTGCTGGGTAAAAGACGTAATATAATGATAATAAACTACATTAACGACATTAGCCTAACCTAACAACCTTACCTAACCTAGTATTATGTAATAGCTATGGTGCCGCATATGGGGAGAAAATATATATATTTTTTACAGTAGGTATAATTCCTTATAATGCATTTCCGCCGCTGTGGACATATATAGGAATTAAGTATGGTATATGACAACTCTAAAGTAGCCATAGAAATTTATGAGTATGCTGTGAAAGCGAAACTAGAATTAAACCAAACAATCTTCCAGTCTCCGTCATTGAATGAGTTACAATTTGAAAGGGAAAAAGTTATTAAAGTATAAAGCCGGTGTCACACGAGCCTTTTTTCGAGCAATTTTTACGGGCAATTATGGTCTGGCAGTTTCAAATATTACACTTTATCATACTCTATCTTCAGCCTAGTTACCGATACCAGTGCAAGAAAGCCACTAAATATAACGAGAAAAAACTTGCTCATGGATAATTGACGGAAAAATCGCTCGTGTGACAGCGGCTTAAGGGAATGATTCGTTTTCCAGTGATTTTAAGGCTGTATCACCTTGTTGGGAGCAAGTGATCTGTGTAACTATGTAATTTATGTAACTCTCTCACCCCTCTCTCCACCGCCACCAGCTCCACCTCCTCCTTCTCGCCCCTCTACCACCATCACCACCACCACCAGCTCTTCCTCGCCCCTCCACCACCACCAGCAGCTCCTCCTCCTCCTTCTTCTCGCCCCTCTTCATCACCACCACCACCACCACCAGCTCAATCTCACCCCTCCACCCTCTCTCCATCACCACCACCACCACGAACTCCTCCTCCTGCTCTCCCCTCCATCCCCCCCACCACCACTACCTCCTTCTCGCCTATCCACCCCCTCTCCACCACCACCAGCTCCTCCACCCCCTCTTCACCACCACCAGCTCCACCTCCTCCTTCTCGCCCCTCCACCATCTATCAAGTGGATGACGGCTGACCTTTCCCACCCCAGCACAGTTTGTAAAGGTGCTGCTCCTTCCCCTCCACTACCACTTCCCTTCCCCACTACCCCTACCCCTTCACTACCCCTACGCCTTCACTATCCCTATCCATATCCCAGGGCAGTCTTCCTTTCCATTTTTCCCTTACCCACTCTAAACCACTGTTTAGATACTTGACCATCAGTGTTTTAGAGGGCAAGCAACCATGAGGGGTCGCTGGATCTGTTGTTACTTGATTTCCTTTGTACTCCTTTACTCGTAGCCCTTACCCCTTTACCCCTCCCGTACCCCTACCCCTCCACTACCCCCACCCCTTTACTTCCTAATGATATGTGCAGCCCCCAATAATTCTCCCATGCAGGGGTTCCTCTTGACCTTGCACCACAGAATATTGTGGTGCAAAACTCACGACAACCTATAGTCTATTCGCTTTTAGTAAGCGAGAACTCATGACCTCTAGCCTCTGTAACTCAAAGAGGGCTAGAACAAATGGGCTGTAAATTTCCACATCCATTCCTGACTGACTCTTCCCAAATGGTATACATATATTAGCTCGATTACTCCAGTCGTTTTTGAGTTGCAGGTGATGATTTTTCGCCTACTTACAGCGAATAGACTACAGCACTAAGCATTACTGTGCAGGCATCATGTAAAAGTTCAGTGGATTTTTATAATTAGTTGCCATGGGTACAAAGGAGATAAAAGGCAGAGATGGCTATAGCGAGTGTTCTTTAACCCCTTCTCTACCGGCGACGTCTTTTACATTTTATTCTGGCTACTATTATACGATTGTATTCAGTTTTAAAAGGGCCTCCAGCAATAAACAGATTTCAAACTATCTCATTTAACCCTTTTCACTACCACAGGTCCTTCTTAAACTGCACATAGTCCTCTAAATATAGCTAAAATATAATTAAAAAGACGTCGCAGGTACAGAAGAGGCTAAAATAGTACGAGGTTCAAGTTTAAGGCACTGTACGTTGGAGTTAAGACGTCTGGACCAACAGAGCTTGAAGGAGTTTAAGTCGTAGGATAAAGGAAAGGTATATTGAGGGAGAGAGTTCCAGAGCTTATTCGTTTGAGCGGAAAGAGACTGGGAAAATCAGCTTACTCTTGGATTAGAGAGTTGAACAGAATAGGGGTGGGGATGTGTTGAAAGGCGTGTGCCACATACTCTCTATAAGGAAGAAGGTATACATTGAAAAATCTCTGAAGAAAACTGATTATTATAATATCGGTAGAAGATAGAGAGAGAGAGAGAGAGAGAGAGAGAGAGAGAGAGAGAGAGAGAGAGAGAGAGAGAGGGAGAGGGAGAGAGAGAGAGAGAGAAAATATTACAGAAAGTGGAGAGAGATTGGAGAGAATAAATATGAGTTTATGACAAGAAATGTTTTTACTTGACTCTTGTAAGAAGTGCGGTATAAGTGGAACCTCCCCATACCTGAGAACATTACTTGATACATAGACAAGGTGAGGTGCGGGGGTGAAAAACCAACGGAGACAGTTGGACATAACTAATTTCTGGGAAGCTTTTTTAATGATAGTAAGGTCGTAAGGGAAAGAGCTAAAGCAATTAGATCGACTCCTTTCCCCCACACACTGAATCATGATACCTTTGTATCTTTGTATTAGATATTGTATCATGTAAAATATAAATACAAATTAATACAGACATGCTAAAAGGTACGAACACTTAAGAATCTAACTCCTTCTTCCATTCACAGCTTAATGAATATCTTTAACTGAATGTTGTGCCATGAAATATATTCCTGTTTAAAAGAACAATGGAACTCAAAATATTTTAATAAAGTGAAGAGACAAATAAAAGAACGAAGAAATATAGAAGAAAACCCTCTATATATATCATATAGAAAATAAACCTACAATTATCATATAGAAAAAAAAAAATATATATATAAATACCACAAACAGACACCTAGATAGTCTCCCAACTTCAAAACTACAGTACAATAGTGAAATGATTGGCAATATGTCCCGTTTTCTGTAGTGCTCTCAACAGTGTGGGCTCAATGGCAAGGGGTACTATAACAAAATGGGACAGATACCCTTGAAGAAAATGGGTCGACTGGCTGAATTTGAATGTTACGAGTTTCTTTCCTGTGTTGGTGTTTTTTGGGGGAATGTGAGTTGTTAGTTTTAAGGGGAGTTTTTTAGCGTGTTTCTTAGACTTCCATCAAGCTTGAAATTACACTCCCTTGACCCCTTTTCAAGACAAATTTGTACATTTTTCGGTAGAAAAATGTGTCGGCCGAAGGCCGGTTCCTCTTAAATTACAGGCTCGCTATCGCTCGACAGGAAAAAATGGACACCTAATTGGCGCGATAGGTCTTAAAATTGACAGAAATGGAGCGAAAGTTCTTAAAATCGCCAAACTGAAGGGGCGAACGTCTTAAAATCTCATAAGCAATGGGGCTAAAAATGAGGGAGAAAGGCGACCAGAAAAAAGTCCCTCAAGTGGAAATCTCCCCTTAACCCTTTCTGTACCGGTGACGTTCTTTTAACTTTATTCTGAATACTATTAGACGATTTTATTCAGTATAAATAAGGCCTCCAGCAATCAACAGGCTTCGAACTATCTCACTCAACCCTTTTTACAACCACAGATCCTCCTTAGACCGCATAAAATCGTCTATATATAGCTAGAATAAAATGAAAAAGACGTCGTCGGTACAGATGTGGTTAACCCCTTTCAGCACGATGATGTCATTTCGTCGTATTCTAGTTACTATGAGACGATTTTCTTTAGCTTATAATCTACCTCTAAGACGAAATACCATCTCAATATAATCTGAATAATATCGTTTACCGCTAGTCAGTGTAATAATAAGAAAGGCTGAAGCCAATTTAAATCCCCAGTATTTTACCCACACCGACTCCTTAACGAGGGAACTTTACTGAGACTAGCGGCTGGTTTGGTGGATAATGCAAAACAGACGCCGTTAAAGTGAGTTATGTCCGCTCAAGTATTGCCCGACTGCTGGTTTGGAGGGGTGTGTATGTGTTTGTTTGTGTGTGTGTGTGTGTGTGTGTGTGTGGGGAGGGGGGGGGGGGGGGGGGGGGGGGGGGAGGGGGGTTAACAGGGAGTGGAATCTAGATGAATTTACAACTAGCCGCATGAACGCCTGTAAATGATCAAGGCTTCCATCGAAATCCAACGGGACCTGATCTATGTCGCACGGCTATCGCGATCAATGGTAAGTAAACGGTATGTAGATTGTAGGCCTCTCAACGGTTTCGGAGGCTGACGGTATATGGCTTATGCTTCTCCCTGGGTGAGTTACACCAATCGAGCAGGGCAATACCCAGGGGAGGCCTCATAGGTATTTGATAAGGAGTTGCTGGAACCCCTATTTAATTTGTCTGGCCTCTCTCACTGTTTCTGTTTGTGTCTGTGGTATAAATACAGAAACCTGAAGCACCTTACTTCGTAGTGATAAATCCTCGAAGGACGCAGCACTCCAGTAGTTATTTAGGGTAATATCGGCCAGCACACCAAACACTGCAACAACGCCCCCTGTACCACAACCAACCCACCTACACCCGCAGCCCCGCCCACACCTACTACCAACCTCGGCAACATCACTTGACCCACCACAGGAAGACACACAGTAACAAGGGATCTTCTTTCAACCTCCACACACGTTGTTCACACCCTGACAGCCGACTGAACGACTATATGCTAAATTTTGGTTCGCTGGGGCTAGTTTAACGAAGCTCGTAAACCTGGAATGACTCCTGTCTCTGTCTCATTCCGTTTCAGAGTGCATCAATTTTCCCAAAACTATCGGACACGCCAATTCCCATTAGACATTGCTCATAGGGAATATGTACACAACACCTGAACTATCAAGGGACTGGAGTTCCCGAAAAGGGGCTCAAGTCCTGACGCTATTCTTGACTTACAGTGTGCTGGCTTAATAATCCAGAAGGGTTGATTGCCTCTGCAGTCCTATTTTAATTAACCTATTGAACTATCACCCAACATCAATCAAATTACACCACAGAGTCTCATCTACACCGAGAGTAATCCAGCTGGCTCTCACAAACACCTCTTCCTCCTATTACACCACAGAGTCTCACCTACACCGAGAGTAATCCAGCTGACTCTCACAAACACCTCTTCCTCCTATTACACCACAGAGTCTCACCTACACCGAGAGTAATCAAGCTGGCTCTCACAAACACCTCTTCCTCCTATTACACCACAGTCTCACCTACAGCGAGAGTAATCCAGCTGGCTCTCACAAACACCTCTTCCTCCTATTACACCACAGTCTCACCTACACCGAGAGTAAGCCAGCTGACTCTCACAAACACCTCTTCCTCCTATTACACCACAGAGTCTCACCTACACCGAGAGTAATCCAGCTGGCTCTCACAAACACCTCTTCCTCCTATTCATATCACTACACTAAACAAGCACACCAAACTTTTTTTCCAATACACCAAAATAATAAAAATTTAAGATGACCACCAGCCACCCTTAATTTGGTTCTTGTCACTCTTTCAACTTTGGGGGAGACACTTGTTACAGGCAGCTTTAACCTTTTGTCTCCCTCATGTACATAGACAAAAAATATATAAAAACAATCAATAAAAACACAGTTAGGTAGACCAATTGACAGACAAGCAGACACACACACAAACACACACACACACACACACACACACACACACACACACACAGAAAGCAAACAAACATTATATACACCACCAAAACTACTAAATAAATACGCAAAATTATTTATATATATACAGTATACTGTAAATGAATACCTAAGTAAATACCTACCCACATAACATACATAAGTAACACACACACACACACACACACACACACACACACACACATAGAGACAAACAAACATTATATACACCATAAACACTACTAAATATATACTGTAGATACATAGAACAATCAATATATACATAAATACCTACTCACATAGCATACATAAAAACACACACACACACAAACACACACACCAAATAACCCAACCATCATCAGTGCATTCATATGAAAAGAGGGGGGGGGGGGAAGGCTATTCAAACGCCCATTATTTTTACCGCCATACGGGATTGAGTTTCAGGGTATTGTGTTTATCGGGCGTTGCATGTGGTGGAGCGGCGTTATGGAGTCCACTATTGTATAAAGGGAGGCGGGAGCTGGGCCTGACTCCAATTTATAGCTGGGTTTGAGATTTTCCGTGTATTTTGAAAGTGTGTAGAGAAGGAGATAGATGCATAGACTTATATATATATAATTACAACTATTCTTTACATATTTTGCCTAAAAATGCAATGTTATCTCTATTCGTATATACAAAATTGAACCAATCAATAAAATAAAGAAATACAATGAAAGTTCTAAACCAACTATTTAGTATTGACGACTACAAGCATAACTATCTTTGTAGACAGCAGTGCTGGAGAAACTGCTCTACGTCATTTAATTTAAGATGGAAAAGATGTTGGCTTGTTCACCAGGTTGGTCAGTG
>CM064505.1:43561806-43636806 GCA_032716605.1 Paralithodes platypus
GCTGACAATTCAATAACCAACAAACGTGTCTCCTCGGCAGGACACGCAAGCACCCTAGATTTCCTGGAATAATCTTTTCTGCAGCTTGTCTCAATAAATTTACTCTTAATGTGAATAAATCATGTGGATAAATAATATTCTGAATAGATAATGATATGAGTAATTAATCTGAAGAAATAATACTCCGAATAAATAAATCTGAGTAAATGAAACCGAGTCTGAATCATTCTTAATATATATATATATATATATATATATTTTCTTTCAGGCAGGTGAGATTAAAATAATAGGCACAGTTTGCATTATTGAGTTTTTTATTGATACTCTCAATTTTTCGTATAGTTTTTCTGGTATTTTCAGGAAGTTGGTAAAGGAGGTTTGCAAATGGTTCCGACGTTTCAATGGGCGCAGCCATCATTATCAAGGAGAAGTGAAGTTAGAAGGTGATAAGTCGAGTTTATATAGGCGATACAAGTGCTCGCCTATTCATTCTTGAAGCTATATATATACAAACATACCAACCTACTTTAAACACACACGCGGAATACAGCCAGATCCTACCCTCGGCACGCCCTTCCACAGCGAGGCCCCCCATGATGCCCCCAGGAATGCCCCCTCCACACACGCAGATGAACGATGCAGAGGCCCCGCCCACTCCTGCGTCCGGCCAGCCTACCAGAGCTAGTCTTAGGTTAGCCAACCAGCGTGCAGCTAGCACACAATAATCCCTTTCTTGATCTTGTATCGCCTATATAAACTCGACTTATCACCTTCTAACTTCACTTCTCCTTGATAATGATGGCTGCGCCCATTGAAACGTCGGAATAATTTGCAAACCTCCTTTACCAACTTCCTGAAAATACCAGAAAAACTATACGAAAAATTGAGAGTATCAATAAAAAACTCAATAATGCAAACTGTGCCTATTATTTTAATCTCACCTGCCTGAAAGAAAATATCCTCCCTGGCTACACTAATATCAAAATATATATATATATATATATATATATATATATATATAAAGAGAGAGAGAGAGAGAGAGAGAGAGAGAGAGAGAGAGAGAGAGAGAGAGAGAGAGAGAGAGAGAGAGAGAGAGAGAGAGAGAGAGAGAGAGAGAGAGAGAGAGAAGATAGCTTGACTGTGAGGACCAACGAGAGCTTGATCAGCTAGCGAGATGTCCGGCTTGTACAAACACGGGGGGATGAGGGAGACTGGGGGACCAACCAGTCTGTCTGTCACGGTCGGCCCAATGGAAATCAACTAAATTAAGGGGAGATATGGTTCGCTTTTCTGGACCCCCTTCTCTCTCATGTTTACCCCCATTAGTTTTTGAGATTTTAAGACGTTCGTTATTTTAGTTCCTGTAACCTTCTGCTTTGCTAGCCTTACCTTCCACATGGTAGCAAGTTTTGTTGGAATCAAGTCCAGACTGCCTAGTAGGGGCCGCAAGGTCTGTGCAGCCTGTGTATCTATGAAACTCTATGTAACCCCCTCTCTCTCTCTCGCTTTTTCCGTACCTTGTCCTTTCAATATTCCCTTTAGTATCATCTCTCTCTCTCTCTCTCTCTCTCTCTCTCTCTCTCTCTCTCAGTATCATCTCTCTCTCTCTCTCTCTACTGGACCACTAATAGACCACTCTACTAGAATTCCTGACCACCTCGTTTGGATCGAAAGGTCTGTGTGGCCAGTGTATCTATGTAAATCTATTTAAATCTATCTCTCTTTCCCCCCAAAGTCAAGACTGGGGGCCGCGCATATTGTCCCCCGAAAATACACCCCCGGAGGCAGTGTAAATCCCTCAGCGTCTTCCCCCAGAAATCCCCCAGAGTCCCCCGGCGTTAAAGAGCCTTAGAGTAAATCCCTCTTGTTAGCCTGGGGTGCTAAACTCCCTGGTGGATGGTGGGGATTGGAGAACTGGAGATAGTGGTGGAGGGGGGGAGATAGGGTGGAATATGGTGGTGGTGCTATAGTCCGTTCATTCTAGGTTGGGCAGAAATCGTAACCTCTAACTTCTGTAACTCAAAAAGGGCTAGAGCAAATAAGCCGTCAATGTTCTGTATACACATATTCCCTAGCCAAGTCTTCCTATTTGATAGACAGATTAGCTCGATTATTCTAGTCCTTTTTGAGTTATGAGAGGTTAGAGGTTACGATTTCTGTCCAACCTAGATTGAACAGACTATAGTTTAGGTGATTGAAATGGTTGTGGTGGTAGTTTAGATGGTTGATATGGTTGTGGTGGTTGTTTAGGTGGTTGAAATGGTTGTGGTGGTTGTTTAAATGGTTGAAATGGTTGTGGTGGTGGTGTGATGGTAGTTTAGGTGGTTGAAATGGTGATGGTGGTAGTTTAGGTGGTTGTGGTGGTAGTTTAGGTGGTTGTGGTGGTAGTTTAGGTGGTTGTGGTGGTAGTTTAGGTGGTTGAAATGGTTGGGATGATGGTTAAGATGGTTGCAATGGTTGTGGTTGTAGTTTAGATGGTTGAAATAAGAACATAAGAAATGGTTGTAGTGGTGGATACTTGAGTAGTAGGGTAGTAGGGTAGGGTAGTTTAGGGGAGGTGTGGTGGAGTGGTCTTGCCACTGGCCTGGTAATCCAAAGGTCCCCCGTTCAAATCCCGATGTATCAATGGGAAGATATTATTGGGATGGAATTTGTGCTGTACCTGGTATCAGTGCATTACCACAAGCCCACCGAAACGTCAATAAAATACCCTCATTGTTTCCTGATTAAATAGCACTGTATGAATATTCCCATATTCAAAATATGCTATAGGGGTGCAATGCCTGGTGAGTTATCTGCTCAACAGGTGGCGTTGTGTGTGTGTGTAAGTGTGAGAGTCCGAGTGTAGGGGGTGAGACAGTGAAGCACGGGAACGAGGTGGCTTCAGAGATGGGGTCGTTTCGGGCCATGAGTGAGCACCGTGCCTCATGTGAAGGCAAGGTGGCAGGTGCTCGTTGTACTCTACGTGCTTCACATGTCTCACTCCCTAGACTGGAACAAGACCTCACGGGCTTCACTGTTCATTGTAAAGCGGTGAATGTTAAGGCTCTCAGCCTATGCCCGAGAGGAAGTAAGTTGGAATATAGAAAAAAAAAAAAAAAACAGTTGTAGGAGGCTTGGTAGGGATTGCAGTGTTGGTAATGATGGTGGAAATGATAGTTGGGATTGGGGGTTCTGGTGGGGATTGGGGGTTGTGATAAAGGTGGGGATTGGTGGTAGTGGTGGTGATGGGGATTGGGTGATGGGGAGGTTGGGATGGAAGGGAAGGGGTATAGTAGAACACATGATTTTGATAGTGAGGAATAAAACTAATGATGTTGGTGGTAGTAGTAGTAGTAGTAGTAATAGTAGTAGTAGTAGTAGTAATAGTAGTAGTAGTAGTAGTAGTAATAGTAGTAGTAGTAGTAATAGTAGTAGTAGTAGTAGTAGTAGTAATAGTAGTAGTCAACTAGTAGTAGCAGTAGTAGTAGTAGTAATAGTAGTATAGTAGTAGTGGTAATAGTAGTAGTAGTAGTGTAGTAATAGTAGTAGTAGTAGTAGTAGTAATAGTAGTAGTAGTAGTAGTAGTAATAGTAGTAGTAGTAGTAGTAGTAGTAATAGTAGTAGTAGTAGTAGTAGTAGTAGTAGTAATAGTAGTAGTAGTAGTAGTAGTAATAGTAGTAGTAGTAGTAATAGTAGTAGTAGTAGTAGTAGTAGTAATAGTAGTAGTAGTAGTAGTAGTAATAGTAGTAGTAATCATAGTAGTAGTAATAGTAGTAGTAGTAGTAATCGTAGTAGTAGTAGTAGTAGTAGTAGTAATCGTAGTAGTAGTAGTAGTAGTAGTAGTAGTAGTAGTAGTAGTAGTAGTATAGTAGTAGTAGTAGTAGTAGTAGTAGTAGTAGTAATAGTAGTAGTAGTAGTAGTAGTATAGTAGTAGTAGTAGTAGTAGTAATAGTAGTAGTAGTAGTAGTAGTAATAGTAGTAGTAGTAGTAGTAGTAATAGTAGTAGTAGTAGTAGTAGTAGTAATAGTAGTAGTAGTAGTAGTAGTAATAGTAGTAGTAGTAGTAGTAGTAGTAATAGTAGTATAGTAGTAGTAGTAGTAATAGTAGTAGTAGTAGTAGTAGTAATAGTAGTAGTAGTAGTAGTAGTAATAGTAGTAGTAGTAGTAGTAGTAATAGTAGTAGTAATAGTAGAATAGTAGAAATATAGTAATATCTGATGTTTGTAAAATAAAATGAATGTACTGTATTAAATAAAAATCTAAGAAAAGTAGTAGTAGTAGTAGTAGTAGAGGTGGTAGTAGTAGTAATAATATTATTATTATTAGTAGTAGTAGTAGTGGAAAAAAGTATTAGTAGTATTAGTAGTAGTGGTAGTAGTAGTAGTAGTAGTAGCAGTAGTTGTTGTTGTTGTTGTTGTTGTCTGTTGTTGTTGTTGTTGTAGTTTTAATAATAATAGTAGTAATAGTGATGGTGTTGGAGGGTGAGGGGAGCCATTTATAGACATGTGGGATTCTCCAGGTATAGGAGGATTTAGGGAGTGTGTGTGAAAATATACGGCTTGGACACACCTGTGATTTCTCTAGTGAGGGTTGTAGTGTGTGTGTGTGTGTGTGTGTGTGTGTGTGTGTGTGTGTGTGTGTGTGTGTGTGTGTGTGTGTGTGTGTTTATGTGTGTCTCTGTGTGTGTGTGTGTGTGTGTGTGTGCATTATTCAAGCACCAGTATAAGAATCTCCAGTGACTGTAAGGAGGATTCGACCATAATTTATGTAAAAGTCAAGATGGTGGGTTTGAGAATGCCAACGGATACGCCACAAAGGGGATAGAAAGAAAATGTGTAAGACGGGGTTTCTTGGATCGCCAGTACGTTGGTGGGGATGTGGTGTGGAAAATAAGGTAATAACCGTTCTGACAGGAAATAAAACAGGTGCTAGTAAACTCTCTCTCTCTCTCTCTCTCTCACCTACACACACACCTGCCTGAAACTCCCCCGTCTCAGGTACGTTTCGGATATGGAAGAGATAGGGGATGTGTGAGCCCTTTGCAGATGTTTGGATGTAGTACTTTTGGAGATACAGTACATCACAGTTTCCATAATATGCGGATAAAGCCGGTATCACACGAGCACCTTTTCCCTCAACATTTATCTTCAACACTGATATGGTAGCTTATGAGGTCAATATCTAAAACATTTGTTTCACCTAAATTCATATATCATCAGTCTAGTTTCCGATACCAGTGCAAAATATTCCATAAATGTTGCCAGAAAAATGTTGCTCATAGAATTTTGACTATAAAAGCTCTCGTGTGATACCGGTTTACGGAGGATAAGGACGCTTGGCTTGCCTCTCGCAGCCATCTTCAGGAAAACATCAAGAACCCCTTTTACAGAACACATATTTATAGAAACTCAACAAGAATGGGACCGGGATAGCATAACATTAACATTAAACTATCTAACGTCGCCGGTACAGAAGGGGTTAAAGCCGGTATCACACCAGAACTTTTATAGTCAACATTCGATCATCAACATTTTTCAGGCAACATTTCTGGAATATTTTGCACTGGTATCGGAAAATAGACTGGTGATAGATGAGTTTAGGTAACCAAAATAAATGAAATGTTTACCTCATAAGCAGCCAGATCAGTGTTGAGGATAAATGTTGAGGGAAAAGGGGCTCGTGTGATACCGGCATTTAGTCTAGCTATAAATCTAACCGTTAACCCTTTCAGTACTGGTGCCGTTCTTCAAACTTTACTATGGCTACTATTAGACGATTTTATTCAGTTAAAATCGGGCCTCCAGCTATTAAAAAGGCTTCGAACTATTTCGCTTAACCATTTTTACTATCACAGATTAGTTTTAAGCTGCACAAAATCGTCTAAATATAGCTAGAATAAAATAAAATAAATCGTCTAAATATAAAATAAATCGTCTAAATATAAAATAAATTGTCTAAATATAAAATAAATAGTCTAAATATAAAATAAATCGTCTAAATATAGCTAGAATAAAATAAAAAATACGTTGGTGGTACAGAAGGGGTTAATACTGTATATATGTTATATTTATCAATCTGTATTTTTAATGTACACCTATTTGTTAAGTAAACTAAAGATTCAGCTTTAAATCGTTCTTCCTTTCTATCTCTTTGTCTACCTATCAATCGATCTACCTATCTCTCTCTATCTCTTTGTTTACCTATCTATCTGTCTACCCCCCCCCCCTTCTCTCTCTCTCTCTCATCCCCCTCTTTCTGTGTGTGAAGTGTGGTGGGCAAGAAGTTAGGGTATGGGGGAAGTTTGGCCCACTTTTGATGCAGTTGGGAAGGAAATTATCAGGCCAGGGAAGGGGGAAGAGAGGGGGGGGGGGTTAAGTAGGAGGAGGAAGGAATAGAGGAATAGAAGGAGGAAGTAGAGGGTAGAGGAGGGAGGGAGAAGAGAGGGGGGGGGGGAAGGGAGGAGGTTCAGTAGGAGGAGGCAGGGATGTAGGAATAAAATGAGGAGGAGAAGGAGGAGGATAAGAAGGAGGAGGATAAGGAGGAGGAGGAGGAGGAAGAGATGGAGGAATAGAAGGAGGAGGAGAAAGAGGAGGAGGTGGAGGTTAGAGAAGAGAGGGTGGAGGAGGCTTTCTATCGCTCGCCAGGAAAAAAATCGACACCTAAATGGCTCGATAGGTTTAAATATTGACAAAGAAATGGGGCAAAAGGTTTGAAAATCGCCAAAGGATCGTCTTATAATCTCAAAACTAGTGGGGCTAAACATGAGGGAGTAGGGAGACCAGAAAAACGAACCATTCCCCCTTAAAATAACACACTATAGGAACAAGAGTGTCGGCGAACTAAAGATTTCGACTGTACCTCATCTGGAATCGATACAGGTTGGAGCTCTGGCGGCCCAGTCCTTCTACGCATCAAAGAAAATGGGAGTTGGCGCATCACAGAAAATGGAGAGTTGGCGCATCAAAGAAAATGGAGAGTTGGCGCATCAAAGAAAATGGAGCATTGGCGCATCAAAGAAAATGGAGAGTTGACACATCAAAGAAAATGGAGAGTTGGTGGATCAAAGAAAATGGAGAGTTGGCGCATCAAAGAAAATGGAGAGTTGGCGCATCAAAGAAAATGGAGAGTTGACGCTTCAAAGAAAATGGAGAGCTGGCGCATCAAAGAAAATGGAGAGAGTTAGCGCATCAAAGAAAATGGAGAGTTGGCGCATAAAAGAAAATGGAGAATTAGCGCATCAAAGAAAATGGAGAGCTGGCTTCACAGGGGAGACACACATATATATAATTATTCAGATGGGGGAGTAATAAATTCAATCTGGCATGGACGAAAAAAAGGTAAAATCTGTGAGAGGGAAGGCGTGTGAGTCTTTATGTGTAGAATGTTGAGATCAAAGGGGTAGGAGAGAGAGAGAGAGAGAGAGAGAGAGAGAGAGAGAGAGAGAGAGAGAGAGAGAGAGAGAGAGAGAGAGAGAGAGAGATAGACAGAGAGAGAGAGAGAGATTTACATAGATACACTGACCACACAGACCTTACGATCCCTGCGAGGAGGTCAAGACTTAATTCTAGTAGAGATAGCTAACCCAAGAGTAAGGGAAAGTGGAATGAAAGGATAGCAAAGAAGATGGCTCTCTGGTAGGAGAGAGAGAGAGAGAGAGAGAGAGAGAGAGAGAGAGAGAGAGAGAGAGAGAGAGAGAGAGTGAGTGAGAGTGAGAGTGGGAGAATGAGAGTGAGAGAGAGGGAAAGAGAAGGAAAGATATATATATATATATATATATATATATATATATATATATATATATATATATATAGAGAGAGAGAGAGAGAGAGAGAGAGAGAGGGAGGGGGATCGAGGGAGCCAGCAAAGGGGAGGGGGGGGGGCGCACATCCCTTCGTGAAGAAACTAATTAAATCTTAATGACCACAGCGAGAATGGAGGGAGAGGAAGGGGAAGGGAAGACAAAGGAAACACTAACACAAAGGATCAGGAAAAAGAGGGAAGGAAAAAGGAAAACTGAAAAAGGAACACTATAAAGGTAAATTGAAAAAGGAAAAATAAATAGGACAACTGAAAAAGGAAAACTGAAAAAGGAAAACTGAAATGAATAAAAAATACAAAAGGAAAATTGAAAAGGGAAAAGAATAAACACGGAAAAAGGAAAACTTAAACAAACAAAACGGGGAAAAAAGAAAAACAAAATAGAAAGGATAAAAGAAAAAAAGGAAAACAGAAAAAGGATAACGGAAAAAAAGGAAAAATATTTAAAGCCAAACGGAAGAATGAAAGAAATAGTAAGGAACAATGAAAAGGTAGGAACAAATAGAACCAAAACAGGAATATATAACAAAGGACCAGGGAAAAGAAAGGCAGGAAAAGTGATCAGTCAAAAGAAAAGAGAGAAATATTGAAAGGTTAGAAATAGGGAAAAGCGCAATACGAGGATAAAAGCAGAGATTTTACAGTACATCTCTCTCTCTCTCTATATATATATATATATATAATAGGATCGTTATAAGCCTCTTGTCGGTGAAATTTCCCTGTTAAGTTGATGTAGGACAGACTTGTAATGGGATATTTGGATATATTGAATAATAGATGGATGTAGAGATAGACAGAGTGACAGATAGATAGAAAGACAGACAGACTGATAGATAACTAGATAAATAGAGAATTCCTCACTTTATTGCAGTCCTCACACTCAAAAAATTACTGGGTATGCTATATCGGTTATGGCATTGTCTTCCGCTAAAAAAAGTACAGAGAGAGAGAGAGAGAGAGAGAGAGAGAGAGAGAGAGAGAGAGAGAGAAAGAGAGAGAGAGAGAGAGAGAGAGAGAGAGAGAGAGAGAATTGTAATAACTTCATAACTGTATCTTCCGAAACTTAATAATTAAAATACATTTAATATAGGGGAGGCTGAACCTTCGCTGAGCCCAGATATCAAAATTTCTAATTTTTGTGTTCTTGTTCTATAATGCTTCTTTCAACATAGGAGAATAGCATAGGAAGGAACAAAAAAACATATCGCATCCATAACCCCCCGGGCCGGGGGTTCGACCTCGACCCCCGAAAAACTAAAAACAAATCTTTCAGCCACCCAAAATTTGTTTTTGTGTCTGTAGTCTAAAGGGCTGCTGTAAGCAATAGCAATGATCATATGAGGGCATAAACACCCATATGACATCCCTAGGGCCCCCTTGGGGGGTCCCCAAAATCATGGATTTTGGTAAAAAATTGTCTAAAATAATTCCAGATTTTTAAGGATAAGGTCACGAGGAACCTATTTACCCTGGCATAGACCTATTTTACTGTTAGGCGATCAGAACAGAGGCAAGGGGTGTGAGGAGATTGCCCAACTATCTCCACCAGCCGAGAATCGAACTCGGTCCTCCCGGTTAGAAACCGGGCGCTCTACCAATGTCGCTACTGGTCACCCCCCTTCCAGAATGTTTTCCCCTGATGAAAATTTTGTTTAGTTAGTCATTAATCTCGATCTTCTATGTGCACGCTCTATGGTAGAAAACGTTTTCCAAGGAGGACTAACTATTCTATCTCTCCAAAATTGTACTTTCGTGTGTGAAAACCTTTGATTTTAGCTTGCCAGAGATGATATTTTGGCACTTACGAGATCATATACTTTTGTGTTTATTGCTCAAATTCATTCCCCTTTCACACACTACATAATTATAGGACTATATAGCTACTGGAAAATGCAGAGATAATGGAATTATCTCACATATTTTTCAAGATTCGACATTGTTTAGGTTGAAATGTTGGCTAAAAAAAACATATATATATATTATATAGTTTTTTTCAGCCCCTTCTACTATGCAATATGGTAAAACTGGTTCATTTTCTTGTAGGGGATGCAGGTAGAATACGCCATGCAAAGATTGCGGGAAATTTGATCAATTTTGAGTGAGATGATTTTACAAATATTTCAATGCAAATTCTGCACTCGCGCGCAGATAGAGAGCTGATTTTTTCAGCGAGTCTTAGTATTTCCATTGGTAATAAGATGGTATAAGTGAAGAAAAACACTATCTCTTATACAGGCTGACTTGGGGGTCAAAGGTTCAGCCTCCACTTATTATAATTAAATTAAATTAATTAAAGTATTTAAGTACATACTCATCATATCTCAAAACAAATTACAAATATTATCATCTGAAAATTGCAGTAGGCTAACCATTTGATTTATGTTCCGTAGAAGTTTCTAAGCTTCTTCATATTAACCCCTTCAATACCGGTGCCCTCCTTTTAATTCCGGCTACTATTAGACGATTATATTCAGTTTAAAAAGGGCCTCCAGCAATTAACCCCTTCTGTACCGTAGACATCCGTTAAATATATATATTTATATATATATATATACTGTATATATATATATATATATATATACAGTATATATACAGTATATATATATATATATATATATATATATATATATATATATATATATATATATATATATATACACTGTATATACATATATATATATATATATATATATATAAATATATATATATATGTATATATATATATTTTTTTTTTCTTTCAGGCAGGTGAGATTAAAATAATAGGCACAGTTTGCATTATTGAGTTTTTTATTGATACTCTCAATTTTTAGTACAGTTTTTCTGGTATTTTCAGGAAGTTGGTAAAGGAGGTTTGCAAAGGGTTCCGACGTTTCAATGGGCGCAGCCATCATTATCAAGGAGAAGTGAAGTTAGAAGGTGATAAGTCGAGTTTATATATGCGATACAAGATCAAGAGAGGGTTTATTGTGCGCTAGCTGCACGCTGGTTGGCTAACCTAAGACTAGCTCTGGTAGGCTGGCCGGACGCAGGAGTGGGCGGGGCCTCTGCGTCGTTCGTCTGCGTGTGTGGAGGGGGCATTCCTGGGGGCATCATGGGGGGCCTCGCTGTGGAAGGGCGTGCCGAGGGTAGGATCTGGCTGTATTCCGCTTGTGTGTTTAAAGTAGGTTGGTATGTTTGTATATATATAGCTTCAAGAATGAATAGGCGGCGTGAGTCTATTTCTTTATCAAGAATAGAGGTGTGTTTATCTAAGTCGGGTCTGGTGAGTTCCTGATGGTGTGAGGATGTGTGGTAGTGGTCCTTGATAGCTCCGGCTTGAAGGTGGAAGGTAAGGCGACGTGACAGACGAGTCCTTGTCAAACCGACATAAGTGTGAGGTCCACAGTCCTCACTGTTACAGGTGTGTCGGTATATGACATGGTCCTCTTGTGACTTGTATCTTGTGATCTCGATATAACCATTACAAAATAAAATTGTCACACAAATAATACAGTCATAGCCATTGTTATTATTTTTTCACCACCATATATTTTTGCGAGATTGTGTACAGGTCCTCGAAATATAATACAATCTAATATTCAAGATCCCCAAGTACCCATTAATGATTTGACTGAAGAGAGGTAATGCATTAATATATTTCCTAGATTTTACAGTATGCACTGAATATATTATCACACATCTACGAAACTTAATAATACATTATTTTACAGATCTTACAGTACTCATGGAAAAAAAAAAAACACTAAATAGAAATATAGCGATAGGAGTTGGTAGTATTATTTGTCCATATAACCTTTTAAATTGTGAGGTGTAGGTTAGAGTCCCTATGGAAACAGAGATCGGCCAACCTCTGCGATACTGGGGCCACACTATGAAAATGCTATGGGGGTACCGTAGTGGTTATATTTGGTCTATACATTTATTTATTAATTTATTCTTTTAGTTTCCTGCTAGGTCTCCATCAACCTTTAAAAAAACACCCCCTAGACTCCCTTCAAGACAAATTTGTACATTTTCGGTAGAAAAATGTCCCTCCCGAAGGTCGGTTCCTCCTAAAATTACATGCGCGCTATCGCTCGCCAGGAAGAAATCTACAACTAAATGCCATGAAAGGTCTTAAAATTTACAACGAAATGGAGTGAAAGGTGATAAAATCGTCAAACTAATGGGCCGAACGTGTTATAATTTCAAAACTAATGGGGCTAAACATGAGGGAGATAGGGGGGGGGACCAGAAAAACGTCCTATCTCCCCTTAATTAGCACTCAGTTTCAATATCTTCGTTCATTATGGAATGGATGACACCCACCCCACATGTCTAAGAATACGACTGCAACAGTGTGTGAAAAACGGAATCTGAAGGTAATTGTGGGGAAGAGTAAGGTTATGGTCTTTGAAAGGGGTGCAGCCACAGAGTGTGAGGTGAGGTTGAATGGTCAGATTATGGAGAATGACAGCTTATTTAAGTATTTGGGTAGTGTATTGAGTAAAGATGGGAGTATGGATGACGAAGTGCGGGAGAGGGTGCAATAGGGGAAGAGGATTATATGAATGCCGAAATAGGAATAGGGTGGTCAGCGCGGATGCAAATAAGTCCTTCCCTGATAGTGTGGTAATCCCGAAATGAACGTATGGGAGTGAAGCATGGACGTTGTTGGAGAGACACAAATCAAGAGTGAGAGGGGTGGAAATGAGTTACTTGAGAAGTGCGTGCGGAGTTACGAGGCATAGACAGACGAATTAGGAAGTACAAGAGCGGTGTGGTGGGGATGTAGATGTGTTGGAAAGTGTGAAAAGGAACACCCTGAGATGGTTCAGCCATGTGGAACGTATGGGAAGTGAGAGAATGACTAAGAAAGTGTACGAGATTGAGGTGGAAGGACAGAGAGGGAGAGTCAGACCAAGAGAGAGATGGAAGAATGGAGTTGAGAGGTATATGCGTGAGAGGTGTTGGATGGGAGGAGGGGAATCGGCTGACGGGGGACAGAGGTGCATGGGGGCGACTCATTCGTGGCCACCCCTTCGGGGATTATGGCGTTTGGCAATAGATAGATAATTAGATTAGTTGTACTGTATTTAGATTATTAATATACCACCTCCTCTACGTAGGGTACGTACTACCTACGTAGGGTACGTAGGGTACGTACTACCTACTCTGTGCAACTCTCCAACCAAATAGTGAAACGTTATTCTCAGTCTTTCGTCTATTCAACAGCTGAGCTCTGAAACTCTCTCCAAGAATCAGTTTTCCCTCTTCCTATGGCTTACATTGCTTCAAACTCCGTGTGTCCAGGCATTTTAGCTCGAACGTTTCTTGATTTTGGCCCTGTCACTCTTTCGACCCTGGGGGAGGCACTCCATACAGGCAGTTCTGCCTTTTGTCTCCCTCACATAGAAAAAGAAAAGAAAAACAAAAAGGATGATTTTGTGGGAGTCAAAAAGGTCAATCGGTACCAAAATGGTGTCGAAAGAAAAAGTTGAGCGGTCTCCCTCCCTACAAGTTCTCTACTGTGAGTTTTTAAACTACAGCCGTTAGATCCGGGTACACTTGCTAACATCTGCTTTAATAAACCCTTCACTGCCGGGACATCTAGTTATTAATATTGTTTGATGGTACTAGATCCTATTTTTCGTTTAAGGAATTAATTTGTATAGTTGAGTGGGGTTTAAGTTGCTGCGAGTATAGCATTTTCATCTTGTATTTAAAGGATTGCTTACATTTTCCCTGACTTCCCTGCATTTTATTTCTCATGTATGCATATTATATACATAGTTATATTATAATGTATATGTTTATTAAGAGATTTATAATTTTTTTGTTTTTGTTAAGAGATTTATTTTATTTATTTTTTATTTTTTGGTATTAAGTCCCGGTAGCATTAGACGGTATTACACGGTAGCACGAGTACTTTAGCGGTGGATTTATCGGAGTCGGAGTAGCCGAGTCAAATAGTAGTTCACTTCCAGTCTACTACTGTCTGACAATAAACCCTTCACTGCCGGGACATCTACTGTAGTTACTAATATAGTGGATGGTATTAAATATTAGACGATTGTTGTTCATTTAAAGAATTAATTTGTATAGTTTGAGTGGGTTTTAAGATGCACTTTTTCTGGCTACTATTATATGACTATTTGAGTTTATGAAGGGTCTCCAGCAATGAACAGCCTTTAAACTATCTCACTTAAGGGGGTAGTACTCGCTTTTTATGGACCCCCTTCTCCCTCATGTTTAGCATATTAGCTTTGAGGTTTTAAGACGTTCGTTTCGTTATTTGGGCGATTTTGAGACCGTTCGCTTAATTTTTTTGGTCAATATTAAGACCTTTCGTACCCTTTAGGTGTATATTTTTACCTGGCCAGCGATAGCGAGCCTCTAATTTTACGGCCTTCCGCCAGGACATTTTTCGACCGAAAAATGTACAAATTTATCTTGAAAGGGGGTCTTAGGGGTGTTTTTCTAAGCTTGATGGAGGTCTAGCGAGGAAACTCAAAAATATATTAATATATAAATATATAGACCAAAACGCAAGCACTACCCCCTTAACCCTTTCTACTACGTCAGATCCTTCTTAAAATGCATAAAATCGTCTAAATATAGCCAGAATACAATATAAGTGACGTCGCTGGTACAGAAGGGGTTAAAACAAGACCCACACACCCACTACACCACAGATGAATTATTATTATTATTATTTATTATTATTATTATTATTATTAGTATTAATTATTATTATTATTATTATTAGTATTATTTATTATTATTATTTATTATTATTATTATTATTATTTATTATTATTATTATTATTAGTATTATTATTAACCCTTTGAGTACCAGCGACGTGTTATATTATATGCTAGCTATATTTAGAAGATATTATGCAGCTGAGGAAGGACCTATAGCAATAATAAGGCTTCAAACTATCTCAACCAACCCTACCACAGATCCTTCCTAAGCTGCATAATATCGTCTAAATATAGCTAGCCTAAAGTATAGCACACGTCGCTGGTACTGAAAGGGTTAACCCCATCTGTACCGGGGACGTCTTTTTAATGATCTTCTGGCTATATTTAGACGATTTCGTGCAGTTTAAGAAGGATCTGTGGTAGTCAAAAAGGGTTAAGTGGGATAGTTCGATCGACGCCTGTTAACGGCTTGGACGACCTCTTTTAAGCTGAATAAAATCATCTCATAGTAGCCAGAATAAAGTTAAAAGGACCACGTCGGTACTGTAGGGGTTAAGAGGAGATGGGTCGTTATTATAGACCCTCTTCTCCCTCATGTTTAGTCCTACTGTTTCAGATTTTAAGATGTTTGCCCCATTAGTTTGTCGATGTTAAGAACTTTCGCCCCATTTCTTTGTCAATAATAAGACATTTCGTGCTACATAGGTGTCGATTTGTTCCCTGGCGAACGATAGTGAGCCTGTAATTACGGAAGAACCGGCCCTTCCGAAAAACGTACAAATTCATCTAGAAAGGGGATGTAATGGATGTTTTTTTAAGTGTGATGGAGGTCTAGGGAGGACACTACAAAAATAATAAATACAGAGTGGTCGCGAAACATTTCCCCATAGGGAATTCCTGTGTATTTACAAGAGAGCTGAAGAATCTATTTTTATCTATTTCACTTCAACACCAAACAGCTCCCCCCAAAAAATGATTGAAAGCAAGCAATGTGATCCACCGGTGTTCGAACCTCAGCAAGCATGTGATCCACCGGTGTTCGAACCTAAGTTACCACATACAGAATGATTGAAAGCAAGCAATGTGATCCACCGGTGTTCGAACCTAAGCAAGCATGTGATCCACCGGTGTTCGAACCTAAGTTACCACATACAGAATGATTGAAAGCAAGCAATGTGATCCACCGGTGTTCGAACCTCAGCAAGCATGTGATCCACCGGTGTTCGAACCTAAGCAAGCATGTGATCCACCGGTGTTCGAACTTAAGTTACCACATACAGAATGCATATCAAATATATAGGAATAGCCTATGGGCAATACACAGGAATTCCCTATGGGGAAATGTTTCGCGACCGCTCTGTATATGAAATAATGGCCCCCCAAACCAACCATTAAGGGGAGATTTCCACTTGAGGGATTTTTGTCTTGACCCCTTTCTCCCTCATGTTTAGCCTCATTGCTTTTGAGATTTTAAGACGTTCGCCCCATTAGTTTGGCGATTTTAAGAATGTTCACCCCATTTATGTCACTTTTAAGACCTTTCGTGCCATTTAGGGATCGATTTTATCCTGGCGAGCGATAGCGAGCCTGTAATTTAAGAGGAACCGGCTTTCAGCCGGGACATTTTTCTACCGAAAAATGTACAAATTTATCTTGAAAGGGGATCAAGGGGGTGTAATCTGAAGCTTGATGGATATCTCGAGACCAAACTAAAAACCTCCCCTTAAAGGGTGTACACCTTTAGCACCTTTAACGCCGCGTATACCTATCTCCCCCACACTATCTCCCCCACACTATATCCCACACACTGTCTCCCCCACACTATGGTTCCTAGTACGAGGCTGCGTTCATCAGGGGAAGGTACACTATAGTCTCTTCATTCTAGGTTGGGGCAGAAATCGCAACCTCTAACCTCTCATAACTCAAAAAGGACTGGAGTAATCGAGCTAATATTTCTACCACATAGAAAGACTTGGCTAGGGAATATGTGTGTAAATTGACAGCACATTTGCTCTAGCCCTTTTTGAGTTACAGAGGTTAGAGGTTACGATTTCTGCCCAACCTAAAATGAACGGACTATAATCACATTTTGTTTTCTATGTGAATGAGGGAGACAAAAGGCATAACTGCCTGCAGCGAGTGCCTCCCCCAGTTTTGAAAGAGTGACAGGGCCAAAATAAAACGGGGGGGGGGGGATGACCTTATTTATTGGCTCATTTATGTATTTTGTTATGATGTTCTTAGTTTCCTCCTTAGACCTCCATCAAGCTTAAGGCAACAACCCCCCAACCCCCTCCTTCAAGATAAATTTGTAAATTTTTCGATAGTTCCTCTTAAACTACAGGCTCACTATCGCTCGCCAGGACAAAATCGACACCTAAATGGGACGAAAGGTCATAATATTGACAAATGAATGGGACGAATGGTCATAAAATCGACAAACTAACGGGGCGAACATCTTAAAATCTCAAAACTAATGGGGCTAAACACGAGGGAGGAGGGAGACCAGCAAACCGCCCCATCTCCCTTTAAACTCGGGTATTCCCCAGCTCACCTGTATGACGCAGGTATGGGGTATTTTTTCTGGTCCCCCTTCTTCCTCATGTTTAGCCCCATTAGTTGTCAGATTTTAAGACGTTCGCCCAATTAGTTTGGCGATTTTAAGACCTTTCGCCCCATTTCTGCAAATTGTAAGACCTTTTGTGGCATTTTGAGGTGTCGATTTTTTCCTGGCAAGCAATAGCGAGCTTGTTATATAAGACGAAACGGCCTTCGGCCGGGAAATTTTTCTGCCGAAAATTTACAAATATATCTTGAAAGGGGGTCTAGGGGGTGTAATTTTAAGCTTGATGGAGGTCTAGGGAACAAACCAACATACCTCCCTATAAACTCGGGTATTCCCCATCTCACCTACAGACTATGACTCAGGTATTGGAGACTCCCCCACACACACACACACACACGAAGGGTTCCCGGTAAGAGGCTGCGTTTATCAGGGCACGATACCTACGTCAGCATGTGGGTAACTCTTTTTTCGATTTAAGGGGATATGGGTCGTTTTTCTACTCCCCTTCTTCCTCATGCTTAGCCCTTCTAGTTTTCATATTGCACATTAGTTTGGCGATTTTAAGACCTTTCGCCCCATTTCTTCGTCAATATTTAGACTTTTCGTGTCATATAGGTGTTGGATTTTTTTTCCTGGCTAGCGATAGCAAACCTGTAATTTAAGAGGAACCGGCCTTCAACCGGGACACTTTCCTATCGAAAAATGGATGGGAATAAACGTCTTAAAACAGTTGGCTGAATGGGGCCGAATGGATACAAGCCAGGGAAAGAGAGAAAAGGAGAGAAAGTTAAAAAAAATAAAAAACGGTCACCCCCCTTATTGGATAAATTTGTACATTTTTCGATAGAAAAATGTCTCGGCCGAAGGCCGGTTTCTCTTAAAATTTCAGGCTCGCTAACGCTCGCCAGGAAAACATCGATAACTAAATGGCACGAAAGGTCATAAAACTGACAAAGAAATGGGGCGAAAGGTGTTAAAATCGCCAAACTAATGGGCGTTCGTCTTAAAGTCTCAAAACTAATGGGGCTAAACATGAGGGAGAAGGGGGTCCAGAAAAACAGTCTGCCTTCCCTTAATTTCTTATCATTGTCCAGTAAGCCCCCACATCCGCCCTTCCCAGAAGTGCTCAGGTCAACATGATGCAACTGAAAGCCATGGCAACGTCAGCATCAGTCCATCAGGTGAATGCACAATTGTTTTTCGTTTGTATTCTCTCTCTCTCTCTCTCTCTCTCTCTCTCTCTCTCTCTCTCTCTCTCTCTCTCTCTCTCTCTCTCTCTCTCTCTCTCTCTCTTTCTCTATATATATATATATATATATACTGTATATATATTATTAGGAAAGTTTTAATAACTTAAGAAGGACGTCTCAAAGAGCATATATATACAGCGTTCAAGATAAGTCAAATCATCTAGTATTAGCCAGAATAAAATCAAAAGTAAGCAATAGTGCTAAATAAGTTAATGCTATCTGCTATGAATGTATCTCAAATATTAGCTATCACATTATAAACCTGTTATCGTAATCTCCCGTGATACTGCCAAGTCACTGATTAGACCACCACTCTATAATTTGTATATATATATCCTTGATTTTTGAGAAATTTTATTTACAGACAAACAGACAAACAGTCACATAACGACATGATATCGGAAAAATCCATTTAACAGGGATAACAACAGTATTTGTGATTTTAAAGTACTATATAGTATATGTTTTAAGCAAAATTTCATATGGTAAATATTTAACATGTCCGTGACCAAAGAAGCAGTGCAACATTTCTCCTGTTAAATCGTTCTCATATAATCGTCCGGGAAGTGGGGCGAAAGGATGACACACAGGAAATACAAATAATGGTTTAATAGGCTTGGCTAGTTTACACGAAACAAATAACTCGCCTATTACAGTTTGGTCCAGCGGTGTAATAATCGTAAAGGTGAAATTGTTTGGCAAATAGATATAATTCGCAATAGATATAATTCGCAATAGATATAATTCGCAATAGATATAATTCGCAATATAAAATGGCCTTAAATATACAAGACCTCGCGTAAAGCCGGTATCACATGAGAGCTTTTATAGTCAACATTCAATGATCAACATTTTTCTGGCAACATTTCTGGAATATTTTGCCCTGGTATCGGACTCTCTAGATTGATGATGGATGAATTTAGGTAACCAAAATATTTTAAATGAGGTCGACTCTAGACTGATGGTGGATGAACTTAGGTAACCGAAATAGTTTAAATGTTGACCTCATAAAAACCCTTGTGTGATACCGGCGTAAAATAACCTGATATATCTAACACGGTGACCGGTCAACTCAACCAGTAGACCATTGCAACCAGTAACTCTCAACCAGTACCAAATCAACCAATACGGTTAGGTTAGGTTAGAATAGGTTAGGTTAGGACTATATTTTGGCACTGGCTTGGTTGGTCTGGGTTAATTTGGCACTGGTTGAGAGCTTCTGGTTGAAATGGTCTACTGGTTGAGATGACATGGAACCCTCTAACACTCTGCTGGCACGACACCGATGACAGAGAAATAATGTATATGCAGACAATTATCTCCATAACAAATTAAGGGAAGATGGGCGTATTATATTTTCCGACATCTTTTTATATTTTATTTTCCTCCCTACACCTCCATCAAGCTGTAAACCCCCCCCCCCCCCCCCAAGATAAATGTGTACATTTTTCGGTAGAAAAATTTCCCGGCCAAAGGCCGGATACTGTTAAAATTATAGGCTCGCTTTCGCTCGCCAGGAAAAAATTGACACCTAAATGGAACGAAAGGTCTAAATGTTGACAAAGAAATGGGGCGTAAAGTCATAAAATCGCCAAACTAATGGGCCGAACGTCTTAAAATCTAAAAACAAAAACAATGGGGCTAAACGCGAGGGAGAAGGGGGGGGGGAGGGGGGGGGGCAGAAAAACTAGACCAACTCCCCTTAACTACATGTTGTCCAGACACGACCGTTTCAACTCCTTCAACGACTCCCTAGGCAGAGGAAAATCTCTTGTTGGTAGCCACTGTTACAAGGGTGCTTACAATATGTGGAGAGAGAGAGAGAGAGAGAGAGAGAGAGAGAGAGAGAGAGAGAGAGAGAGAGAGAAAGAGAAGGTGATTAAGTCATTCCGGGCATAATGGACTGCGCTTATTCTGACCCAAATTGAGGACAACCATATAATTATGTGAACACAGTTATCATCCGGGTCTCACCATCAGGGAAAAACCAAGTAAACAAGCAGAATATATGTACAGAGATCGAAGACAGACATTTTGGAGACAACAGTATATGATTATAATGCCTATTATATTATATACTCAGGCCCAATCCCCACTTTTCCTTGTGTGTGTGTGTGTGTGTGTGTGTGTGTGTGTGTGTGTGTGTGTGTTTTTTTTTTGTTTTTTTTTTTTTTTTTTTTTTTTTTAATGTCTACGGTAATTTATAACCCTTATTTGAGTCCGGGCAGAATCTGACCCATCCAAAATGACCTACACCCATTTTGACTTTCCCAATCCAGGCAGAATGGGTTGCGCCTGCCTATTCGGTCCCACCCATTTTGAGCCCCTCCCATTTTGAGCCCGCGAGCAGCACAATACCCCGAAGACGGACTACACCAATTTGGGGCCATCCAAATGGGCGCAGACACCCTTGAGCTCATTTAGAAATTGGCGCATTTTACATCTACTGACCTATTAAGGGGAGGCATTTACTTTGTTCCCTAGACCTCCATCAAGCTTAAAATTATACCCCCTTGAGTCCCTTTCAAGATAAATTTGTATATTTTTCGGTAGAAAAATGTCCCGGCCGAAGGCCGGTTCCTCTTAAATTACAGGCTCGCTATCGCTCGCCAGGATAAAATCGACACCTGAATGGCACGAAAGGTCTTAATATGGGGTGAAAGTTCTTAAAATCGCTAAACTAATGGGGCGAACGTTTTATAATATCAAAAGCAATGGGGCTAAACATGAGGGAAAAAGGGGTCAAGAAAAAAATGCCTCAAGTGGAGATCTCCCCTTAAGATAGTTTTTACCCCTTTCATTACAAAAGATTCTTCCTAAGCGGCACACAATCGTTTAATGATAACCAGAATAAAGTGTAAATATGCATCCTCTAATACTAAAAGGGTTAAAGTACATACAACACACAAAAAAATCAATGTGTGCGAAAGGGTTAATCTAGCGTGAACAGATAGATAGCGCAGTGGTGCCAGTCGCTTTAAAGTAATTAATATTGAGTAGCTGTCTGTGCCATTACCGGGGTGTTACAGCGAGGGGGGGGGGGGTTACAATGGCACTGGAACACATACAGTAACTCTCTCCCTTACATACACACGTACTTTACCAACCCCCCAACCCCCTCCCCTCTCTCTCTCTCTCTCAGTATATGTTCACTTGCTTGTTCGTCAAGGGGAATCCACGCAATGCGAGCTAAGCTCATTATTATCGCGCCTCCTTAACTGGGAATGTATTGCGTGAAATGCATGTTAAGTGTTTATGTATCGTTGGAATGGCTGTGGATGTGTGTGTAGTCTATATTTTTAGCCAATTGGCGACATCTGGAAACGAAGGCTTAGGGTTAATCTGTACGGTACCATTCTCACTACGGTACCAGTCTCACCCGAAGGCTTAGGTTGACCAGTAGCTTAGATTGACCAGTACGATACCCATCTCACCTTGTAACCGATCACCAACCCCAGATGGGACGTCACAACTTCGTCCACTTATACCAGGTTCCTATTTATACTGCTAGGTGAACAGAGGCTACACCGTTAAGAGACTTGCCCAAATGTCTCTTCCCCGCCCGGTGTGTGTGTGTCTGCGTATGTGTGTGTGTGTGTGTCTGCGTATGTGTGTGTGTGTGTTTGTGTGTGTGTGTGTGTTTGTGTATGTGTATGTGTGTGTGTGTGTGTGTGTATATACTGTAGCCATGAACCACTCCAGTACGGCACCTCTCATTCTCTCTCTCTCTCTCTGTATATATAACCATTAACCACTCCACATTACCCCACTATCATCTCTCACCACCACCACCACCAACAACACTATTAAGTAACCCTAATTAACCACTTTAGTGCGGCGACATCTGTCCTTTACTACCATCATGTACTGCACAACTCTCTCTCACTCTCACACACACACATCTGTCCTTTACTACCATCATGTACTGCACAACTCTCTCTCACTCTCACACACACACATCTGTCCTTTACTACCATCATGTACTGCACAACTATCTCTCACTCTCACACACACTCATCTGTCCTTTACTACCATCATGTACTGCACAACTCTCTCTCACTCTCACACACACACACATACACACACACACATCTGTCCTTTACTACCATCATGTACTGCACAACTCTCTCTCACTCTCACACACACACACATACACACACACATCTGTCCTTTACTACCATCATGTACTGCACAACTCTCTCTCACTCTCACACACACACACATACACACACATCTGTCCTTTACTACCATCATGTACTGCACTACTCTCTCTCACTCTCACACACACACACATACACACACACACTCTCTCTGTATATGTGTGTGAGTGTGTATACATATGTATATGTGTGTGAGTGTGTATACATATGTATATAGCCATGCATCACACCACCACCACCACTAACAACTCAAAGCACTCACTCTAACACCATTAAGGGGAGGTTTCTAGTTTGTTTCCTACTCCTCCAGCAATCTTAAAATTTCACCCCCTTCACCCCCTTTCAAGATAAATTTGTACATTTTTCGGTAGAAAAATGTCCCGGCCAAAGGCCGATTACTCTTAAATTACAGGCTCGCTATCGCTCGCCAGGATAAAATCGACACCTAAATGGCACGAAAGGTCTTAAAATTGACAGAATGGGGCGGACATTCTTAAAAATCACCAAACTAATGGGGCAAACATCTTAAAATCTCAAAAGCAATGGGGATAGACATGAGGGAGAAAGGGGTCAAGAACAAAGTCCCTCAAGTGGAAATCTCCCCTTAAGTAACCGTACTCTACCACTTCAGTGTCACTATTATCATGAGACCTCTCCTTAACGATCACTACGTACAGTTGCACACACAAACACCTGATACAGACCTGATATAACTGCACTGGGGAAATATTGCAACAGGTATAACTTCCTATTGCAATGTAGAGAATTAAATATTACCGTATTTAGTTTCCGCGATCCAGTCATTAAAGTCCGTATATATAATAATACTCATATTAATACGCCACTATCGCTTACAGTGTGTGTGACACCTCATTAACCACATCAATTATTCACTTCACCCCAACGTTAACCCCTTCCATACCGGCGACGTCTTTTTAATTCTATTATAGATATATTTAAGCGGTTTTATGCAGTTTAAGAAGGATCTGTGGTACCAGAAAGGGTTAAGTGAGATAGTTCGAAGCCTGATAACAGCTGGGGGTCCTTATTAAACTGAATACAATCGTCTAAATAAAGCTAAACTAATATATAAAAGACGTCGCCGGTACAGGAGTTAAGGGGAGGTTTTTAGTGTGTTTCCTAGACTTCCATCAAGCTTGAAATTACACCCCCTTGACCCTCTTTCTAGATAAATTTGTACATTTTTCGGTAGAAAAATGTCCCGGCCGAAGGCCGAATCCTCTTAAATTACAGGCTCGCTGTCGCTCGCCAGGAAAAAATCGTCACCTGAATGGCACGAAAGGTCTTAAAATGGAGTGAAAGTTCTTAAAATCGCCAAACTAAAGGGGCGAACGTTTTATATTATCAAAAGCAATCATGAGGGAGAAAGGGGTCAACAAAAAAATCCCTCAAGTGGAAATCTCCCCTTAACCTGACATTGGAGCCTGCTGTCAGTTTATTAGTAATTAATGTTAATGTATACGGGTACATAGTGATGACTTTCAATTTCCGGATGAAGTCCGTTTATCTCTTTCAACTTAACCCTTTGACGCGTTTTGAGTCGTTTATTTTGGCTATCATTAGACGATTTTATGCAGCTTAGGAAGTATCTGTGGGTATTATGATGGTAAATACTATCTCAATCAACCCTTTGGCTTCCATATACCGTTACTGATCTGAATAACATCATCTAATAAAACAGAACAGAAACGCGTATTGGAGCTTGAAAGAGTTAACATTAGTGTATTCAAGTGCATTGGGGTTTGTAATTGATGATTAATGTTAAGAACTGGGTGTTCCTTAATGGACTGCAAGGTCTATGTAACTGTAAAGCGGTTCCATGTCACTTCAACCAGTAGACCATTTCAACCAGTAGCTCTCAACCAGTGCCAAATTAACCCAGACCAACCAAACCAGTGCCAAAATATAGTACTAACTTAACCTAACCTAACCTAACCTAACCGTATTGGTTGATTTGGTACTGGTTGAGAGCTACTGGTTGAAATGGTCTACTGGTTGAAGTGACCGGTCACCCTGTAAAGCTGGTATCACACAAGCGCTTTTTCCCTCAACATTTATCCTCAACACTGGTCTGGCAGCTTATGTGGTCAGCATATATATAATATTTTGGTTGCCTAAGTTCATGTATCATCAGTCTAGTTTCCGATACCAGTGCAAAATAGTCCAGAAATGTTGCCAGAAAAATGTTGATCATCGAATGTTGACTAGAATAGCTCTAGTGTGATACCGGCTTAGGGGGGAGGTAGTCGCTTTTTCTGGACCCCCTTCTCCATCATGTTTAGCCCCATTAGTACTTGAGATTTTAAAACGTTTGTTCAATTAGTTTGGCATTTTTAGATGTTACACCCCATTTATGTGTCAATATAAAAGACTTTTCGTGACATTTAGGTGTAAAATGTTTTCCTGGCGAGCGATAGCGAGCCTGTAATAATAGGAGGAATTGTCCTTTGGCCGGGACATATTTCTACCGAAAAATGTACAAATTTATCTTGAAAGGGGGTCTAGTGGGTGCTTGTTTAATCTTGATGGAGGTCTAGCGAGGAAACTAAAACAAATATGTTAATACATTAATAAATAGACCATCAAAACAAGTAGTACCCCCTTAAATCACTCTCTCTCTCTCTCTCTCTCTCTCTGCCCCGACCACAATCACCATATACCACAATCTACGCCCGTAAAACCCAACGTAATTCCCTACCGTAATCCTGGGCTGTGAAGTATGAGTTCTGGGCTAGTTTGCAATTCACCGCATTATTTTTAGCCCGGTTGATATACCTGTTTCTAGCCCAGTTTATACCGCAGTGTACATTATATCCATGTTTCTAATCCAGTTTCTAGCCCAATTTATACCCATTTCTAGCCCAGTTTATAGCCCAGTTTATACCCCAGTGTACAGTATATCCATGTTTCTAGTCCTCTGTGTAGCCCAATTTATACCCATTTCTAGCCCAGTGTATACCCCAGTGTACAGTATATCCATGTTTCTAGTCCAGCTTGTAGCCCAATTTATACCCATTTCTATCCCTGTTTATAGCCCAATTCATAGCTACATTTATAGCCCAGTTCATAGCTACATTTATAGCCCAGTTCATAGCTACATTTATAGCCTAATACATAGCCCAGTTTTTATCTCAGTTCATAGCCCACTTTATAGCCCCAGGTTGTAGCCCAGAACGACCTGGCAGGCTGTGCTACACAAGGTTCGGTTTGCCATTTTAGGAAGATCACACCAGCGCTTTAATTATAGCTAGAATACAATACAAAAATACGTCGGCGGTACAGAAAGGGTTAAGGATTATTTTATTAGTATCCGCAAGTAGACACAGTTTAGGTGGACTTTTTATTGTCTTTCTAAAAAATAATTGCAGAAAAAATATTGGAATGCGTGATCGTGTTAAGGTAAGATCACAATGACATTAAAGAATAAAATTATAGAATCGCCAATTAAGTTCATGGGTCTCAACAATCAATCAATCAATCAAGAGAGAGAGAGAGAGAGAGAGAGAGAGAGAGAGAGAGAGAGAGAGAGAGAGAGAGAGAGAGAGAGAGAGAGAGAGCGCGCTACGTTTGTCTGCCCCCTGTGTTAATTCAGTGAGTGTGTGACATAATCGCTATCACTATGTCGGCAGTGTTGGAGAGATAAGGCCCGCACAATGCTCGCGTCACACACCAGGGAGATTATATTAACACCATCTTCATATATTTACAATTAAGTTGACAATGTTAGAGCCATGTTAACTTCAAATTAACGCTTTTATATTTCGAGGTCGCCTTTCTTCATTGTATTCAGGTTACCAGTAGACGCTTTTGTTCAGCCAAGGAAGGTATAATTACTGTACAATCAAACACTGTAACACATAAGTACAAGTCTCACCCACACACACACAGACACGGCACATCCTACACAATCCCCCCCCCCCTTCCCTTCCCTTCCCTCCCTCACACACAGACACGGCGCATCCTACACAAATTCCCTCTCTCTCTCTCTATCTCTCTCTCACACATACACACACCCACCATCCACCCCGCCCATCACTACACAGCATCCGGGCCGTGTACCGAGAACTGTCGCCCACCCACCAGCGGTCACGAGTGGGATGTACACTCTGGTAAAATAGGGGTACTGTATGGACTGTACATCAAACTACCGAGAACTGCCTCTGTACAGTTGACTTAATAAGTCGTGTCGCCGCTGTCGTTTTGCTCGCTGTATGCTGTATTAATAGTTAAAAAACAAAACAAAAAACAAAAAAAAATAATGCAAGAAAAATCTATGGTGTGACGCTCCCCATGGATGAATAATACCTAGGCCTTTATTAAGGGGAGATTTCCACTTGAGGGACTTTTTTCTTGACCCCTTTCTCCCTCATGCCTAACCCCATTGCTTTTGAGATTTTAAGACGCTTGCCCCATTAGTTTGGTGATTTTAAGAATTTCCGCCCCATTCTGTCAATTTTAAGACCTTTCGTGCCATTTAGGTGTCGATTTTATCCTGGCGAGCGATAGCGAGCCTGTAGTTTAAGAGTAACCGGCCTTCGGCCGGGAAATTTTTCTACCGAAAAATGTACAAATTTATCTTGAAAGGGGGTGAAGGGGGTGACATTTTAAGATTGCTGGAGGAGTAGGAAACAAAGTAAAAACCTCCCCTTAAGTGTGTACTGAGACTTTATATACAGTATACCACACACCAGGTCATAGTTTGCTCCATAGCTTCATATAGGCCTGACAAATGAATTATAACCCGGAAGTCTCGTATGACAGCAGCGTTATTAACCCTTTAAGTGGGGATGGGCGTTCTTATTAACTCATTTATCTATCATTATTATTATTATTATCATTATTATTATTATTATATTGTTTGTTATTACCCTCCCTAGACCTTTATCAGACTTTAAAAAAAACATACCCCCTTAACAACCTCCTTCAAGATAATTTTGTACATTTTTCGATAACAAAATGTCCTGGTCGCAGGCCGGTTCCTCTTAAATGTGTGAATGTAGAGTGTGTGAATGTGGAGTGTGTGTGCAAGTAGAGACTGTGTAGGTAGAGTGTGTGTGTATGGAGTAGGTGTATGTAGAGTGTGTGTATTGGTAGAGTGTGTGTGTGTGTGTGTGTGTGTGTGTGTGTGTGTGTGTGTGTGTGTGTGTGTGTGTGTGTGTGTGTAGGGGCTTCACATCACGGGAATATATTGTCTCGATTATTCGAGAGAGAGAGAGAGAGAGAGAGAGAGAGAGAGAGAGAGAGAGAGAGAGAGAGAGAGAGAGAGAGAGAGAGAGAGAGAGAGAGAGAGAGGAGAGAGAGAGAGAGGAGAGAGAGAGAGAGAGAGAGGAGAGAGAGAGAGAGAGAGAGAGAGAGAGAGAGAGAGAGAGAGAGAGAGAGAGAGAGAGAGATAATCCAGGTAAAACCTAACCTAACTTATGTACCTAACCAAACTTAAAACACTTTGTTGCTACGTCTTTTAAGAATATGTGTACACTTAAAACATGTTGGTTCAATATACTTTTACACGTACATTTACAAAGTATTATGAATTTTGTACCCATGAACCCACCAATACTTGCACACACACACACACACACACACACAGCCCGTAGCCTAGTAGGTAGAGCTCTCGTCTCACACACGAGGGGTCGGGGGTTCAATCCCCGGCCGGGCGGAGACAAATTGGGCTTGTCTCCTTTCATGTGTTAGCCTCAGTTCACCTAGCTGTAAATAGGTACCTGGAATAAGTGGACGACGTTGTGACGTCCCATCTGGGGTTGGCAAAAATGGTACAAGGCGAGATGGGTATCATATGGTTCACCTAAGCTGATGGCTACCTAAGCCTTCGGGCGAGACGGTACCGTCTATAGTGAGAATGGTACCATACAGATCCACCCTAAGCCTTCGTTTCCGATGTCGCCAATTGGCTAAATACAGACTACACACACATCCACAGCCATTCCAACAGTACATAAAACACTTAACATGCATTTCACGCAATACATTCCCAGTTAAGGAGGCGCGATAATAATGAGCTTAGCTCGCATTGAGTGGATTCCCCTTGACGAACAAGTAACTGAGTAACTGAGTAACACAACCCATCGCCCCTACACACACACACACACATACAGGTAAACAATGGGAGTAAACCTAATTCCTCCTCGATTATTGGTGGATTATTGGTGGATTATTGGTGGATTATTTATTTAACTTCCACTTCCATCTCTATTTTTTATTTGTACTCTCCCCCTCCTCCTCTCTCTCTCTCTGATCGTAGTGGGGCTCATTATTTTAATTTCTGTCCGATTACTGGTGCAGGAGGGAGCCGAAATGAGGGCAGGGTCACTAACCTCCTGTTTTATCACCAGCCTAGGTTTTTTTTTACCCCCTCGCCCCCATTTTTTTTAGCATGTTTCTTTGTGTTCTATGCTTTCTCCCAATTCCTATCTTATTTAACTCTCTAATTTTCTGCCTTTTCTTTGTTTTTTATTGTCTGTTCTTTATATGATATGCTGATCTCATTTGGTTTTATTTGCATATTTTGTTTTTTATTTTTTAGCATTTGTTTTCCTTGTCTATTATTTGTCTGTCTCGTTGCTCCCTCTTATCCCCTTCTCTCTCCTGTGTTTATATCTTCCTCTCGTTTTCTATTGCCACTCTCGTTTTCTGTTTTATCAATCCCTCCCACCCCTTCTTCCTACCCCTATGCGAATAGTTTTTAAGATCTAATGTTACTGGCACCTTGGTTTCTGCTATACACTGTACACAAATCCAGGGCATAACAGTCAGTCCGTCAGTAGCCAGTCCTTACTACAACAAGGGGTAGGGAGGATCAGCAAGAGACACGAGAAAGGAAAAGGAGGTGACAGGAGAAGAACACATAATTATAACAGTTCGCCCACAAAAAGCAAGCACACTAGCATTCAGAAGCACCAATCACTCATCAGCCCCCGAAATCCATGGCTTCACCTCCCCTATGGATCAGCAAGGTCATAAAAAGGATATGGAAAAAGGTATACAGTATATTGAAGGGTGGTCTATGGTGTGTGTGTGTGTGTGTGTGTGTGTGTGTGTGTGTGTGTGTGTGTGTGTGTGTGTGTGTGTGTTTTGTTTTGGTTTTTTCTTTAAAGGGGGATGGGCCGGTTTTCTGGACCACTTTCTCCCTTATGTTTAGCCCCATTAATTTTCAGATGTTAAGATGTTTACCCCATTAGTTAGTCGATTTTAAGACCTTTTGCCCCATTTCTTCGTCAATATTTAGACCTTTCGTGCTATTTAGGTGTCGATTTTTTCCCTGGCGAACGATAGTGAGCCTGTAATGTTGGAAAAAGCGGCCTTCGGCCAAGACATTTTTCTACCGAAAAATGTACAAGTTAATCTAGAAAGGGGATCTAAAGGATGTTTATTTAAATTTGATGGAAAACTAGGGAGGAAACTAGAAAAGTAATGAATACATGCAAAAATCGACCAAAAAGTGAACCATCTCCCCTGAGAATCTCAAAAGCAATCGGGCTAAACATGAGGGAGAAAGGAATCCATAAAGAGTGTTTAACTTATGGAATAAATGGCCAAGAAGTGTAGAAGAGTGCCATACAGTCCATACATTCCAATATCGCCTTGATAAATATCTTGTAATGAACCCCTGACATAACTGTATTTGCGTCTGAGTAATGTGACCGTTTCAGTATCGTACAGTCGCGCTAATAATTTATTTTTTATTTATTTCACCACAACACTAAACACCCCCAATGAAATTAATGAAAGCATATATGTGATCCGCCAGGATTCGAACCTGGGTTATCACACACAGATTTTTAGACACCTTAACCATTACACCACCAAGACCAGCTGTCATTACGTTTGGCTTGCTCTGTGCTGTATTAATGTCTGTCAGATGTTGAATAGGGTGGGTAAGTGTAGGAACGTGTTTGTATATTTCACTCGATATGAAGAAATGAAGCTTAGCCATTGCTGATACCAATTAATGATCAAAACATACTTGGTGCCGAGACATCACTTATTAGCGCGACTGTACATTCAGTAGCACTATAATTTTGTTTGCTTACCACAGTGTTCCTGGAGCTGTGTGTATGTGTGTGTATGTGTGAGCGTGTTTGTGTGTGTGTGTGTGTGTGTGTGTGAGCGTGTGTGTGTGTGTGTGTGTGTCTGTGTGTATGTGTGTGTGTGTGTGTGTGTGTGTTTGTGTGTGTGTGTGTGTGTGTTTGTGTGTGTGTGCGAGCGTGTTTTTGTATATATTTGTTTCTTTTACAAGCAGCCTAGTGAGGACCATTAGGTATGTTGTTACTCGCCTTTGTATTCCTTTGTATACCTTTATTAGACTTTATTTTATTTCGTCACCATTATACAAACTTCGAATAACTATATAGTCTATTCGCTGTAAGTAGGCGAGAAATCATGACCTCTATCCTCTGTAACTCATAAAGGGCTGGAGCAAATGGGCTGTACTTTTCCACATCTATTCCTTGACTGACTCTTCCCAAATAGTAGAAATATTAGCTCGATTACTTTAGTCGTTATTGAGTTACAGAGGTTAGAGGTCATGATTTCTCGCCTACTTACAGCGAATAGACTACAGTATACATATTTCCTGAATGTTGGGGGGGGGGGGGCACAATTTCACTCCCATCCTCCTCGGCTCATCTGTTTCCCTCTCCTTCCAGCAGATCTGTATTAAGACAAATGACTCTCTCTCTCTCTCTCTCTCTCTCTTTCATACTGTGCCATCCTTTTCTTCCACACACAGGAAGATACACAGACACATACTCAGACACATTCTCTCTCTCTCTATCTCACTCTCATTCACACACACACACACACTCTCTCTCTCTCTCTCTCATAAAATCTATCGTCCCGTCTTGCCCATAATTCTCTCTGCAACCCCTTCATCCCTCATTCCCCCCTCCTCTCTCTCTCTCTCTCTCATAAAATCTATCGTCCCGTCTTGCCCATAATTCTCTCTGCAACCCCTTCATCCCTCATTCCTCTCTCTCTCTCTCTCTCTCTCTCTCTCTCTCTCTCTCTCTCTCTCTCTCTCTCTCTCTCTCTCTCTCTCTCTCTCTTATCTTATTGTGTCTTCGTGGTGCAATGCATAAGTGTGTTGATTTTTCGGTGTGAGCGTCCTGGGTTCGAATCCCCGGACTGCCACATGTGTTTGTTGATTTCATTAATCGAGTTTAGGAGTAAAATTGGTTAGTGGCGAGAACATAATAAATTATTACTCTCATTAAAGCTCGTAGAACCTCCATCCCATGTTCGTCCTCGTTTCGCCTCGTTTGGTCTCGCATCCTCGCTATCTCTTCAAACCTGTTATACTTCTCTCCTGTCTCGCTATCTCTCGCAGGCTATCTCTATCTTTCAGCACATCTCTCGTTTCTTTTTATATCTCGCCTCTTGTTCTCTCTGTCTCTAAAGCTCCTATGTCTCGCTTCTTTACCATGTCTCTCCTTAAGGGGGGTGACCTGTTTTTGTTCTGTCCTTTTCTATCTTTCTCTGGCTTGTATCCATTTGGCCCCATTCAGCCTACTGTTTTAAGACGTTTATCCCCATCCAGGTGTCAATTTTTTACTGGTGAGCGGTAGCGAGCCAGCATATTTTTTATTTTTGTTTGACAGCAGGCTAAATTTGTACATTTTTCGATAGAAAAATGTCTCCGGCGAAGCCAGATTTCTTCATATAATGCTGGGTCGCTATCGCTCGCCAGGAAGAAATCGACACCTAGATGGGGATAAACGTCTTAAAATAGTTGGCTGAATGGGGCCGAATGGATACAAGCCAGAGAAAGAGAGAAAAGGACAGAAATAACAAAAAGCAGGTCACCCCCCCTTTAACCCTACAGCACACAAGCGAACTATGCATTTTTCCAATACACCTACATTTCCAATACACCTACATTTCCAATACACCTACATTTCCAATACACCTACATTTCCCATACACCTACATTTCCAATACACCTACATTTCCAATACACCTACATTTCCAATACACCTACATTTCCAATACACCTACATTTCCAATACACCTACATTTCCAATACACCTACATTTCCAATACACCTACATTTTTCCAATACACCTACATTTCCAATACACCTACATTTCCAATACACCTACATTTCCAATACACCTACATTTCCAATACACCTACATTTCCAATACACCTACATTTCCAATACACCTACATTTCCAATACACCTACATTTCCAATAACCTACATTTCCAATACACCTACATTTCCAATACACCTACATTTCCAATACACCTACATTTCCAATACACCTACATTTCCAATACACCTACATTTCCAATACACCTACATTTCCAATACACCTACATTTCCAATACACCTACATTTCCAATACACCTACATTTCCAATACACCTACATTTCCAATACACCTACATTTTCCAATACACCTACATTTCCAATACACCTACATTTCCAATACACCTACATTTCCAATACACCTACATTTCCAATACACCTACATTTCCAATACACCTACATTTTTCCAATACACCTACATTTCCAATACACCTACATTTCCAATACACCTACATTTTCAATACACCTACATTTCCAATACACCTACATTTCCAATACACCTACATTTCCAATACACCTACATTTCCAATACACCTACATTTTCAATACACCTACATTTCCAATACACCTACATTTCCAATACACCTACATTTCCAATACACCTACATTTCCAATACACCTACATTTCCAATACACCTACATTTCCAATACACCTACATTTCCAATACACCTACATTTCCAATACACCTACATTTCCAATACACCTACATTTTTCCAATACACCTACATTTTTCCAATACACCTACATTTTTCCAATACACCTACATTTCCAATACACCTACATTTCCAATACACCTACATTTCCAATACACCTACATTTCCAATACACCTACATTTCCAATACACCTACATTTCCAATACACCTACATTTCCAATACACCTACATTTCCAATACACCTACATTTCCAATACACCTACATTTCCAATACACCTACATTTCCAATACACCTACATTTCCAATACACCTACATTTTCAATACACCTACATTTCCAATACACCTACATTTCCAATACACCTACATTTCCAATACACCTACATTTCCAATACACCTACATTTCCAATACACCTACATTTCCAATACACCTACATTTCCAATACACCTACATTTCCAATACACCTACATTTCCAATACACCTACATTTCCAATACACCTACATTTCCAATACACCTACATTTTTCCAATACACCTACATTTTTCCAATACACCTACATTTCCAATACACCTACATTTCCAATACACCTACATTTCCAATACACCTACATTTCCAATACACCTACATTTTCAATACACCTACATTTCCAATACACCTACATTTCCAATACACCTACATTTCCAATACACCTACATTTCCAATACACCTACATTTCCAATACACCTACATTTCCAATACACCTACATTTCCAATACACCTACATTTCCAATACACCTACATTTCCAATACACCTACATTTCCAATACACCTACATTTCCAATACACCTACATTTCCAATACACCTACATTTCCAATACACCTACATTTCCAATACACCTACATTTCCAATACACCTACATTTCCAATACACCTACATTTCCAATACACCTACATTTCCAATACACCTACATTTCCAATACACCTACATTTCCAATACACCTACATTTCCAATACACCTACATTTCCAATACACCTACATTTCCAATACACCTACATTTCCAATACACCTACATTCCAATACACCTACATTTCCAATACACCTACATTTCCAATACACCTACATTTCCAATACACCTACATTCCAATACACCTACATTTCCAATACACCTACATTTCCAATACACCTACATTTCCAATACACCTACATTTCCAATACACCTACATTTTTCCAATACACCTACATTTTTCCAATACACCTACATTTTTCCAATACACCTACATTTCCAATACACCTACATTTCCAATACACCTACATTTCCCATACACCTACATTTTTCCAATACACCTACATTTTTCCAATACACCTACATTTCCAATACACCTACATTTCCAATACACCTACATTTCCAATACACCTACATTTCCAATACACCTACATTTCCAATACACCTACATTTCCAATACACCTACATTTCCAATACACCTACATTTCCAATACACCTACATTTCCAATACACCTACATTTCCAATACACCTACATTTAAATACATAATAACATGATAACATTACAATACCCAGCCCCGGGGGGAGGGGGGTGGGGGGGGGGGGGAGGGGGGGGGGGGGAAGGGGAGGGGAGGGGGCTCTTATATTTCATCAATCTTCTTGTCTCGTATAAAATATCGTCACAACTCGTATCGTATAGTATCGTATAGTATCATATAGTATAGTATTGTATCATATATCGTATTGTATTATGTCGTATCGTATCATATATCGTCTCGTTATCGCATCATATAATATCGTATCACGTAGTATAGTATTTTATCATATTTTATCATATCGTATTGTATTATTTGTATCGCATCACATAGTATCATATCATATTGTATCGTATCATATCGTCTGGCCTGGTATCATCCCGCGTTATATCTCTGTCGCATGATGTATTAACCCTCTCCGACATATCTCTGCCTATGATGTATTAAGGTGATCATGTTGTAATGGGAAAGCCTTTCCAGACATATGACCGCCATTGTGATGAGGAACGATATTAAAAGGTGGAGTGGAAGGCCTATGGTGGAGCTATGGTGGAGCTATGGTGGAGCTGCTTTTACTATGGAATTATGTGGTGCTTCAGTGTGTGTGTGTGTGTGTGTGTGTGTGTGTGTGTGTGTGTGTGTGTGTGTGTGTGTGTGTAATTATCTGTATGTATATGTAGCTATGTATGTGTGTCTGGAGGGGTGGGGGGGGGATGTGCGTATATATTTGTGTATGTGTGTGTGTGAGGGATGGGGGGGTTAATGTGAATACGCATGTGTGATTAGCTGTATGCATATGAATCTCTGTGTGGTGTGTGTATGTGATTGAGTGAATGTGTGTGTGTGTGTGTGTGATTGAGTGAATGTGTATGTGTGCATGTACATGATGTGAGTATGTGTACCTGTGTGTGGCTTACTTTACACGGATCAAAACCCCCATAAACCCCACCTATAAATAAACCCAATCGCCGCACCCACACGGCCATAAGCTATCAACAAAAGCAATACACCATTCCAGTTTCCCAGAAGGGGTATAATCCGGTGTGTTTTTCAACTTAATGAGGCAGTTTCGGCTTCCATTCAGATTATCGGTGGCTTATAAGGGGATATATCGGCGTATTTATTTGCTCATTTACGTATTTTTCTCCTATTTTTCCTTTGCATTTCCTCCCTAGAACTCCATCAAGCTTAAAATAACACCCCTAGACCCCCTTTCACTCCCTTCAAGATAAAGTTGTACATTTTTCGGTAGAAAAATTTCACGGCCGAAAGCCGGTTCCTTCTAAAATTACAGGCTCGCTTTCGCTCGCCAGGAAAAAACGACACCTAAATGACACAAAAGGTCTTAAAATTTACAAGGAAATGGGTCGTAAGATCTTAAAATCGCCAAACTAATGGGCCGAACGTCTTAACATCTCAAAAAACTAAAATGCTAAACATGAGGGAGAACGGGGACCAGAAAAACCCGCCCATATCCCCCTAAGATAATGATATGGCGGTGGAAATACTGTAGATTGGTAGAACAATCGATATAATTATAGGAGGTCATTTTGGGATTAAGTCTTATATAGATATTATTAGAATCTCTATACATATATGTAAAGACGGCAAATTTCGATGATTGATCAACAATTGGAACATGGGTTATTTCAATTCACGTTTTTATTATACAGATGCAAATTAGGTTGCACATCTTGAATGACTAATATGATTTGATTAATGTACGCTCGGATACCATAGTCTCTAGTCCACTCATAAACCTGTGTGGAACCCGTTTGTTATTTTCTTTATGCAATTATAACTATCTGGATTAATTTTAGGATAGAACTTGCTTTTAATAAATAGTATATATAGTTTTGTAGTTGAGGTATTGACAATTATATTCATACATTCGTTTCCTGAGATATACCTCAATAATAAGAAATGGGTGAAGTCCACGAACATTCATGGGTGGGTTAGAGACCATGGCATCCGAGTGTAATTTTATTAAATTACAATAGAACTTGATAATATGATCACATGTATCGGATGTGTTTAAATTATATATATCAGAGTCCCTCCCTAGTAATTAATATACTTTTTTGTTTAGTCTCCCCCATTTTTAATTTCCCAGACTTTCCCGGGTTTTGTGTTTTTTGTATTTTGTGCTCTGTGTTTGCTGTGTTTTAAACTCTTTTGGACTGACTTATTGTCCTATCTATCTATCTATCTATATGTTCAGGCCCAATCCCCATTTTGGGGGTAGCCGACTCAAGACAGAGCAAGAACAGGGAACACACAAAAACAACATAAAACAAAAAATAAACACAGATAAAAAACACAAACTCTCACACATCCAGGTCACCCAGGAGAAGACCCAGAGACCAGGGTTACCAAGGTCGCTCCAGCACTCCCCCGGCCCCTGACCACCCGGAGAGGTTCCGATCTCGGCAGGCAGACATGCAGCGGAGCCAAAGCCACAAGCCCTCCCACCACACTTCCAGGCATACCCTTCATATTAATCGTCTCCCCGGGCCAGGCGCCTGATGGACTATTATCTAGTCCAACTTGCGCCCGACCCCTGACTCCAAATGACCACGTGTTCACTCAACTATTCACAAGCATTCTCCATTCACTCCTGTCCACCACCACTTCCCCTGCCTGATCTATAGTCATTCCTCTATCATCCAAAGCCTTTCTTACACAGTATCTCCATCTCAATGGGGGTCTTCCTGCCCTTCTATCTCCCCTTGTACCTGACTCACATATTCTCTTTGTAAGCCTTTCATCTCCCATTCGTTCAACATGACCATACCAGCTCAGCACCCTTCTGTCCACTCTGGCTGACAAATGTTCCTGCTGCCCCACTCTCCTACGTATCTCTTCATTCCTCAATCTGTCTCTACGAGTAACTCCACACATACTCCTCAAGCAGCTCATCTCCATCACATCCAGCCCTCTTTTCGTGTCTTTTATTGTCCCTCTTTTATTGTCCTGATTTAACTATAATATTTTTAATTTTCTCATTTTAGATTAACTGAAGATGACATAGGATATGTCGAAACGTTTGTTAATAAAGATGCTGTTGGCTGCTACCCTGGTTCTCCTTTTCTTCTATATACATAATATATATATATATATATATATAATCCTCCCCCCTTATCTAGGACACTGCAGGTACCGAGTTTATACAGGTAATTGCTGCAGGTACCATCACTATCACCCACTATACTAACACTACCATATTTCTACCACCACCACCACTACTACCATCGACAGCAACACTACCACTCTATCACCACCACCACCACCACCACCAACAACACTACCCCTCTAGCCTCACCACTATCACCACCATAAACAACAACAACATCACCAGCACCACCACCACTACTAACACTACCATACTTCTACCACTATTACCATCACTAACACTACAACCATTACTACCACCGACAACAACACTACCACTCTATCACCACCACCATCACCACCACTAACAACAACATCATCACCACCACCACCACTAATAACACTACTATACTTCTACCACTACTACCATTACTAATACCCTCCTCCACCCCTCTCACCAACACTAGCCACCCCCACTACCACACACATACCCTCCACCCCCTCCCACTCCCTCCACCTCACTTCTCCCCAACAACAACACTACCACCAACACCTCCCACCCCTACCACACACATACCCCCATCCCCCCTCCCTCCAACATCTTTCACCCCTACCACATGCCCTCCCTTCCACCCTCCTCCCCTCCCTCCACCAACAACACCAGCCCCCACCACCAACACACCTATAATTACACACAGCCTTAATTAGCCCAGGTAATCTAGACAAGAGGTGTAATCCAGGTGTTCATGACGATACATCACCTGGAGATTACACATTGGAGGCGTACGAAGAAAAGGTTCACTAAGATTTATAGAACGGAAATTAATCTTGTGTTCACTGACCTTGGAGAAAACAAAACCGAAACATCAACAAACGAAACAACACAAAGGAAAACGAAGCAAAAGTAAACACAATAAAACTAAACTAAGCTAAACCTAAACACACACTTTCTCTCTCTCTCTCTCTCTAACTATCTATCCATCTCTCTCTCTCACTCTCTCACTATCCCTCTCTCTCTCACACACACTCACTACAACTGCTGGTAGGGAGAGGGCGCATACTATTAAAAGTTAGAACCTAGAGAACGGTTACATACACTGACGTCGGCAACAGATGGGGAAGGACGAGTGAGTTGAGGACGAGTTCAGAACGAGTTGAGGACGAGTTGTGACGAGTTGATCTACCTTGGGGACGAGTGTGAGGTGAAATGTAATGCCTGGTGACGAGTTGAGGACAAGTTGATCTACCTTGGTGACGAGTTTGAGATGAAATTTAGTATCTGGTAACGAGTTGAGGACGAGTTGATCTACCTTGAGGACGAGTGTTAGATGAAATGTAATGCCTGGTGACAAGTTGAGGACGAGTTGTGGCGAGTTGATCTACATTGGGGACGAGTGTGAGGTGAAATTTAGTATCTGGTGACAAGTTGAGGACGAGTTGTGACGAGTTGATCTACCTTGGTGACGAGTTTGAGATGAAATTTAGTATCTGGTGACGAGTTGTGACGAGTTGATCTACCAAGAGAACGAGTTTGAGATTAAATTTAATACCTGGTGACGAGTTTGAGAAGGAATTAAATACCTAGTGACTAGTTTGAGACGAAATTTAATACCTGGTGACGAGTTTGAGAAGGAATTAAATACCTGGTTACGAGTTTGAGATGAAATTAAATACCTGGTGACGAGTTTGAGATACAATTAAATACCCGGAGACGAGTTCTAGAGTACCTGGCGACGAGTTTCTGCCGATGAGTTATGGACGAGTTACACGAATAGACTACGATATTAACCCCTTCTGTACCGGCGACGTCTTTTTAATTCTGTTGTAGCTACTTTTAATACTTGTATACGAGTCATAGTACTTGTCTACGAGTCTTAGTACTTGTCGATGAGTTTGTGTACTTGTCAACTTGGACTTGGATCAGTCTCGTGCAGGAGCTAGCAAGATAGGGCTTAACATTAATTACATATTGTATTAAAATTATATGAATGTTCAGTGCTCTCTCTCTCGCTCGCTCGCTCTCCAATATCCCCTCCCGCCCCTGTCAACTAAACCAGCCAAACAGGGGATATAGGGTGTGATATGTCCATAGGCTTTATTGGCCTTTTGATCTGGGGTTCATATTGGGTGAGGGAGGTCCTGATATTCTCTCTCGCTCTCTCTCTTTCACTCACACACACACACACACACACACACACACACACACACACACACACACACACACACACACACTCACTCATGCACTCACTCTCCCATTGACAGTGGTAGCGAGTGGTTGTATCTGCAGTTGCTGACCTTACCTGGCGAGGCAGCACATCTAGACAACCAGCCAGCCCCCTCCCTGTTTATTTTAATATATATTGTATGTATGAATGGTGGCCGACTAGAGACAGAGCCCGAACAGAACAAAAACAGGGTATAATCGCCAGTCACATCACAAAACCCCATTATACTCGAACACGACAAAAAGGACGACCAAAGTCCTGAACCCTTCCCCCCAACATTCCCTCCTGTCTAACCCTTCCCACCCTACCCTCTTACCCCCTTCCCTTCCCCCTCACAATCCCACACATCTCGCTCACACCCCCTACCCCCACCCGCCACTCTCTCACGCCTTCCACCCCTCCCTACCCCCTACCCTCTCCCCCCTCCCAATCCCATACATCTCTCTCACCCGCCCACTCTCTCACACCTTCCCCCGCCCTTCCAATCCCATACATCTCTCTCACACCCCCTACCCCCCCGCTCACACCTTCCACCCCCCCCCCCATCCCCTAAACAAATTATTAAAAAAACATTAATAAATTAGGAAACAAATACGCCCATCCCCCCTTCACTTCCAGTATACCTCGGAAGTGCAAGTATCAGGTAAAGATATAATATAGGAGTACATTCAGCCCAATATAGTTTCAAGTAATATACCGTATACACATAATTAATGACCGTGATTGTACATGAAGGAATACCATCAGTAACAAGATAATTCAGCAGCCATATACTCAATTCATAGATCAATAAATAAGTAAATGAGTAAATAAATAAATAAAGAAATATTACAAACAACAAAATCTCAAAGAAAAGTTTGATTCAGGTACTTACAACAACAATTCCCAGGGGTATACAGTATTGATGTACTGTATATTTGTTCAGTGTATCTGTAAATAAAAAGCAATATTAATATGTAGTATCGTAAATATTTATATGTAGTATCGTAATTATTAATATGTAGTATCGTATGTAGCGTATCCAGTATTGCTGTATATTGTTCAGTGTAGTAGTAGTAGTAGTAGTAGTAGTAGTAGTAGTAGTAGTAGTAGTAGTAGTAGTAGTAGTAGTAGTAGTAGTAATAATAGTACAAACACAGGCAATTTATTCAATAATCAATACCACCTCACCCTCTCCAATCCAATGTAAGATTAATGCCAGGAAATCTAAAAAAACATCTCTTCCGTGAGAGATAAATTATGTGGCGTCTCAAAGATTCAGAGTTATAACCTTTGCTTCCTATCCTCGCAATAAAGAAAAAAAGATACATCGACAAAGACTGTACGTTAATTTAATGTTGTCTGGAGGAGTTCGAATATATATATATATTATTTTATTTATTATTATTATTATTATTTTGTATTTAACCTACTAAGCAAACGATAACATCATTTGTTTATTTCATGGATAACTTTAGACGATTATATGTATTTCAGGAAGGATATAATATCGAGCCATAGAAATCCAGAGGGTATAACAACCAAAACAAATAACTTTCTTACAACACCGAATAAAGTCGTCCAATGGTAGCCATAACAATAAATAGTGGATAAAAACACCATCTGAGGAAGGGCATTTTATTGACAACGTTTCGTAGATAGCTTCACCAGGTCACTACGAAACGTTGTCAATAAAGTGCTCTTCCTCATATGGTGTTTTTTATCCATTCTGTCTAATTTTCCAGTACCGCTCAACACAATATATAGTATTGTGTCATTGTATTGAACAGTGATAAAGAAAAGAGGCTAAAATAACACTGGTCCCTGAAAAAGAAAAAAAAACTTATGCAAGATTCGAAACTGCATAATAAATCGTAGGCTTGTCCACCATTCTTTAACTGTCTTCGTAGCGCAATGGATAAATGCACTGAAATTCGGTGTGAGCATCCTAGGTTCGAATCCCTGGACGGCCACATGTATTTGTTGATTCCATTAATTGAGTTTAGGAGTAAAGTCGGTTGGTGGAGGGAACATAATAATTCATATAACCTTACCATCCTACCCCAGCAACACGAACTAGACGAAAGAGTGGATGTTAATGATTAATCTTGTCTCCTGGAGGAGTTCGGTTGCTATGCTTTGATTTGCAAGTTTCTTTTCAGTCGTTAAAGAGGGGGGGGGGGGATTTGTTTGCTTATTTATACAGTTAATTTTTTTTTAGTTTTAGTTGCCCCCCTAGGCCTCCATCAAGCTTTAAAAAAAAAACAAAAAAAAAAACGCCCATTTCAGATTTCTTTTTTACAATTTTCGATATACATTTGCTCTAAAATTACAGGCTCGCTATCGCTCGCCAGGAGAAAATCGGCACCTAAATTTATTGAAGGGTCATAAAACTGACAGAAATGGGTTAATTCTGGCTCTTATTAGGCGATTTTCTTTAGATTAGGAAGGGTATATGAAAGTCAGGGGGTTGATTCAGACCCTTTTTACCCTTTTTTTTCGCACATATCCTTCCTAAGCTGTACACAATCGTCTAATGGTAGCCAGAATAAACTGCCAAAACGCGTCATGATCCTCAAGGGGTTAATCTTGTCTGGAGGTGTTCGTGTGTATGCTCTGCTTATAATGTATTTGTATCCATTTTATCCATGGTTCACTCTTTGATCGATGTTTTCATTTATTCATTATTTTTCTAGTTTTTCCCTTAGACCTCCATCAAACTTAAACAAAACATTCATTAAATCTCCCTCGTAGATTAATTTGAAATTTTTTCGGTAAACAAAAAGGTTCTTCCAAAATTACAGGCTCACTATCGCTCGCCAAGGTACTGTGTGCTGACCACGAGGTCGAGGGTTCTGGTCCCCCAGAATCCTAAAGGTCTAGTCGTCTATCCTGATGGAGAGGATTATATCTTGGTCCCTCCCTAGCCAAGCTGCTCACTATCAGCTTGTGTTAGCCTACACGTACCTCTCACCAGTGCATCTGCATATGTACTATAGTGGGAACTCGGCACCTTAAGGTAGTCAATGGTCGCATGTGACCTCATAGTTAAGGTAGAATAAGTATTTCACTGTACCTATGTTTAAGAAAAAAAAAGTAAATTTTCAGGCTCACGGCTGCAAGTGAACAATTAACCGACATTTATTATTTGTATTATTTTACACACACACACATACACTAAATAGGAACCTATATTACTCTCTTTAAGGGCAGGTATTTAGTTTGTTCCCTAGACCTCCATCAAGCTTAAAATTACACCCCCTTGAGTCCCTTTCAAGATAAATTTGTACATTTTTCGGTAGAAAAATTTCCCGGCCGAAGGCCGGTTCTTCTTAAATTACTGGCTCGCTATCGCTCGCCAGGATAAAATCGACACCTGAATGGCACGAAAGGTCTTAATATGGGGTGAAAGTTCTTAAAATCGCTAAACTAATGGGGCAAACGTTTTATAATATCAAGAGCAATGGGGCTAAACATGAGGGAGAAAGGAGTCCAGAAAAAAATCCCTCAAGTGGATATCTCCCCTTAACCCTTTGAGTACCAGCGACGTGTGATCTAATTTATGCTAGCTATATACAGTATACCCGATAGTACTGTATACCCGATATACAGTATACCCGATATACAGTATACCCGATATACAGTATACCCGATAGTACAGTATACCCGATATACAGTATACCCGATAGTACTGTATACCCGATATACAGTATACCCGATAGTACTGTATACCTGTATACAGTATACCCGATAGTACAGTATACCCGATATACAGTATACCCGATAGTACTGTATACCCGATATACAGTATACCCGATAGTACAGTATACCCGATATACAGTATACCCGATAGTACTGTATACCCGATATACAGTATACCCGATAGTAGTATACCTACAGTATACCCGATATACAGTATACCCGATAGTACTGTATACCCGATATACAGTATACCCGATATACAGTATACCCGATATACAGTATACCCGATAGTACTGTATACCCGATATACAGTATACCCGATATACAGTATACCCGATATACAGTATACCCGATAGTACTGTATACCCGATATACAGTATACCCGATATACAGTATACCCGATATACAGTATACCCGATAGTACTGTATACCCGATAGTACAGTATACCCGATATACAGTATACCCGATAGTACTGTATACCCGATAGTACTGTATACCCGATATACAGTATACCCGATAGTACTGTATACCCGATATACAGTATACCCGATAGTACTGTATACCCGATATACAGTATACCCGATAGTACTGTATACCCGATATACAGTATACCCGATAGTACTGTATACCCGATATACAGTATACCCGATAGTACTGTATACCCGATATACAGTATACCCGATAGTACTGTATACCCGATATACAGTATACCCGATAGTACTGTATACCCTGGTGGTAAATCTAACTATCGGTTCGCTCTCAGTTAACTACCCTCTCCACGCTCAAGGTATTGGCTTCCCGATACCACCACCAGTCTCTCTCTCTCTCTCTCTCTCTCTCTCTCTCTCTGAGATATCATCCATTGTATATATATATGTCAAAAGTTGATATGTAACCTCTTATGAGTTCAAGAATTAACCAACTATCTATCTATCTATTTGCCATCCATTCATCTATTTATTTATCTATTTGTCTATCTGTGTATACATCTATCTATCTATATATCTATCTATCTATCTATTTATCTATCTATCCGTTTATCTGAGAGTGGAGGTATAGTCATTGCTTTTCCGATACCAGGCGGGAGATTGAGACGGGACCCTGGAAATCTCTCTCTCTCTCTCTCTCTCTCTCTCTCTCTCTCTCTCTTTTCTCGTCAGGCCTGTAGCAGACCCACCTGAGGTTTTAAGACATTCGTTCTGTTAGTTTGGCGATTTTGAGACCTTTCGCCTCATTTTTTTGTCAACATTAAGATCTTTCGTGCCATTTTGGTGTCGAGTTTTTCCTGGCGAGCGAAAGCGAGCCTCTAATTTTAGAAGGAATCCGCCTTCGGGCGGAACATTTTTCTACCGAAAAATTTACAAATTTATCTTGCAAGGGGGTTTAGTTTTTTTCTTCTTCTAATCTTGATGGAGGTCTGGCGAGGCAACTCAAAAATATGTTTATAAATAAATATATAGACCAAAAACCAAGCACTACCAAAAAGCAATTACAACCGCCCACAATGTAGTCTACTATTAATTCCTGGCCTTATTGTTTTAGAGATAATATTATACTGTATATATAGAACAAATATATACTGTAAGTCTATACTGTACAGTATATATAGAACAAATATAAGAGTATAGGCAAGCTAACATTCACATCTATACGTCCCTAAAATTATGCTGACCTCCTCCTTCTTGTGTGTGTATGTGTGTGTGTGTGTGTGAGAGAGAGAGAAAGTGTGTGTGTGTGTGTGTGAGAGAGAGAGAGAGAGAGAGAGAGAGAAAGAGAGAGAGAGAGAGAGAGAGAGTGAGTGTGTGTGTGTGTGTGTGTGTGTGTATATGCGTGGGTATGTACAGTATGTGTATGTCTGTGTATGTCTGTGTGTAAACAGTATATGTGCAGGTATGTGTATGTGTGAGTAAGAAATAAGAAAGCAACAGTACCCCCCCCCCCACAAAAAACAAAACAAAAAGTAGGTCACCCATCCTCTCCCCCGGCGCTAATAAATGTCGTTACGTTCCCCTCCGTCAAAACATCTGACAATATTTATAAAGTTAAGGGGGGTCACCGGCTTTTATTATCTTTCGCTCCTTTTCTCTGGCTTGTATCCATTCGGCCCTATTCAGCCAACTGTTTTAAGACGTTTATCCCCATCCAGGTGTCGATTTCTTCCTGGCGAGCGATAGCGATACAGCATTGTATGGAGAAATCCGGCTTTGACGGAGAAATTTTTCTATCGAAAAATATACAAATTTAGCTTGCTGTCAAAAACAAATATATATATACCGGTATATATATATGCTGGCTCGCTACCGCTCGCCAGGAAAATATTGACACCTGGATGGGGGTAAACGTCTTACAACAGTAGGCTGAATGGGGCCGAATGGATACAAGCCAAAGAGAGAGGGAGAGCAAGAGAAAAAGAAAACGAGGTGGGCTCCCTTAACCATTATTTTCCATTCACCTCGCTGTCGTTTCGCCCACCGTTATTTTGTCCTGAAGTAATAGTGTCTTCAACATTCAGATTTGGTTCAGTTTTATCTACTAACAAAATCGAGACATATCAACATTCAGATTTAATCATTTAATTCAGCCACATCTAAGAAAATCGAGCCAAATCAACATTCAGATTTGATTCAGCCATTCTAACAAAATAGAGCCATCACCTAACTTAACTTTAAATTAATCTATCAATTATCCGACCTAATAAGTTAACTTTACCCTTTTGATTCCCACAGCTCCTTCCTAAGCTGCACACAAATAATCTAATATTAGCCAGGAAAAAGCTGAAGAAATGCGTCCCAACCCAATATTGAAACTAATACATTTTAACGATTATCTGCAAAAAAAACAAAAAAAAAACACACACACACACAAAACAAAAACATGTGGGCGACAGGGCTGGTGTGCGAAAGGACTGATGAACGAAAAGACTGACGGACGAAAGGACAGATGCACGAAAGGACTGGTGGACGAAAGGATCTGGGGTGAAAGGACTGGTGTATACATTTGTTTTCCCTCGACCCCAACTTGTCCAGGTAACCTATTTCTGCTCTTGTTTTTATATTTTAACTTCGTCGCCTTTCTAATTCCGCCCTGGTCGACAGCTTCCCCTCCAACTCAAGTATTCCTCTGACTCCCACGGGTCCTTATTAAGCTGAATAAAATCGTCTAATGATAACCAGAATAAACTATTGAAACGCGTCATAATCCTAAGTGGGTTGAACTAGCAATATCTTGAATTTTTCATCCGCCGAGATCTCTCATTCTGTCAGTTTGTTACCTCCCATGCACTACTCTCTCTCTCTCTCTCTCTCTCTCACACACACACACAATATATATATACTGTATATTACAGATACATAGAGACCGAGTGGAAGTAGGGGGACAGAGGAAGTAGTGGGCTGTGAGGAAATAAATAAATAAATACATAAAATGGTGTTTCTTGGTGCTACTTGTGTGGAAAGGTGTGCCGCGACATCACTTATTTGGCCGACTGTACATGGACTATACACAATACATGAACAACGGACGGACAGGACATACATCATACTGTGCACACGTAGAAGAAATACAAACCATCTTATTCAATACACTGGGATTTAACTTTATTGACAACGTTTCGTGGATAACTTTATTGGGATTGATCTGATTATGGGGGCTTAGGAAGGATGTATGGTATCTAAAAGCATAAATTGAGATACTCTGTGGCCTTTTCAATGGCGGACGCCCTTCCTAAGCTGAATACAAATCGTCTAATAGTTGCCCAGAATATAATGGAAAAGGACGGCACCTGTACTATAGGGGGGCGGGGGAGGGGTAAATCCCAAAAGACCCCCCCCCCCCTTTCTGTCGCCTCACCCCTGGGCCCCCAACCCCCTTTGTAGTCCCCCCCCCCCCTTTGTTGCGGCATGGGCTTTGTGAGGGGCCCTGTTTGATGGAGGTAGGGGGAGGGGGGGGGGGAGGCCTCCATGGGGGAATTATTTGTAGTTTATTTTGTACCCGTATATTTTTTGTGTTATGCCTTTTATGTTTCTAAATGTGTGGGTTTGTTTTAAGATTGGGTTATATAATTGTCTTCCTTATTTTTGCGTATGCCTTCCTGAATGATTAGGGATGCCTACACTGTGGCATTATATATTTGTTTATTTTGTTATGCACCACTGAGACCCCTGGCACCCCTGAAACCCTTGGCACCATGAGACCCCTGGCACCCCTGAAACCCTTGGCACCATGAGACCCCTGGCACCACTGAGACCCCTGGCACCACTGAGACCTTGGCAACCCTGAGACCCATGGCACCCCTGAGACCCATGGCACCCCTGAGACCCATGGCACCCCTGAGACCCTTGGCACCCCTGAGACCCTTGGCACCACTGAGACCCTTGGCACCACTGAGACCCTTGGCACCCCTGAGACCCTTGGCACCCCTGAGACCCTTGGCACCCCTGAGACCCTTGGCACCCCTGAGACCCTTGGCACCCCTGAGACCCATGGCACCCCTGAGACCCTTGGCACCCCTGAGACCCTTGGCACCACTGAGACCCTTGGCACCCCTGAGACCCTTGGCACCACTGAGACCCTTGGCACCCCTGAGACCCTTGGCACCCCTGAGACCCATGGCACCCCTGAGACCCTTGGCACCCCTGAGACCCTTGGTTCCTCTGAGACCCATGGCACCCCTGAGACCCTTGGTTCCTCTGAGACCCATGGTACCTCTGAGACCCTTGGCACCCCTGAGACCCTTGGCACCCCTGAGATCCTTGGCACCCCTGAGACCCTTGGTTCCTCTGAGACCCATGGTACCTCTGAGACCCTTGGCACCCCTGAGACCCTTGGCACCCCTGAGACCTTTGGCACCCCTGAGACCCTTGGTTCCTCTGAGACCCATGGTTCCTCTGAGACCCATGGTTCCTCTGAGACCCATGGTTCCTCTGAGACCCATGGTACCTCTGAGACCACTGCTACAAACACAAAGGAATACAAAGAAAGACAAGCAACAACAGACCCAATGGTACTAACTAGCAACAAGTAGTTGAGAAAAATATATAAATGATAATAATGATTGCCACAGCAATCAACTGGAGGGCTTCAGCTCCAGAAAAAAACTGTGGACCAAAAGATAAAATGATAGTGCTAAGAACGATATTGATACGGTCACATTACTCGGGGATTCATGGCAAGATATTTAACTTGGCGATATATAAATACCTGGACTGTATGGCACTCTACAACATTTCTAGGGAATTTGTTCCATAAGTTGGTTACTTTGTTGATAGAGAAGTGATTGAGTTACGATTGATAGCTTCTCTCTCTCTCTCTCTCTCTCTCTCTCTCTCTCTCTCTCTCTCTCTCTCTCATCTGTTCTATCCTTGTCTTCCATTTTCCTATATTTGGAGTTCTGGTACCTCTACTACCACCTGACCACCTAGGCTAGTAAGGTCAGCGAGGTCAGTGTATTTATGTAAATATTTTTTTCTTCACATACGTACACACACACTCTCTCTCTCTCCCACACCCACACACACACACACACACACACTCGCTCTCACACACACTTTCTCTCTCCCTCTCTCACACATATAGACACTCTCTCTCTCACACACACACTCTCTCACACACACACACTCTCTCTCTCTCTCTCACACACACACACACACGCGCTCTCTCTCTCTCACACACACACACTCTCTCTCACACACACACACACACACACGCTCTCTCTCTCTCTCTACACACACACACACACACACTCCTGTCTGCCATCGCCCGTCAGCTTGTTAAATCCGATGGCGGGCAACGCGAAGGGTTGGACACGATCAAAGTGCCCTTGACGAATTTGGCCCTAGCTATAAAAGTTCATGGGTCAAGGGAGAGAGAGTGTGAGTGTCTATGTGTATGTGCGTGTGAGTGTTTGAGAGAGAGAGAGAGAGAGAGAGAGAGAGAGAGAGAGAGAGAGAGAGAGAGAGAGAGAGAGAGAGAGAGAAAGTGAGAGAGAGAGAGAGAAAGATAATAAATGAGAAAACAAGCAACAGCAGGCCTCTTGATCCTTACGAAGCTGCTAGGTGAAATTGAGTAGGAATACATCAATATACTGTAGATAATGTGTGAATAAATCTACATACAGCAAGAAACAAGATGACATAACATTTGTAGGGTAATTGGAATATATATATATATACAGTATATGCTTAGGTCTCAGCCAGGATTCGTACCGCAGTCAGAATGACATCCCACGCTTTGCTGAGGCCTAAACATTTATGCATGTAACTCACGCGTATTTGTGAGATATTCTAGACACACACACACACACACACATGTATATATTTAAATATATATGAATATACTACGTGGGTATAGATATGTTTTTATACTCTCAGCGGGCTCGAACCACCGACAGCCAGGACAAGTGTCCATGCTTAAACCAACTCTACCACGGGATGATTATACAACACTTAACCTTTTCTTATTTATATATTAAGGACAAGGCAAATCCTACTTGGAAAAATAATTCCGTTTCATACACAAGTCGTAGGACCCATATTCCAGGATTCCATATTCCAGGATTCCATATTCCAGGATTCCATACAGGGATTATATTAACAGTATTGTCACGCAACTTGGCTGTATCTTTTTCATTTAATTATCACCCAACAAAGCATGCATGAGTCATTAATATTAAGTATGTCTCACAAATATACGTGATCTACTAAATGTGTTTTATACTCTCAGCCAAGCTCGAACCACCGACAGTCAGTACGAGTGTCCATGCTTTAACACTCATCCTGCTTGTCGTTGGTTCGAACCCGGCTGAAAGTATATACACATTTGGTAGCTCAGATTTGTTAACATCCCTGTATGGTATCCTAGAATATGGATCCCACGCCTTGTGTATGAATTGTAATACATTCTCCAAGTAGGATTTCCTTTCTCCTTAATATAAATAGGACAAGGCTAAGTATTCTTTATCTCACCCTGGTAGTGTTATTTAAAGCATGGACAATCATCCTGACTGTCGGTGGTTCGAGCCCGGCTGAGAGTTAAAAAAAAAACATTTAGTAGGTCACGTGTAATTGTTAGATATACTTAATATTTATGACTCTCGTGCTTGGTTGGGTTAGAATTAAATGAACTAAATTTGAGCTCAAGTTGCGTGGGAGGGTACTTGTAAATCCTTGTATGCTATTGTATAATATGGTGACCAGAACTCTACGCAGTATTTTAAGTGAGGATGAACCAGTGAATTCTATAATGTATTGTCTTAGCGAATCCACTGCAGTGTTCATTAGGTTATCCATTGTTGGAGATTCTTACTCCTAAATCGGTCTCTTTGTCGGTGCTTTTCAATTGTTTTCCATTCATTAAAAAGTTTGCCTTGTCATTCCTGTAATTGAAGTTAAGGGGAGATCTTCACTTGAGGGATTTTTTTCTTGAACCCTTTCTCCCTCATGTTTAGCCCCATTGCTTTTGATATTATAAAACGTTCGCCCCATTAGTTTAGCGATTTTAAGAACTTTCACCCCATATTAAGACCTTTCGCGCCATTCAGGTGTCGATTTTATCCTGGCGAGCGATAGCGAGCCTGTAATTTAAGAGGAACCGGCCTTCGGCCGGGACATTTTTCTACCGAAAAATGTACAAATTTATCTTGAAAGGGACTCAAGGGGGTATAATTTTAAGCTTGATGGAGGTCTAGGGAACAAACTAAATACCTCCCCTTAAGGGAGCCCACCTCGTTTTTATTTATCTTTCTCTCCCTCTCTCTTTGGCTTGTATCCATTCGACCCCATTCAGCCTACTACTTTAAGACGATTCCCCCATCCAGGTGTCAATATTTTCCTGGCGAGCGATAGCGAGCCAGCAATGTATGGAGAAATCCGGCTTAGCCGGAGAGATTTTTCTATCGAAAAATGTACAAATTTAGCTTGCTGTCAAAACAAAACGAAAATATATATTCTGGCTCGCTACCGCTCGCCAGGAAAATATACACCTGGATGGGGGTCTTAAAACAGTAGGCTGAATGGGGCCGAATGGATACAAGCCAAAGAGAGAGGGAGAGAAAAAGAAAAAAAGCGAGGTGGGTTCCCTTAAGCTTATAGGACGATAATTACCTGGAAGTAATTCGTTTCCTTTATTAAATATGAGAGTTTCTATTCCTTAGATACAATAACGCACTGTATTGTTTTGTTATTAAGCTTAGTTAATGGATTAGAAATGTAATTGCTTAGTTATTTTGATACCCTCGGGGAAATGTTACCAGGTCCAAGTGACTTAATAGATTCGAGTTTGTTTACACTATCTAGCACGCCTCTTGCAGTTGAGAGAGAGAGAGAGAGAGAGAGAGAGAGAGAGAGAGAGAGAGAGAGAGAGAGAGAGAGAGAGAGCGAGAGAGAGAGAGAGAGAGAGAGAGAGAGAGAGAGAGAGAGAGAGAGAGAGAGAGAGAGAGAGAGCAGGCAAGACCAGGCTCAGCGAACGCGCTAAAAATCGATAGTGCAGCAAGGTTGGAGTGGGACGGAGAGAGAGAGAGAGAGAGAGAGAGAGAGAGAGAGAGAGAGAGAGAGAGAGAGAGAGAGAGAGAGAGAGGGAGAGAGAGTGAGAGAGATAGATAGAGAGAGAGTCGGGAGGGATGCCACGGAGCCAGAGTGTGTCAGAGCCAGTTCAGTTCAGTGGCGACTGTGGCTGGAGCAGCACGTCGCGCTCCACTCCGGCACCCTTACCGCCACTCGATTCCTCACGCTGGTAGTGTCGGGAACTTCTACCGCTAACCCTCGTACCTTCCCTCCTAGTGCCAACATCCCTATCACTCGTTGCCTATTCTATCAGGTCCTTGTAGCCAAATTTCCGGTAAAGCGAGCAAGTGCGAGATGAAACATTAGACTGGCCTCTCGGTCCTTTGACGTCTGAACCCTAAACTCCAAGGTCGGCCTGAGGGGACCTGCTCCCGAGTGTCTGGCACCCCAGCGGTGGTACCTTCGTCGTGTCATCAGGTGCCACGGCTCACCTAGACAGACAGACTCAACCATACCCATAGAGACTGATCCATATACCCCTTCGATAGACTCAACCAACCCCTTCGATACTCAACCATACCCCTTTCATAAACTCAACCATTCCCATTGAGACTCAACCATATACCTTCGATAGCGACTGATCATTACCCCTTCGATAGCGACTGATCCTTACCCATTGATCCTTGAACCATACCTTTTCGATCATTAAACCATATACCCGTCGACCCTTTCATAAGGACCCCTTACCCATCCAATCCTGGAATAGGGAAATCCTACCCCATCGAATAGGCACTCCAATCGCTGCCCAAATCCTTCAACTGGGGGCTGCTTAATACCCATCGATTTCTATATACGGGCACCATACCCCAAATTAAGGACGTCACAAATACCCACCGAACTCCAAAAGAACCCGTGAAGAGACCAGGCCGTGATAACATGCCCAGATAAAACAAAATACATATCGAGAGGTTGGGATTCCCGGGTGCGATTCTGACCTCCTTCTTGACCTGACCTGTGACTTGTGACCCTCCCCATTGGCTCACTCCGAGGCACCAATCAACCAATCATCTCTACCTGTCAGCCTCCTGGTCCAGAGTTCGATTCCCAGTGAAGGTAAGTTTATATTCCAGTCTCAATAGTACTTTAGCGGTAGATGTATTGGAGTCATAGATTTATATCCAAAAACGTACACTGTAAAAATGTAAACAATCTCTTGTAACAAATATGGTGTACATAAACAGTTTTTTTTTTCGGTTTATGTATGCAAAGCAGAGCCCATAAACGATTAACACATTTAAGTACCATTTTTGTTACATTTACATTTTAATATTTAGAGTGACTCCTATTTTTCGACGATTTTCATCTCTACTATTGCTAAATTGAGACCTTGTTGCCTCATACATTTTGCATAGTTTAATAAAAAAAAAATAAAAAAAAAAAACAGGGGGCAGGTGGCTAGGAATCCTCCTCCCCTTGTATAATTCTCCTACTCAACGAGACCGAGAAACAAGCGAGGGAACGCAAAACTGGTCCTGGACCCTGAGAATACGAACTTTATATGTTGTTTCTGTTCGGACTATGTCTCGTGTCGGCCACCCCCAGCATTGGGGTATGTGCCTGAGTATATATATACATACATATTACATATACATATTTAACACCGCACACCAGTCTTAAGTATGTGATCACTCGTAATGGACTCCCAACTCTGATACCATTCCCCCCACACACCAATCATGTGCTAAGGCACCTTAAGTTGGTGGAGGGGGGTTGTTACGGCACCTTAAGTTGGTGGAGGGGCGTTGTTACGGCACCTTAAGTGGGTGGAAGGGCGTTCATGTGACCACCTTATAATCCTAAGTTACGTCACCTTAAGTTGGTGTAAGGGTGTTGTTTCGGCACCTTAAGTTGGTGGAGGGGCGTTGTTACGACCGCCTTACAATCTTGAGTTACGGCACCTTAAGTTGGTGGAGGGGCTTTGTTACGGCTGCCTTACAATCCTATGTTACGGCACCTTAAGTTGGTGGAGGGGCGTTGTTACGACCGCCTTACAATCCTAAGTTACGGCACCTTAAGTTGGTGTAAGGGTGTTGTTTCGGCTGCCTTACAATCCTACGTTACGGCACCTTAAGTTGATGGAGGGGCGTTGTTACGACCACCTTACAATCCTAAGTTACGGCACCTTAAGTTGGTGTAAGGGTGTTGTTTCGGCTGCCTTACAATCCTATGTTACGGCACCTTAAGTTGGTGGAGGGGCGTTGTTACGACCACCTTACAATCCTAAGTTACGGCACCTTAAGTTGGTGGAGGGGCGTTGTTACGACCGCCTTACAATCTTGAGTTACGGCACCTTAAGTTGGTGGAGGGGCTTTGTTACGGCTGCCTTACAATCCTATGTTACGGCACCTTAAGATGGTGGAGGGGTGTTGTTACGACCGCCTTAAAATCCTGAGTTACGGCACCTTAAGTTGGTGTAAGGGTGTTGTTACGGCTGCCTTACAACCCTAAGTTACGGCACCTTTAGTTGGTGGAGGGGCGTTGTTACGGCACCTTAAGTTGGTGGAGGGGCGTTGTTACGGCACCTTAAGTTGGTGGAGGGGCGTTGTTACGGCACCTTAAGTTGGTGGAGGGGCGTTGTTACGGCACCTTAAGTTGGTGGAGGGGCGTTGTTACGGCACCTTAAGTTGGTGGAGGGGCGTTCTTGCGGCTACCTTACATAACTCCAACACATGCCTCATGGAGAGAGAGCCCCCTTGGAACGTCCCCTCCTTCCCCCCCCCAATCACGCCCCCCTCCCACCCCCCATGTCTTACAGCACTTCCAGACCCTCTCAATACAGATAACTTCAACAGTATCGCCTGGCGGTAGCTAATTATAAACACAGTCCAATCGAATAAAGATTACAAATTAGGATATATATTATGAACTTGGAAATCGACTATTTTTAATATATATATATACTGTATGTATTTCTGCACCAAAATAACATTACAAAGGTTCGAAGTAGACTCGGGCACTTACTGTAGAACTCCTGATTGATTTGATATATAATTGATATGTTAAGTAACACCCCGTTCTTAACATTAATCATCAATTACAAACCCCAATGTACTTGAATAAACTAATGAAAGCATATGGTCCTCCCGGGATTAGAACTCGGAACACCACACCCCCAGAACATATGCATCTAATCCATTACACCACCAACACAGTTTAACAGGGCTTTGATATCAACTTACTAGACAAACTTTCCGAGAATTAATTGGCGAAGAATATAAGAAAGTCTACACAATGTTCTCCTAATGTTACTGTAGACTTAGGGGGAGAGGGGCCGTTTTCCTGGTTCCCTTTCTTCCTCATGCTTATACCCCATTAGTTTTGAGATTTGAAGACGTTTGCTCCATTAGTTTGTAGATTTTAAGACTTTTTGACCCATTTCTTTGTCAATATTAAGATCTTTCGTGTCATTTAGGTGTCGATTTTTTTCCTGGAGAGCGATAGCGAGCCTGTAATTGTGAAGGAACCGGCCTTTGGCCGTGACAGTTTTCTTCCGAAAAATTTACAAATTAATCTTGAAGGGGACTCAACTAGATGTTTCTTTAAATTTGATGGAGGTCTAGGGAGGAAACTAAAAAAATAAATGAACTTATAAATAATTGGACGTTGAAACAGCTAACCCTTTCACGCATATGACGCGATTTTGAGCCTATTGGGGATACTTTAAAACCTTTGTTACCATCAGGGGTATTTAGAAACCTTTAGTTTAGTTACTTCAACCTCTGCAGTTGTCTTTGAGTTAGCTGTGGGCAGAAAACTAATTTTGGAGAGGTATTTATAAGAGTGAGAGAACTCTATTTCTTATTGCTAATCTGGCAACCTCTGCGTCATAAAAGCGTGAAAGAGTTAATGAGCTTTTGTATAGCCTACCCAGAGACCAAGGCCCTTTCTGCATACTCGTAAAATCGTTTGGCGTTAGATATCATGAAGTAAAGGGAGATGGGCTTACATATTTGAAGTAAAGGGAGATGGGCTTACATATTTGAAGTAAAGGGAGATGGGCTTACATATTTGAAGTAAAGGGAGATGGGCTTACATATTTGAAGTAAAGGGAGATGGGCTTACATATTTGAAGTATAGGGAGATGGGCTTACATATTAGGGGGATGGGCTTACATATTTGAAGTAAAGGGAGATGGGCTTACATATTTGAAGTAAAGGGAGATGGGCTTACATATTTGTCCATTTATGTATTTTTTGTATTATTCTTTGTTCTAGTTTCCTCCCTAGACCTCCATCAAACTTGAAAAAACATCCATTAGATCCCCCTTCTAGGTTAATTTGTAAATTTTTCGTTAGAAAAATGTCTCGGAAAGAGGCCGGTTCTTCAATATATACAAGCTCACTATCGTTCGCCAGGAAAAAAATCGACACCTAAATAGCACGAAAAGTCATAATATTGACAAACAAAAAAATTAGGAAAAAAAGTCTTAAATCGCCAAACGAATGGGGCTAAACATGAGGGAGAAGGGGATCTTGAAAAACGACCCATCTCCCCTTGAAAAATAGCATAGTCTGGGTTTTTTTTCAGCAGACGGTAAATCACCATGTCACCCTCTTGATTGTGCTCGGCTAATACAAAGAGAAGAACAAAAAAATAGGAAAATTGGGGATTGGGCCTGAGTAAATAGATAGAGATAAATAGATAGATAGAGATAGATAGATAGATAGATAGATAGATAGATAGATAGATAGAGATAGATAGATAGATATAGATAGATAGAGAAGAACAAAAAATAGTAAAAGTGGGGATTGGGCCTGAGTAAATAGATAGATAGATAGATAGAGATAGATAGATAGATAGATATAATACAAATTAACAAATATTCGAAATGCGTTGTTACTCTTGAACGCTTTGTGTTATTATGACGCAGCAGACGTAGTAGTTCCACAATTACCTATTAAGGGGGAGGTAGCTGCATTTTCTGGACCTCCTTCTCCCCCATGTTTAGCCCCATTAGTTTTAAGATTATAGTACGTTTGCTTCATTATTTTGGCGATTTTGAGACTTTTCACCCCATTTCTCTGACAAGAGTAAGACCTTTCGTGCCATTTAGGTGTCAAATTTTCCCTGGCGAGCCTGCAATTTTAGGAGGAACCGGCCTTATGCCAGGACATTTGACATTACACATTTATCTTGAAGGTGGGGGGGGGGGGGCTAGGGGGTGTTTTTTTAAGCTTGATGGTGGTCTGGCGAGGAAACTATACAATAAATAAATACACAAATAGACGAACAAATAACCAGTACCCCCTTAAATAACCAGTACCCCCTTAAATAACCAGTACCCCCTTAAATAACCAGTACCCCCTTAACTAACCAGTACCCCCTTAAACAACCAGTACCCCCTTAAATAACCAGTACCCCCTTAAATAACCAGTACCCCCTTAAATAACTAGTACCCCCTTAAATAACCAGTACCCCCTTAAATAACCAGTACCCCCTTAAATAACCAGTACCCCCTTAAATAACCAGTACCCCCTTAAATAACCAGTACCCCCTTAAATAACCAGTACCCCCTTAATAACCAGTACCCCCTTAAATATCAAGACAGCAGTTACCAAAGGACTCAATTTACCTTCTGTACAGGGGACATAATTTTTGTCTATTTTCTGGCAACTATAGACACCTTTAATCAGCTTAGGATGGATGTCTACCTGTTAAAAGATTACATACTATCTCAATTCACCCTTTAACCCTCTCCGACAAATGACGCGATTTTGAGCCTATTAGGGATACTTTAAAGCCTTTGTTACCATCAGGGGTATTTAGAAACCTTTAGTTTAGTTACTTCAACCTCTGCAGTTGTCTTTGAGTTAGCTGTGGGCAGAACACTAATATTGGAGAGGTAATTATAAGAGTGAGAGAACTCTATTTCTTATTGCTAATCTGGCAACCTCTGCGTCATATGTGCGTGAAAGGGTTAAGCTATCATAATTATATCCTTCCTAAGCTTCATTAAATAGTTTAAATGTAGCTGAGATCAAATAAAAAATACGGCGCCGGTAAAGGAGAGGTTTATAAACAGTCATTGGAACGAGCAGTTGAGGCCATTTTGAGCCCTTTTAACCCTGTAGAATATACGTATCACTAACAATGAAGTGTTCCTCCTCGATTGGTGTTTATATTCAGTTTGTTTCTATTTCAGACTTTACTGTATAGTTAAGTCTCTCCTTAACCCTTTCACGCATATGACGCGATTTTGAACCTATTAGGGATACTTTAAAGCCTTTGTTACCATCAGGGGTATTTAGAAACCTTTAGTTTAGTTACTTCAACCTCTGCAGTTGTTTTTGAGTTAGCTGTGGGCAGAAAACTAATTTTGGAGAGGTAATTATAAGAGTGAGAGAACTCTATTTCTTATTGCTAATCTGGCAACCTCTGCGTCATAAAAGCGTGAAAGAGTTAACCCTCCTCTGTACCGGCGACGTCTTTTGTATTTGATTTCAGCTGCATTTAGTCGATTCTATTAAGCTTAACCCTTTCACGTTTTTATGACGCAGAGGTTGCCAGATTAGCAATAATAAATAAAGTTCTCTCACTCTTATAATTACCTCTCCAAAATTAGTTTCTGCCCACAGCTAACTCAAAGACAACTGCAGAGGTTGAAGTAACTAAACTAAAGGTTTCTAAATACCCCTGATGGTAACAAAGGCTTTAAAGTATCTCTAATAGGCTCAACATTGCGTCAAAAACGTGAGAGGGTTAAGGAGGATATATGGTAATCTAATAGGATTAATTGAGATAGTGTGTAGTTTTTTAATCGGTAAACGGCCTTCCCAAGCTGAATAAAATTCCTGCTATCATTAGACGATTTCATTACGATTTCATTACGATATCATTAGACGATTGCATTACGATATCATTAGACGATTGCATACAGCTTAAGAAGGACTATAGACAATAACAGTTGTCAAATGTGTTCAATTATCCCATTAAGGGGAGATATCCACTTGAGGGATTTTTTTCTTGACTTCTTTCTCCCTCATGTTTAGCCCCATTGCTTTTCAAATTTTAAGACGTTCGCCCCATTATTTTGACGATTTTAAGAACTTTCGACCCATTTCTGTCAATTTTAAGACCTTTCGTGCCATTTAGGTGTCGATTTTATCCTGGCGAGCGATAGCGAGCCTGTTATTTAAGAGGAACCGGCTTTCAGCCGGGACATTTTTCTACCAAAAAATTTACAAATTTATCTTGAAAGGGGCTCAAGGGGGTGTAATCTTAAGCTTGATGGATATCTAGGGACCAAACTAAAAACCTCCCCTTAACTAGGACACCCTCTTTCTAAATTTATCATCATCGTCTAACAGTAGCCAGAATATAATGAAAGCTCGTGTGTGTGTGTGTGTGTGTGTGTTGGGGGGGGGGGGGGTAGTTGCCCCCCTCTTACTATTAAAATGAAAGACCGTCGTCCTTGAGCTAAAGTGAGTCGCTTGAAAGATAAGCACAATTTTCTCGGGATGAAAAGAGCCGGGATCGTTATCAGCGTCTTTGATTCACAGAGGTTCTTTATTGGGTAAATACAGTGATTGAATATAACAAGAAGGAAAAAAAAACAAAAACACTCAGACACTTACCCGAAAGGTCTTAATATTGGCAAAGAAATGGGGCTAAAGGTCTGAAAATCGCCAAACTAATGGGGCGAATGAAATCTTATAACTAATAGAGCCCGAATAGAAACATATTGTTCCAATTGTTAGGGTCAAGGGCCACTTTCGCGTTCCCTAGCCCCTTTCTCTGTCTCGTCTAGTAGGTGAATTTTACAAGGAGAGGGGGATTCCCAGGCCCCCGCCCCCGAAGTAGGAAAAGCAGTACAGGAAAAGAGACAGACAGAAACGGCTAAGGATGGGTAGAGGATGTCAAGCCTCACTCTGGACAGGACCAGCCCTCACCCCAGTCCTCGTTTACTAAGAGAGTTAATTTAATAATGAGAATATCCTCAATATATTACTACGACAAATCTACTATTGTTAAGGGGAGTCACCGGCTTTTTTTTTATCTTTCTCTCCTTTTCTCTCTTTCTCTGGCTTGTATCCATTCGGCCCCATTCAGCCAACTGTTTTAAGACGTTTATCCCCATCCAGGTGTCGCTTTCTTCCTGGAGAGCGATAGCGAGCCAGCATTGTGTGGAGAAATCCGGCTTCGCCGGAGACATTTGTCTATTGGAAAATGTACAAATTTAGCTTGCTGTCAAAACAATATTTATATATGCTGGCTCGCTACCGCTCTCCAGGAAAACAATGACACCTGGATGGGGGTAAACGTCCTAAAACAATAGGCTGAATGGGGCCGAATGGATACAAGCCAAAGAGAGAGCGAGAGAGAAAGAGACACAACAAAAAAGCGAGGTGGGCCCTCTTAATTATACAGCGACATTCTCAGTTCCCATCCAGCGCGTTGACATTTTGACAGTTTATTCTGGCTATCATTAGACGATTTTATACAGTTTAACCCCTTCCGTACCGGTGCCGTCCTTGTAACTTTATTCTGGCTATTGTATTCAGTTTAAAAAGGGCCTCCAGCAATTAACAGCCTTCGAACTATCTCGTTTAACCCTTTTTATTACCACAGATCCTTCTTAAACAGCACAAAATCGTCTAAATATAGGTAGCATATAACTAAAAAAAGACCTCGCCGGTACGGTCGCGCTAATAAGTGATGTCTCGGCACCAAGTATATTTCGATCAATAATTGGTATCAGCAATGTCTAAAACTTGATTTATTCGTTTCGAGTGAGATATGCAAGCATGCTCCTACACTTATCCACCCTATTCAACATCTGACAGACATTAATACAGCACAGAGCGAGCCAAACGTAATGACAGCTGAGATATGACTTATTAGCGCGACTGTACAATAGCGCTAATAAGTGATGTCTCGGCATCAAGTATGTTTTGATCAATAATTGGTATCAGCAATATCTAAGCTTAATTTCTTCATATCGAGTGAAATATACAAACATGTTCCTACATTTAATCACCCTATTCAACATCTGACAGACATAATACAGCACCGAGCGAGCCAAACGTAATGACAGCTGAGGCATGACTTATTAGCGCGACTGTACAGGATAAAGCGCTCGATTACCTGCATCATTAGCGAGGTCCACGGCGATTTGACAATACGCTAATTATTTTGCACTTCCTATGCACCACAATGTAGATCCATCACAATAATTCGCTGCAGACAATCAGCGTAAAACCGGTGCCGTATCACACGAGAGCTTTTATAGTCAACATTCGATGATCAACATTTTCCTGGCAACATGTGTGGCATATTTTGCACTGGTATCGGAAACTAGACTGATAGTAGAGGAACTTAGGCAACAACAAAAATATTAAATGTTAACCTCATAAGCTACCAGACCAGTGTTTAGGATAAATGTTGAGTGAAAAAGCGCACGTGTGATACCTGCGTTACGTAATGTTTGATGGATGTGGCGTATACAGACTATTGGTATTAAGGGGGTAGTGGCTGTTTTATTGGTCTATTTATTCAGTTATTAATAAATATTTTAGTTTTCTATGTATTCGGTTATTCATTTATTTTGTAGTTTCCTCGCTAGACTTCCATCAAGCTTAAATTTACACCCCCTATACCCCCTTTCAAGATCAATTTGTACATTTTTCGATAGAAAAGTTTCCCGGCCTCTTAAAATTACAGGCTCGCCCGCCAGGAAAAAAAATCGACACCTAAATGGCACGAAAGGTCTTGAAGGTCGAAATTGGGTGACAAATGTTAAAATCGCCAAACTAATGGGCCGAACGTCTTAAAATCTCAAAACTATTATGCTAAACATGAGGGTGAAGGGGGTCCGGAAAAGGTGACTACCACCCCCTGACGGAGTAGTTGATGGATGTGGTATAGTTACGGCCATTCAAGTCGTCTATTGACATTTTCAGATGAGAGCGTTATCGTTATTTCCTGCCAGTTAATTATTTTAATGACAGTAGTGAAGAATGACAGTAGTGAAGAATGACAGTAGTGAAGAATGGCAGTACTGAAGAATGGCAGTACTGAAGAATGGCAGTACTGAAGAATGACTACTGAAGAATGACAGTACTGTAGAATGACAGTACTGTAGCATGACATTACTTAAGAATGGCAGTACTGAAAAATTACAGTACTGAAGAATGACAATACTGAAGAATGACAGAACTGAAGAATGACACTACTGAAGAATGACAATACTGAAGAATGACAGTACTAAAGAATGGCTACCGAAAAATGAATGCTGAATAGAATGGCAGTACTGCAGAATGACTACTGAAGAGAATGGCAGTACTGAAGAATGAAAGCACTGCAGAATGCCAATACTGAAGAATGCCAGTACTGAAGTATGACAGTACTGAAGAATGACTACTGACAAATGACAGTACTGAAGAATGACAAATATAAAGGGACATGAAGAATGAACATAGTGAACAATCGAACTAGCGGTAATAAAACTGATACACATGCTACTAGTAAAACCAAATAGTGAAGTTAGTTAGTTAAAACAGGACTTCAGAGGCATGTGAAGAATGACGCTACTAAAGAATGACTACCGGTACTGAAGCATAGCAGGTTTAGAGTGACAGTAGCACATAAGGACATTCGTGAAGTGACATGTGAAGAGGCGTAGAAGCGACGGTAATGAGACGAACGAATTTGAAAAGAAAACACGATAATAGAAGCGACAGTAATGAGACGAACGAATTTGAACGAAACATGATATGAAGCAAAAATAAAAATCTTGTGAATTATTTGGGTAATGTGGAAACTATTGCACTAATACTACAAAGCTATTTAATATAAGTCATTTCTTATGATAAATAATTTCGCCTTAATTTTCTTTTTACGCTCTCAGTAACATGAGGTCTTCTTATACTTCATTCTTGCTAACACTAGACGATTTTATATTGCTTAGGAGGGACATCTAGCAATTAGTGGGGGAAAAGCTATCTCATCATCATCAATTTGACGCCCCGCTTCAAGAGGAAGCGCCCCAAAAGAGATGGCCATGGCAGAAACTGCCTCCATGCTCCCAGACATGCCTCCACTGACCCACTCCACAGTGCCATTTCCACTAAGTGGATTATGAACCTGAAGGAGCAGACCCAGAGCAGTCCCTAACCCGGATGTCAGCTCCACCACTGTTTTGCTATTATATTTACCCCAGTGGGGCTCCGGCTGGAAGCATACCAAGCGCAGGAATTGTCTGAAGATAGGAACCAATGGTCCACTGCTCCAAAAGCTGATTGCACCACCAAAGGGGCACATCATTATGGCCCCACTGCCTTCACCACTCTCAGGAAAAAAGTCTTGGTGGTGTAATGGTTAAGGTGTCAAAAATCTGTGTGAGATAACCCGGGTTCGAATCCTGGTGGATCGCACATGTGCTTTCATTAATTTCATTGGAGGTGTTTGGTGTTGTGGTGAAGTTAATAGAAAATAGAAAATACAGAATGATGAAAAAGGTAAAGTCAGAACCGGCTATGGGAAGTAGAGGACACCAACCCTCACTCTGACAGATCCAGTCCACCACAACAATATAATATTATATATATATATATTATACAGTATATGCCTGCAAAATAATAAAAACACAATAGGTTCCGTAGCAATTACCGAAACAGCCCTAACAGGTTCGTTAATAATTGGTGTGGTGTTAAATAATAGGTTAGCAACAGTCAACACCATCATAATGTTGTATGGACAATATAACACTAGGCTACATGTTTAAGCGGACAGTGGTTATTTTGGGCTCTATTTATTTATATATTTATTTATCTCTTAGTTTCCTCGCTAGACCTTCATCAAGCTCAAACCCAACCCGTACCTCGCCCCCGAAGGCAACCCCTCCTCCCACTTCCCGAATCCAACCCCTCCTTCCCCCCCGAATCCAACCCCTCCTTCACTCCCAAACCTAACCCCTCCTTCCACCCTCCACCTTAGACCCTCCACCTTCCACTCTCCACCTTCCACCTTCCACTCTCCACCGCTACTTACTTGCTCAAACATTTGCTCCAGCTCTCCACAAAGAGCGGGGCCAAAAGAGCTCTGTACCCTGTGTCTAGAGAAGTTCCGGCCCAGGGTGCACAGACGGTACAGTGAAGGGTGGGAAGGGTACAGTGCTGAGAAGGGTACAGTGCTGAAGTTACATTGCACAGACGGTACAGCGTTTAAAAGGTTGCAAAAAAGGGTACAAAAGAGTTACTGAGAAGGGAACAGCGATAATGGCACAGTAGGAATTTATCTCTATGGGGCGTCTTGGAGGTGTTTTTAAACTTGGAGATTTAGCAAAGAAACAAAATATAAATAAATAAATAAATTGCAGGAAAAAATCGTCACCTAAATGGCACGAAAGGTGTTAGAATATGGACAACAAATATACACTATCTCCCTTAATAAAAATATTGATAATTATCTTCACAAATAAAAAAAAATCACCATTATCCTCACATTATGTAAATTTCCATAAACTTAGAATCATTACCCCGTAAAATAGTCTCCCCAAAATAAACGAAATCATCATTATTCTCGCAACAGAAAACGCAAACAAAACGTCCCCAATTTCCCTCGCAATATAATTTTTTACAAATATCCCTCCAATGGGAACTAGGCAAAACAGTATATTATTATCCTCGCAACATGAAAGCCCCCACAAAATGCTGATCATCCTCGCATTATGTCTTTTGTAATCCGACTGACAGACAGACAAACAGACAGGGATACAACCGTAATCTCCGTGTTAGAGGTCGTTATTGTTGTGCAAGACGTTGACGGCTATACAATGGGACTTCGAATGGTGATCACGAACCAACCAACCAACCACTGTCTCTCTCTCTCTCTCTCTCTCTCTCTCTCTCTCTCTCTCACACACACACACACACACACACAAACACACACACATATGTATATATATATATAATATAGGCAAGTTTGACTAATATCGGTGGAAAACAGCTCGGAAAATGTGCCAAGATAGAGTTGCCGAAAAAGAATGACGGAAGAAAGTTGCAAAAAAGGCAGTTGAAAAAAGAAAAGAAAATAACAGAAGAAAAATAAATGTGTAGTGAATCCTTGTAAAGGTTTATGTCTCCACCTCATCTCATGTCGGCTGATCCCTCTCTGATTGTGGCTCCCTCACTGCAGACTTTTACTGCACACGTGAAGGCTTGTCGCGAAAAAGGCTTGCATTTTTGTGAATATATCTGGTCAAAAGTGTAGTCATGCGTTCACTGCACATATTATGTTCCGGAAATAGAAGTACTGTCCAGGTTCTTCTTCTTCTTGGTATTTTATGTGCAGTTTGCTTGGAGTGTTGTTGTCGTTGTTGTTCCCCAAGCTGTTTGACTGAACAGCCCAAAGGTCCCGAGCAAGGCCAAGTCCATTACCAAGTGCCTCCAAATAACCCTCCCAGCTTTACCACCAAGAAAGCCCAGGTGACCGAAGCCGCTCCCAGGCGAGGGGCTGAGGAGGGCGCGGAAACGCCCGGGACACCGAAGCCCCACCCAAGGACACGTTTCTACATTATATTCTGGTTAACCCTATCAAGCTCCAATGGGCGTTTCTGTTCGGTTTTCTGGATACTATTAGACGATTTTATTCAGATTAGTAACGGTATACGGAAGTCAAAGGGTTGGTTGAGATAGTATTTACCCTTTTAATACCCACAGATCCTTCCTAAGCTGCATGAAATCGTCTAATGATAGCCAAAATAAACTGGTAAAACGCGTCAGAGCTTCAAGGGGTTAATATCAGACGAGCTTATGCACATTAGGAGGCAAGGTATATCTCAATTCACCCTCTGACTTCCAAAATGCCTTCCTAAACTGAAGAAAATCGTCTACTATTAGCCTGAATAACCTGCTTAAGCGCTCATAATTCTCAAGGGGTTAAATGGAAACTTAATAAAATTAATTAAGCCAGGGATTTTGGACAAAATATTTTTGATTCTGGGAGAATGGCTGGTCGAAATTGCAATCTACGACCATGCATAGAAACTGCTCGTCGAGCAAAATCGAATGGCACCAAGTAGAATTCCCTATGACTTATAGTTTGGGCTACAGAGGACCTTTAAAGTCCAAAAAACGGTCCCCTGAGCCCTCCAGGAAGGCCCAGTCAAATACGAAATTCTAAACTAATGGCCCGATTTCAATTCTGTTTATGCCATTCGATACAGCGTTTCAAACTGTACTTTATGTTTAAATTTGAACAAAATCCGTAGATAGATAACTCGTCTATGGAGTTTTTAAACTTTAAATTAAAATAAACTTTAAAATAGGCCTATTGGGCCTAAAAATTTGTCAAAATTCAACAATTTATAGACTGTTGGAATCGTAATGACAAGACGAATCCATATATACCCATGAAAACTCGAAATTCGAAAGTCGCCCGCCAAGTGCAAACAAATTTCCTGGGCTTAATTAAAGCCAGGGATTTTGGACAAAATATTTTTGATTCTGGGCGAATGGCTGGTCGAAATTGCAATCTACGACCATGTATAGAAGCTGCTCGTCGAGAAAAATCGAATGGCACCAAGTAGAATTCCCTAGGACTTATAGTTTGGGCTACAGAGGACCTTTAATGTCCAAAAACGGTCCCCTGAGCCCTCCAGGAAGGCCCAGACAAATACGAAATTCTAAACTAATTGCCCGATTTCAATTCTGTTTACGCCATTCGATTCAGCGTGTCAAACTGTACTTTATGTATAAATTTGAACACAATCCGTACATAGATAACTCGTCTATGGAGTTTTTAAACTTTAAATTAAAATAAACTTTAAAATGGGCCTATTGGGCCTAAAAATTGGTCAAAATTAAAAAATGTATAGACTGTTGGAATCGTAATGACAAGACGAATCCATATATACCCATGAAAACTCGAAATTCGAAAGTCGCCCGCCAAGTGCAAAAAGTTTCCGTACATAGATAACTCGTCTATGGAGTTTTTAAACTTCCTTTGCTGAGAGCCCAGAAATCAATTTTTTTTTTGGTTCTTGTTCTATAATGCTTCTTTCAACATAGGAAAATAGCATAGGAGGGAACAAAAAAACATATCGCATCCATAACCCCCCCGGGCCGGGGGTTCGACCTCGACCCCCGAAAAACTAAAAAAAAATCTTTCAGCCACCCAATTATTTTTTTGTCTGTAGTCTAAAGGGCTTCTGTAAGCAATAGAAATGATCATATGAGGGCATAAACACCCATATGACATCCCTAGCACCCCCTTGGGGGGGCCCCAATATCATGGATTTTGGTAAATAATTGTCTAAAATAATTCTACAAAGTGTCCCCCTGATGAAAATTTTGTTTAGTTGGTCATTAAATTCCATCGTCTATGTATGCGCCATGATAGAAAACGTTTTCTAAGGAGGACTAACTATTCTATCTCTCCAAAATTTGACTTTGGTGTGTGAAAATCTTTGATTTTTAGCTTGCCAGAGATCCTATTTTGGCACTTACGAGATCATCTACTTTTGTGTTTATTGCTCAAATTCATTCCCCTCTAAACACTACATATTGGACTATATAGCAACTGGAAAATGCAGAGATAATGGCATTATCTCACATATTTTTCAAGATTCGACATTGTTTAGGTTGAAATGTTGGCTAAAAAAAAACATATATATATATTATATAATTTTTTCAGCCCCTTCTATTATGCAATATGGTAAAACTAGATCATTTTCTTGTAGGGGATGCAGGTAGAATACGCCATGCAAAAATTGCGGGAAATTTGAAAACTTTTGAGTGAGAAGATGATTTTACAAATATTTCAATGAAACATAGAGAGCTGATTTTTTCAGCGAGTCTTAGTATTTCCATTGGTAATAAGATGGTATAATGCCAGAAACACAATATCTTATACAGGCTGACTTGGGGGTCAAAGGTTCAGCCTCTCCTTATAGGGGATAAAATATAAAAACAAAATGGAGGTCAAAATAAGTAAAAAGGGCGAGTATCATGAATCATATTTGGGCCTCGCATTGTCAAGAAAGTCCGTAAATGTATGCCGCCCACATCCTGAGAGAGAGAGAGAGAGAGAGAGAGAGAGAGAGAGAGAGAGAGAGAGAGAGAGAGAGAGAGATAAAAGGACACCACAACCAGAAACAAAAACATAACAATGAGTATCACTAATAAATTCGACTCCCAAGCAAGACTGATAATATGCCTTCCAAAGCTTAAGAGATTGAGATGTCTGTCTGTCCGTCTATCTATCTATCGAAGAAGGGACTGGAGTTCTTGCAGAGAGGCTCCAGTCGTAACGTTATTCTTGACTTACAGTGTGCTGGCTTAATAATCCAATAGGGTTGATAGCCTCTGAAATCCGATTTTAACTAACTAACTATCTATCTATCTATCTATCTATCTATCTATCTATCTATCTATCTATCTATCTATCTATCTATCTATCTATCTACGTATCTACCTACGTATCTACCTATCTACCGACCAATCTAGCTATCTATTTATCTATCTATCTATCTATCTATCTACCTACCTTCTATCTATCTATCTACGTATCTACCTATCTATCTATCTACGTATCTATCTATCTACGTATCTATCTATCTATCTACCTATCTGTCTATCCCGGAGTAGCCAGGCCCCTGCAGTTGACTTACCGTGACAGAACCCAAGCTGTGGGGATTGTGTCAGTCGGTCCCCTTGTGTGTGTGTGTGTGTGTGTGTGTGTATGAGAGAGAGAGAGAGAGAGAGAGAGAGAGAGAGAGAGAGAGAGAGAGAGAGAGAGAGAGAGAGATGATTGTGTCAGCCGGCCCCCCTTGTGTGTGTGTGTGATGTGTATGTGTGTGTGTGTCAGTGTGTGTGTGTGTCAGTGTGTTCTGTAAATCAACGCTTTATTGTGTTTATATAGTTGCGATAAAGGGAAATTAAGCTTCTTATTTATCAGAGAAATGTAGTCAACTTCTAATATACTTATTTATGATGTGATCTATCTATCTGATCCACCTATCTATATATATATCTCATTATACGATCCACCCATCTATATATCTATCTATTGATCCGATCCATCCATCTATATATCTATCTATTGATCCGATCCATCTATCTATATATCTATCTATTGATCCGATCCATCCATCTATATATCTACGGTACCTATTTATACGATTCACCCATCATATAATTCTATCTATTGATCCGATTCATCCATCTATCTATCTATCTACCTATCTATCCATCCATTTATCTATCTATCCATCTATCTATCTATCTATCCATCTATCTATCTATCTATCCATCCATCTATCTATCTATCCATCCATCTATCTATCCATCCATCTATCTATCTATCTATCCATCTATCTATCTACATACCTACATATCTATCCACCCATCTACCTATCTATCCATCCATCCACCTATCCATCCATCCATCTATCCATCGCTGTAAATCACCGTGTCCGGAGGTCGGGTATCACGGAGCTTCCAGGCCTAAGTTGACATATCGTGACATGACCAGGGCTGTCCGGATTGTGTGTGTGTGCGTGTGTGTGTGTGTGTTTGTGTGTGTGCGTGTGTTCTGTAGCGCAACACTTCGTTAACGGGGGGGGGGGGGGGGGGGGGGGGCGATAGCCGTCCACCTATTTATAGTGGTCATTTCGGGGTGTGGCCAGTTTGGAGTGTGGCCGCTTTGGTCTATGGTCTTTTCGGAGTGTGGCCGTTCTGACTTGGAATTGGAGGGTGGCTTGTAAAGGTGATGGGGCAGGTAATGGTTTTTCATATCGCTAATAACCCACACGGTATAATTTAGGTTAGGTTAGGTAAGGTTGGGTCAGGTTTGTATCTGCGAGTTAGATAAGGTTAGATGAGGTGTTGCTTGATTAGGTTAGAATAGGTTAGGTTAGATTATATATGTATTTTTTTTTCTTTTTGCCTTGGGTTGTTTTGAATGTGGCCGTTTTGGTTGTGGCCGTTTTGACCGAGAGAGGCTTGTGCAGGTGAGTGGGAAGGTAATGGTTTTTCATATCGCTTACATCAATTTTTTTTTTATTTTTTCGGAGGGGAGCGTTTGAAGGGAGAAGAGGAGGAGGAGGAGGAGGAGGAGGAGGAAGGAGAAGGAGGAGGAAGAGGAGGAGGAGGAAGAGGAGGAGGAGGAGAAGGAGGAGGAGGAGAAGGAGGAGAAGGAGGAAGAGGAGGAGGAGGAGGAGGAGAAAGAGAAGGATTAGGAGGATTGGGAGGAATATGGCGGTCTTTAAGGGGATAGGGATTATATGTTGGTCGTTTTATTTAATACTAACATATTATATTTTTAGTTTATTCCATAGACCTCCATCAAGCTTAAAAAAATCACCCCCTAGACCCCCTTTCATAAATTTGTAAATATTTCGGTAGACAAATTTACCTGCCGAAGGCAGGTAAATTCCTCCTAAAATTGCTGGTTCGCTATCGCTCGCTACGAAAACATCGACACCTGAATGGCACGATAGGTCCTAAAATTGACAATGAAATTGGGTGACAGGTCTTGGAATCGCCAAACTAGTAGGGCGAACGTATAAATGCAATGATATGTATAAGAATCCCAACAATTGTATGAATCTGTATCTGGAAGCAACAATAAAAATGTGTATCCTAAAAAAAATGTGTATCCTAAAAAAAATTGTATCCTAACGTCATATAATCTCAAAATATATGGGGCTAAACATGAGGGAGAAGGGGGGGGGTCCCAAGATGGCGGCCCAGGGGAACAAGTGGTGTTGGGGCCTGTATCCTGCAAGTGGTTTCACGGCTCTCTGACTATATTTAACGACCACTTCCTCTCTCTCTCTCTATCTCTCTCTCTCTCCCTCTATTTAACGACACTTCCTCTCTCTCTCTCTCTGACTTTGTTTCTCTCTATCTCTCTCTCTCTCCCCTCTCTCTCTCCCTTCATTACATATTCACATTATTTTTGCCTCTCCCCGCTCCTTCATCTGACTATATTTAACGACCACTTCTTCTCTCTCTCTATTTAACGACCACTTCCTCTCTCTCTCTCACCCCCTCTCTCTGACTTTGTTTCTCTTTATATCTCTCTCTCTCTCTCTCTCTCTCTCTCTCTCTCTCTCTCTCTCTCTCTCTCTCTCTCTCTCTCTCTCTCTCTCTCTCTCTCTCCCTTCATTACATATTCATCTCATTATTTTTGCCTCTCCCCGCTCCTTCATCTCTTCGGCTCCCCTCTTAGTGTTTTATTTCCTTCATTATTTTCTCCATTCCTTTCCTCTCAGTTTTCCCTTCCATATGTATGGTTTTATTCCAGCAGTTGTTTTCAGTTTTCTATAATTCGGTCTTTTAACTTATTAGAGTGGTTTCAATTTCATCGCTCTTCTATTTATTCCCTTTAGTTTGTCATGTCTTCTAACTTTTCCCAACATGTTCTAATGTTTTTATATATTATTTTATTTTTGTCTTATACAGTATATATTCGGTACATTAATTTCTTAGTGCCTAATCTTGGCGTCTTCAAATACTGAAACCAATTAATTTAATTTGCTTTGTATATCCTTCCAATTAGATATTCATAAGTAGTATACCAATTTCTGAGAGTAGCAAGTATGAAATATTGTTACCAAGGTGATTATCTACCTCACAAACTCGGATTTAGGGCCGTGGGTGGGGAGACTCGAACCCAGTACACTTGGGTGCTCACATTTTCCATTTTCTGGGATAGTGGCCCCAATGTCCTATTATTCTTACGTGGCCAGAGATTGACATTTGACATTTTCGGTTTCCTTCTCGTCGGGAATGGGGGACGGGGTACGGGGGCGGGGGGGGGGGGCTGAAGTGTGGGTGTTTGGAGGGGGCGGAAGTGTGGGTGCTTGGAGGGGAGGGGGGGGAAGGGGGCGGAAGTGTGGGTTTTGGAGGGGAGGGAGAGAGGTGGGTTAAGAGGGGATGGGTTGTGGGGGGAAAAGAGGGAGAGGTGGGAAGGGGGAAAGAGTGGAGGAGTTATGGTGGGTATACAATGGAGCGGGGGGGGGGGGGGGGCAAAGATTGGGGGGTGTTGTGTTAGGGGTATTTGGAGAGGGAAATAAGTGGAGGGGTTATGGCGGTATATAATGGAGAGGAGGGGCATTTGAACGAAAGAGGGAGGGGGGGTATTTTCTAGAAGGAGGGGGCGATAAAAGGTACTCGGAAGAGGAGGAAGGTGGGAGGGAGGGGGGGGGGGGGGTTCTAGACCAATCGCCGGAACTCAGTCAAAGGGAATCACAATCATCGCATATTTAATTTACGACGATTGACTGATTGATTAGCGGAGGGAAAGGGAGATGGTCTGTGTGTGTGTGTGTGTATGTGTGTGTGTGTGTGTGTGTGTGTGTGTGTGTGTGTGTGTGTGTGTGTGTGTGTGTGTGTGTAAGTGTGTGTGTGTGTGTGTGTGTGTGTGTAAGTGTTGTGTGTGTGTGTGTGTGTGTGTGTGTGTGTGTGTGTGTGTGTGTGTGTGTGTGTGTGTGTGTGTGTGTGTAAGTGTGTGTGTGCGTGTGTGTGTGCGCGTGTTAGTGTGACAGACAGATAGACATGGATCACAGACAGACAGACTGACAGACAGGTAAACATATAGACCAAAGGAGTGAGATATTTCTATATAAGAGAGGCAGCTTACGATTCAATACCCTATTTACATTGTCGATTACATTTCTGCTCCTATGTACACAACTCCATCCTCTCTCTCTCTCTCTCTCTCTCTCTCTTTGGTTAGAGGTTCTGCTATCACTACTAAAATCTAATCCTGACCATCTCGTTAGGATCGTAGGGTTAGTGTATATATGTAAATGTGTGCCAATATATGTAAATCTCTCTCTGCCAATCACACAGACACTAATACACATATATATCGTATATACACACTCACAACCTCACTCAAACATACACTTGTACACATACAATCCCTCACAGTACCTACCACAATAATTCACACATAAACTACACACACACACACACATACGGTCACGGTGGCCGAGCGCGCTTAGTACTCTGTATTGGGAGCGCTAGCTCTGGTGTCGGGGGTTCGATCCCACGCGCCGGCAGGGGAAGTTCTCTCAAAAACTTTCCCTGGCCGTGAAGGCAAGATCTGGGCGGATCGTCTCGGGGGACCCACAAAGTCTCCTGCCCACGTCCTACTCCCTTGGGAGTATGTAGGCGCTCTCGTTAGCGGCCAGGATCAGTCTGTTGATCCATTAGGATAAGATCTAGGTTAAGTCTGTGTATTTTCAGCCCCATTGGCTGCCGGCTTGAAATAAACCGATTATTATTATACATGCACACAAACCCTAAACACACACAAACTCTAGACACACACACACACACCCACAAGCCCTAAACACACACACACACAAACCGTAAACACACACCCACACACAAGCCCTAAGCACACACACACGCACAAACCCTAAAAACAAAAACACACACACACACACCACTGGACGGGAAATCAACATAATGAGTATAATTTGCATTGCTAATAAACCTCGCCCAATCGTTCGCCGGGATAGCCACTTTATTTTCCACAACCTCATCAGCCCTTGTGTACAGTTAGGGACAAATATACCGGGTACACTTTAGGACATCAATTCTGGCCTTTTCTGATTGTGCCAATATTGTAGCGATTTTCCGCATTTATTTCCTATCTAGCGGACTTGATTTTCGGCATTTATTTCCTATCTAGCGAACTTGATTTCGGTAACCCTGGACAGGTCGACGTGTGGCCAACTGTACCCATGGCCAGAACTAGGTTGCCATAAAGAGAATCGCTAATCGGGAACACTGGGCAAAAGTCAATTAGCGGAGCGTCCGGGGGGTGGGGGAGGTGTACCTGTGTAATTAACTTAAGGGGAGATTTCCACCTTTTTTTCTGGACCCCTTTCTCCCTTATGTATAGCCACATTGCTTTTGAGATTTTTTTTATTTCAGTCTTGTTATAACTATTAGAAATTATTCAGTTTAGGAAGAAGCTCCAGCAATTATAAGGCTTCGAACTATCTCCATCAACCCTTTTAACTACCACAGATCCTTTCTAACCTGCATACAATCGTCTAAATATAGTTAACATAAAATGCAACAAACGTCGCTGGTACAGAAAGGGTTAAATTACGTTATGCTATGCTCAAAATAACAACAGCTGATCACTAAATGTACGAGAGGATCTATTGTGAAGGAAAGACGCAATTAAAGGCCGTAGAATTGTTTTAAAGTACCGTAGTTTGAGTTTTTTTTTTTTTTTTTTTTTTTTTACGACCCGATTTTGAATGATGGATTTGGAAGTTTATATTGAACTTTAGTAGATATATTAATTAAAGTGTTTGATTAAATAGGTGGTTTGGTGTTTTTTGGCTATTTTTTTCCTTCATTGCGTTGTCCACATAAACATTATTTTGATAAGTTGTTTTGTCTGTATATTGTTTCCTGTGTTGGTTTGTTTGTAAATTATAAAACATAATATACTCTCTCTCTCTCTCTCTCTATCTATCTATCTATCTATATATATATACCGGTATATATATATATATATATATATATATATATATATACTACACACATACAGAATCCAGTAATCTCTATAATTCATTGTTTTGCACTGACTCACCAAATGACCCAAACATTTTAATTTCCTAATCTCCCAGAGCTTACTTCCCAAACAAGGGGAAATATATATACACACTGGTATACAGCGCATATGGCATT
>CM064505.1:43639306-43640403 GCA_032716605.1 Paralithodes platypus
TGAGGGGAGGATAAAATAAAGTTATTCATTTACAAACGCAGTCAGTCGCGGGTTTGATGCGAGATATTTGTCTAGGCGAAGTTTAAATGAATCAACGGTGCTGCAGTCTATGACATCTCGGGGAAGCCCATTCCATAAGTTGACAACTCGATTGAAGAAGAAATGTTTAGCTTCGTGTGAGTTAAAAGATTTACCAATAATTTTGCACCCGTTTCCCCGCGTGTAATTAGATTGGTCGATAGTGAAGTACTTACTATAGTTCATATTGTCGATGCCTTTGATGATTTTGAACACTTGAATTAAGTCGCCTCTTAATCTGCGCTGGGTTAAAGGAAATAGATTTAATTCTCTAAGACGCTCCTCGTATGGTTTGTTCTTTAGGCTAGGTATCATTTTGGTAACTCTACGTTGAACTCGTTCTAGCTTGTCTATATCTACTATAGCTACCATACAGCCTTCCTAAGCTTCATAAAATCGTCTAAATGCAGGTTGGGTACAGAAGGGGCTAATATATAAATCGTTCTCACGTAAAAAAAGAAAAAAAAAAAAGATACACCTTCAAGATAAATTTGTACATTTTTCGAAAGGCAAATGTCTTGGGCGAAGGCCGGTTCCTCTTAAATTACATGCTCGCTATCGCTCGCCAGGAAAAAATTGACACCTAAATGACACGAAAAGTCTTAATATTGACAAATAAATGGGGCAACAGGTCTTAAAATAGCCAAACTAATGGGTCAAACGTCTTACAATCTGAAAACTAATGGGGGTAAACATGGGGAAGAAGGGGGACCAGAAAAGCGACCCATCTCCCCTTAAGGGTAATTATAATATTGTTTACAGCTGCAACAATTATCACCCTATATGTTATGCTAATTAGTCTAAACAATACACATACACACACACACACACACATCCCTACATGCTCATCACACATTCAAGACACTCCATCTTATTCCACACACACACACACACACACACACGCACACACACGCACGCACACACACGCACACACACACACACACACACACACACACACACGCACGCACACACACACTTTGTACATCCTCCAACATCAATTTTTCAGGTTCCAGCCTTTT
>CM064505.1:43640503-43655503 GCA_032716605.1 Paralithodes platypus
ATACATACACACATATTACACGCACTCACACACACACATACCCACACCCACTCCGGTTGGTTCGTCTTATAATTAACATAGACACGTGTCAGACAGACAAACGCAAGCACAAACAGACATAAAACTAAAATAGAAGGTAAGAAGATAAATCAAGAAGTGTGCGTTAAGGGGAGGCATTTAGTTTGTTCCCTACGTTTTCATCAAGCTTGAAATTACACCCCCTAGACCCCCTTTCAAGATGAATTTGTACATTTTTCGGTAGAAAAATGTCCCGGCCGGAGGCCGATTGCTCTTAAAATACAGGCCTCGCTATCGCTACGACAGGAAAAAACGGAAAAAATCGACAAATTAATGGCCACGCGAAAGGTCTTCAAAATTGACATAAATTGGGCAAAAATGTCTTTCTTAAAATGTCAAAACTACTTTAGGGCGAAACTGTCTTAAGGATCTCAAAAGCATATGGGGCTAAAACATGAGGGTAGAAAGAAGGGGGGTGGGGGGGGGGGGGTCCAGAAAAAAAAAAAAAAAAAATATCCCTCAAGTGGAAATCTCCCCTAACAGGCGAATTGAAGTGCGTTGGTGAATAAGACTAGATCGATGTTGCTCTTCATCATGGACGCGTGAGGCAGAGATGAGTGACTGATTATACCGGTTTATGGAATTACATAGATATACATAGATACACTGGCCACACTGACCTTACGATCCCAGCGAGGTGGTCAGGACTTGTTTCTAGTACCGTAGAGGTAGCTAACCCGAGAGTCAGGTACAGTTGGAGGAAAGGATAGCAAAGAAGAAGGCTCTCTCCCCCCACCCTCCGTCCCTCCGGATGCCCGGCTATAACTAGACCGTAACATTGAAAGACAGTTGGAAGGGGACCCCTACCTTGCAGAGATCTGTTGGAAACCGCCCCTACCCAAGGAATGTTATAGAAAGGGTTCAGAAAAATGGGAAAAAGGTAACATAATGCACTGCAAACCTTCACCTGTAGTTATATATGCTGTATATACTGTACATATGTATATACTGTACATATGTATATACTGTACATATGTATATACTGTACATATGTATATACTGTACATATTTTATATACTGTACATATGTATATACTGTACATATGTATATACTGTACATATGATATGAACACTGCTAAATACTGTATATACGGTACCTATTTTATATACTGGACCTAGGTATATATACTGTACATATGGTATAAGAACTGTACATATTTTTACTACTGTACATATGTATATACTGTACATATGTATATACTGTACATATGTATATACTGTACATATGTATATACTGTACATATGTATAGATTTGTTATCTCCCTCACGTTAGCCTTAATCTTCAAACCTTGGAAGCATCCGTGTTCGTTTAATGGACCAAACAAAGTCGTTTCTTATTTACCTACTTCCCCATCCCCTATTGGTTCCTATGGTTCAATGAAGGTCCCCTAGACCCCCTCTTTTAAAAAAAATGGGAATCGCTATTGAGATATTGTGCTAAGGAGAGAGAGAGAGGGAGAGGAGAGAGCCCGAGATTTGATGTGTGTTGTGTGTTGTGGTGTAACAAGTCCTGACACTGCAACAGCTAAGGAAGGGGAAGGGACAGTAGTTGATCGGGTGAGTTGGTTAGGGGGATAGCTATTCCCAGCAACGCGGGAAATCCGAGGCCATCCCTGTCCAGAGCCGTAGTACCATTTCACCCCCCTTGGGGTCCACCCGGGTGACCAAGTTGTGGGAACAGACTGAACACAACTCCCATCGGGGCCTAAGCTGGCACGTCCAGTAATTTATTAAATTAATTAGTTTATATTTTTTATGTATATGTGTCTTTATTATTCTAAATTCATTAATTTAATTTTTGTATTAATTTTATATAATAATAATAAGTAATATAGCGTTAATTTATTTTTAATGTTTTTTTTAACACGAGGAAAATTATGCCTACACGGCGATTTATCTTCAGTTAAGTGAGGAAAAAAACTAATTAACCAACTAACACACACACACACACTCTCTTACACTAACAAACACACATCCACACCTTAACCAATTCACACACACACACACACACACACTGATAAAATAAATCAGCAATACAAGAGTACACAAATCTCAAGGAGCATACCCCCTCCCCAGTTCCCCCCTAAACTAAATAGTATACGAACACCGTCGTACTGAACACCATGCCCCGTTTCTTTAACTACAAACGTTCCGGGGAGAGTGTCATTCTTCCCCCCCCCCCCCCCCCTCCCCTTCCACCCTTACCAACCATGTGGTACAAGAGACACACTAAACCATTTAAATATCAACTATATATAATATGTTTTTTAAACCTAGCATAGTATATATTTTAACTAGTTGTAAATATATTAGACCTGAAGTATTAACTATAATTGGTAATACACTATATATGATATATATATATATATATATATATTATATACGTATATTATAATACACACATGCCCCCTGATTTCCATTTACAAATTGTTAGTTTATAAGTTAACGTGTTTACACAGGGGTGGTTAGTGTGTAGATGCACTTGGGGTGATGTTTTGTGGGTCTATATATTAAACTTAATTTATGTTATTTTTATTGAGTTTATCCTCCCTCGCGTTAGAACCACTCCATCCAAAGGCTTAGGACCAAAACCACGCCCCCCTAGGTCCCCCTTTTCTTTCAAAAGGCCAACCGGTGTTCCCTGCTAAAAATTAGAGGGCTCAGGCCTTTTCGAGCTTTCTCGCCCAGGAAAAAAAATCGACACCTAAGGGGGCACGAAACGGTTTTTAAATTATTGCCCAAACAACATGAAGGCGAAAAAAAAAAAGGTCCTTCAAAATTCGCCCGCCCCAAAACTAAACGGAAAACGGAAACCCCGTCCCTTAAAAACCTCCCAAACGTTAAATATGCTTAAACAATGGAAAGGGAGAAGGGGGTCCCCAGAAAAAAAAAAAAAGCGGAGTTACTACCCCTTAGTTGAGGGTGGGCAAAATAGACAGGTCCTGGGGAGGTGGAATATGGTCCCCCCTCCTCTAAGCATTGAAGGAGCAGTAAAGTGAGGACCAGATAAGAGCAACGGAAAAAAAAAAAAAAAAAAAAAAAAAAAAAAAAAAAATAAAAAAAAAAAAAAAAAAAAAAAAAAAAAAATATAAATAATAATAATAATTACTCCAATAATAATTAAGGGAGGTAGGAATGGCAAGACACAGTTTTTGTTTTTCCATGGACCCCCCCCGTTCTCACCTTAAGTGGTTAGCAACCTCACTCATAGCCCCCACCTAGTTCAATCCACTACAGTTTTTAAGATTGGTTTATACGAGACTTGTAAGACGTTAGGCGCCCATTAAGTTTGGTCCCGGATTTTAAAAACACCTTTTCCGCCCCCTCATTTCCGTGTTGTCCCAATTTTAAAGACATTTACCGCTGTAAATTTTAGGGTGGGTCCCCCCGATTATTTCCCTGCGACGGAGCGGATTAACGGAGCCCCTGCAACTTTGTAAAGGAGGGAACCCGACCCCTTCGGGTGCCCGGGAAAAAATTTCCGGAATGGAAATTTTCCTACTTACCGGAAAAAAAAAAAAAAAAAAAAAATTTACCAAATTTAGCTTTTGGAAAGGGGCGTGGGTTATATTTTTCCTATGTTTTTTTCTGGGGGGTTTTTTTTTGGGGTTTCTCGGCGTTCTAGGGGGTGTTTTTTCTTTCTTAAGCTTGATGGAGGTATAGGCGAGGAAACTAAAACAAATATATTGAAAATACACTTCAATTAAATTAGACCAAACCAAAACACGAGTGCCCCCCCAGTCTCCCCTTAAAAGGTCGGAAGACGAAAAAAAGGTAAAGAAGGCCCCCCTCGCTATTCCCGTTCCCAAAGTTTTTTCCCCACATAATTTATTGTTTGCTTTTCCATAGTTTAAAATTAAGAACCTTCTCAGAAAAGGCTTTTATCAAACCGACTGCGATTTATTAAGCCAAGCCACACTTGGTAAGAGCCAAGAACTTAGCGTCAAGGCACGCCCTGGAGACCATTTTTGGCAGCACACCCACAAACCCCTAGTATCCTTGGTTAGTTAGTAGTTAAAAATTAGGAAAACCTTCAGAGGCTATCCAACCCTATTGGATTATTAAGCCAGCACCGCCTGTTAATCAACACAAACCATGTTTTACAACAAAATAATCCTTCGCTTTCGACCTGAAGAATCCCGCCCCACACTTGTATAAGCGCATAACACTGGGAGGTCGATAGAGGGGGCCTCCGATTCCCCCCCCCTCCTCACTTAGGGGGGAGATGGTGGGGTTGCCTTGTTTTTTCTTTTTTTTTTTTTTTCTTCTGGTCCCCTTTTATTTCTTTTTTCCTCATGTTTAGCCCCATTATTTTTTAGATTTTAAGAACAAAAAATATCGAAACAATTTACAAATATATCTTGAAGGAAGGTACTGGGTGGGTGTTAGTTATAAGCTCGATGGAGGTGTAGGGAGGAAACTAAAAAAATAAATGGTAAAATTATAGATAAATGAATACATACATACGCCCCCATACACCGCTTATAATACGCCCAGCTAGCCCCCCCTCCCCCCCCCACCCCCCCCCCCCCCCCCCACCCACCCCCCCCCCCCACCCCCCCCGCCCCCACCCCCCCCCCCCCCCCCCCCCCCCCCCCCCCCCCCCCCCCCCCCCCCCCCCCCCCCCCCCCCCCCCCCCCCCCCCCCCCCCCACCCCCCCCCCCCCACCCCCCACCCCACCCCCCGACTTAATTCATCATACACTCCAGTCATGATGGAGGGGGTGGGGTATTGATTGGTAGACAGGTAAATATGTGAGTGGGAGACACATTCGAAATGGACATTGATAAGATGAAGAAGGTAAAAAGGACAAAGACGATGTAGGATAAGAAGGTGAAGAAAACGAGAAATTGAAAAAATAAATAAAGAAAAATAATTATATATATATATATATATATATATATATATATATATATATCTATATAATATATATATATATTATATATATAATATATATATTATAAATATATTCTATATATATATATATATATATATATATATATATATATATATATACACTATATAAATTCAATTATAAAGAAATGTTCGGTACTAAAGGGATATACGAACGACCAATCAACCATCCAATCAACCAAGTACAATACCCACCTATCTACCTACCACTATACCCACTCAGTCCCTCCATCTACTCCTACCACCTTCACTACAAATGACAACCATACATCTACACCAATAGTTTTGTGATTTTAAGACGTTCGGCTCATCAACTTGGCGATTTTAACATCTTTGACTCCATTTCGTTGTCAATTTTAAGACTTATCGTGCCATTTAGGTGTCGATTTTTTCTTGGCGAGCGATAGCGAGCCTTTAATTTTAGATGGAACCGGCCTTTGGCCGGGACATTTTTCTACCGAAAAATGTGTTTTGTTTTAAGACTGATGGAGGTCTAGCGAGGAAACTAAAAAATAAATGAACAAATTAATTAATAGACCAAAAAACCAGCCCATCTCCCCTTAACCACTCACACATCTACCACTCCCTACCACTACCACCACCAACCATACACCATATATCTCCGTCGCCACCAATACCTGCACCACCATAAATAATAATAGGTTGACCCAGCTACACCAAGAGCACCTTTCACACCAGTACCATACCAAGCAATTATTTCTGGCAACTCTTACTTTCTCCCTCGTGTTTAGCCCCATTGGTTTTTAAATTTTAAGACGTTCGACCTATTAGTTTGGCGATTCTAAAACCTGTCACCATACCAGAGTCCCGAGAATGTGGCCAGGGTGAAGTTGTGAGGATCAATAGTTGCCGGCAAAGTATCTGTGGGTAAAGTTGCCAGAACAATATATCGTGTGTGACCGTGTACATTCGTCCCTGTCAGGCGGTGTATAGGCCTAAATGGATCTTTGTGTGCGGCCTGTTAATATTTTAGGGCCTTGGTGCTGTTTGCTAGGTGGTATGTAGGGACTTTTACTATGGACGATCAAATGTATAGACGAGGGTGATGGGATACAACTATGCCTACTTGTTTTTTTTTGTTTTTTTCTATGTGATTGAGGGAGGCAAAAGGCATAACTGCCTATAGCGAGTGCCTCCCCCATAGTTGAAAGAGTGACAGGGCCAAAATCAAGGGACGTTCGAGCCAAAATGCCTGGACACACGGAGTTTGAAGCAATTTAAGTCATAGGAAGAGGGAAAGACTGATTCTGGGAGAGAGTTCCAGAGCTCAGCTGTTGAGTAGAAGAAAGTTTGAGAGTAACGTTTCACTCTTGGGTTGGAGAGTTGCACAGAGTAGGGGTGGGATTGAGTTGCAAGACGGGTACCACGTGCCCTACGTAAAGGAGGTTGTATGCACTGGGATAGCTCTGAGGAACACTGATTATTATAGTAGCGATTAGAATAGCGAGAGAGATGCAACATTGCGGCGGAGAGAGAGAGATTGCAGAGAGTTGGTGAGTGGACGGGAGTTAATGATACGAAAGGCCTTCCTTTCAACTTTGTCTAGGAGAGCGGTGTGAGAGGAACCTCCCCACACATGTGAACAATACTCAATACAAGGGCGCACTATGCCCCTGTACAGAGCAAGAAGCTGCGCAGGGGAAAAGAACCCCCTAAGGCGGTTGAGCACACCCAGCTTCTGGGAGGCTGCCTTAGCAAGACTGGTAATAGTCCTTCCAAATGAGAGCAGAAGAAAAAGAGACACCAAGAATCTTGAGAGAAGATGAAGGGTTGATTTTTGTATTGTTGAAGAATAAGGGATAGTCCGCTGGGAGATCCTGACGGGTAGATAGATGGAGAGAAATGGGTTTTGGAAGCATTAAAGTTAACAAGGTTTTCTCTGCCCAATTGGAAATAGTATTTAGATCAGAATTTAAGAGTTCTATGGCTTCATTACGTTGTCGTTGAGGGATTGCTGGCTGGGGCGTTCTGAAAAACTAATGGAGTAGTGTAAGGTTGAGTCGTCTGCGTATGCATGGTTGGGAATTAAGGTACAGTTAAGGAGATCATTTATAAAAATTAGAAAGAGCATAGGAGATAGGACAGAGCCCTGAGGAACACCGGAGTTTATAGGGTGAGGAAGTGAACAATGGCCGTCCACAACCGCGGCTATGGAACGGACGGAAAGGAAATTAGAGACAAAAGGCACAGATGGAGGGATAGAAACCGAAGGAGGGTAGTTTAGAAATTAAAGATTTATGCCAGACTCTATCGAAGGCTTTCGATATGTCGAGTGCAATAGAAAAAGTCTCACCGAAGTCCCGGAAGGAGGATGACCAAGAGTTAGTAAGATATGAAAGAAGATCACCAGTAGAGCGACCCTTAAGGAAGCCATACTGGCGATCTGAGAGCAGATTATGAGAAGAGAAATGCTTAAGAAATTTGGAAGCAAGAATAGTTTCAAAAACTTTAGAAAGACAAGAGATGAGAGCAATTGGACGATAGTTGGAGGGTTGAGAGCGGTCACCCTTCTTTGGGACAGGTTGAATGTGAGCACTACTACTACTACCGCTGCTACTACTACTACTACTACTACTACTACTACTACTGCCATAAATATAAATATATATTATTATTGTTATTATTATTATTATTATTATGAGGGTTTCTTGAGATTCCAGTAGAACATATAAAAAAAAAAAAAAAAAAAAAAAAAAAAAATATATATATATCTTTAAATACTCCACAAGTTCACCCAAAAACTCCACCTTAACCCCTTCTGTACCGGTGCCGTCCTTTAAACTTTATTCTGGCTACTATTATATAATTTTATTCAGCTTACAAAGGGCCTCCAGATAATTAACAGGCTTAGAACTGTGTCACCTAACCATTTATACTAGCACACATCATTAAGGGGAGGTTTTTAGTTTGGTCCCTAGATATCCTTCAAGCTTAAGATTACACCCCCTTGAGCCCCTTTCAAGATCAATTTGTACATTTTTCGGTAGAAAAATGTCTCGGCTGAAAGCCGGTTCCTCTTAAATTACAGGCTCGCTATCGCTGGCCAGGATAAAATCGACACCTAAATGGCATGAAAGGTCTTAAAATTGACAGAAATGGGTTGAAAGTTCTTAAAATCGTCAAAATAATGGGGCGAACGTCTTAACATTAGGAAAACAATGGGGCTAAACATGAGGGAGAAAGGGGTCCAGAAAAAAATACCTCAAGTGGATATCTCCCCTTAAACTGCACAAAATCGTCTAAATATAGCTAGAATATAATTAAAAAGACGTCGCCGGTACAGAAGGGGTTAACCTCACCAAGAAACCTCCACTTCAACCTCTTCCCCACTCCACCTTAAGCGCTTCCCCAATTCCACACCCAAAGGACATAAAACACCCACTTTAAGGAGGATGTTTAATTTTTGGTATTTTTTTTTCATTTATTTAATATTTTTCTAGTTTCCTCCCTAGAGGATCCCGTTTCAAGATATACTGTATTTGTACATTTTTCGGTAGAAGAATGTCCTGGCCGAAGGCCGATTCCTCTTATATTACAGGCTCGCTATCGCTCGCCAGGTAAACATCGACACCTAAATGGCACGAAAGGTCTTAAAATTGACAACGAAATGAGGCAAAATTTGTTACAATCGCCAAACTAATGGGCCGAACGTCTAAAAATGTCAAAACAAATATGCTAAACATTGCGGGAGATGGTGGTCCAGAAAAAAGAGACTACCACCCCCTTAAGCCTTTCCTCCCCAACTCCACTTCCACATCCACCCTAACCTATGCAAACTTCCACCTTCCACCACAGCAACTCCCGAACCACCACCACCCAACTTCTTGTTCCACTAAATTGCATGTTCCTCCTCCCAGACCTCCTTCCTTCCTTCCTTCTTCTTCTTCTATTTTCTTTTTCTTCTTTTATTTTCTTCTTCCCCTAAACATCCTCCTCCTCCCCTCAGACCTTCCTTCCTTCCTTCCTTCTTCTTCTTCTTCCACTAAACTTACTCCTCCTCCCTCCTTCCTTCCTTCTTTCTTCTTCTTCTATTTTCTTCGTTTTCTTCCACTAAACTTCCTCCTCCTCCTTCCAGACCTCCCTCCTTCCTTCCTTCTTCTTCTTATTCTTCTTCCACTAAACATCCTCCACCTCTCCTCCCAGTCCTTCCTCCCTCCTTCCTTCCTTCTTCTTCTTCTTCCACTAAACATCCTCCACCTCTCCTCCCAGTCCTTCTTCCATCCTTCCTTCTTCTTCTTCCACTAAACTTTCTCCTCCTCCTCCTCCTAGACCTTCCTCCTTCCTTAAACTTTGTGGCCCCTTGGGAGGGATATATTACCGAGATAGGGGGGGGGGGGGGGGGAGGTCATTGGCCGGGGGTAGTGGAGGGGGAATGGGGCGAGAGAGAGAGAGAGAGAGAGAGAGAGAGAGAGTGAGAGAGAGACTGGTGTGTTCCATCGTTGTTTGTATAGGGCTTCACAAATGTTTCTTCGATATCCTGTAAATACGAGTGTGTGTATTTGGTGTGTGTGTGTGTGTGTGTGTGTGTGTGTGTGTGTGTGGGTGTGGGTATGTGTGTGTGTGTGTGTGGATGTGGGTGTGGGTGTGGGTGTGGGTGTGGGTGTGTGGGTGTGTATTTGGTGTGTGGGTGGGTGTGTGTGGGTGGGGGTGGGTGTGTGTGTGTGTGTGTGTGCAATATTATTTGTATTATATATATACATATATATATATAACTTGGTTTTATAGGTTCTGTGCTGTATTAGTGTCTGTCAAATTTTGAATAGAGTGGGTAATTGTAGGAACATGGTTGTCATTTCACTCGATATGAGGAAATGAAGCTTAGATAGGCTGTTGCTGATACTAGTTATTGATCAAATCATAATTGGTGCCGAAACGTGACTTATTTGGCCGACTGTACCCTCCGTAACTCACCATACAATATTGACAACACACACAGCGCTCAAAACAACAACAACAACAACAACAACCCTTTCTTACCAACACATAAGCCGAATCGTCTCATGAATCTTTGTGACACGTAGAAAGTTGGGTAGATCACTTTCCTTTGTGCTTATGTAGGGTAGCTTATTGACGAGAGAGAGAGAGAGAGAGAGAGAGAGAGAGAGAGAGAGAGAGAGAGTAAGTGTGTGTGTGTGTGTGTGTGAATGAGTGGGTGAGAGAGAGAGAGTGTGTGAGTGAATGAGTGGGTGGGTGAGAGAGAGAAAGAGAGAGAGTCAGTAGAGAATTAAGAGAGAAAACATAATTGCGGCAGGGATAAGGAAAACCCCACAATTATATTTAAAACCCCACAATTATATTTAAAACCCCACAATTATATTTAAAACCGCACAATTATATTTAAAACCCCACAAATTATATTTAAAACCGCACAATTATATTTAAAACCCCACAATTATATTTAAACCCCCACAATTATATTTAAAACCCCACAATTATATTTAAAACCCCACACTTATATTTAAAACCCCACAATTATATTTAAAACCCCACAATTATATTTAAACCCCCACAATTATATTTAAAACCCCACAATTATATTTAAACCCCCTCAATTATATTTAAAAGTTCAAGCTAAAAAAAAATAAAAAATACAAGAGTAAATTTGAATAAAAAAAGGGAGGAATTATACACCACACACACACACACACACACACACTATAGATATATATTTTACAGAGAGAGAGCGGCAGAGAGGGAAGGGTGAGAAAGAAAAAGAAGGAAGAAAACGGAGATAGAACGGAAGGAAAGAGATAGGGAACAATAATAAAAGAGAGAGAGAGAGAGAGAGAGAGAGAGAGAGAGAGAGAGGTAATAAAGGATGGAAGAAGCCAGAACAGGAAGTAATTATAGGGAGAGAGGAAATTAGGACTAAAGGGTTGCAGGGGTGGCTATGATAAGAGAGAGAGAGAGAGAGAGAGAGAGAGAGAGAGAGAGAGAGAGAGAGAGAGAGAGAGAGGATCACGTACACACACACAGATACACCCCCCCCCCCTCCCCTCCCCCTTCCCCTCATCGACCCGTGGCAAGGCCGGAGAAAGACCTTGTATACACGCACACCAGGGGGGGGGGGGGGGTTATATGTGGGGTAATTCCGGCCCCTAAGCCACCACTCCGGCCCCCATATATATATATATAATATATATATATATATATATATATATATATATATATATATATATATATATATTTCAATAAATATCCCCTACACATTCTATGTCTTCATGTTTCACATTTTCCATACTATGCTAACCCGCTATGACATATTGAAGGTTAGTTAGTGAGCAGCCTCGTAAGGGTAAATGGATCTGTTGTTGCACGCTTTCCTCTGCACTCCTTTGAAATAATAACTTCCCGAATGAGAGAGCACGCTATACTCAAGGATAATTATATCTGTTGTTGCTGCACGTATTTCCTCATGTGTACTCCTCTGTTGTTGCTGCACGTATTTCCTCATGTGTACTCCTCTGTTGTTGCTGCACGTATTTCCTCATGTGTACTCCTTTGAAATAATAACTTCCTGAATGAAAGAGAGAACGCTACCCCCCTCTCCCCCCCCCCCCACCCCCGCCGTTACAATAGGTCATATCGTCGTAGTGTTAGGGAATCCATCGGCCGGAAACAAATGTCATCATCATGCACCTGTTTAACTCCTCCGGGTCTCTCCATTCATTATACTCCAGAGGCTTTGTTTCCACCAGGTGCTTTGTGTTTCCACCAGGTGCTTTGTGTTTCCACCAGGTGCTTTGTGTTTCCACCAGGTGCTTTGTGTTTCCACCAGGTGCTTTGTGTTTCCACCAGGTGCTTTGTGTTTCCACCAGGTGCTTTGTGTTTCCACCAGGTGCTTTGTGTTTCCACCAGGTGCTTTGTGTTTCCACCAGGTGCTTTGTGTTTCCACCAGGTGCTTTGAGTTTCCACCAGCTATTCATGAACAATCGACAATGAAATAAAACAAATAACAAATAATGATACTACTACTACTACTACGACTACTACTACTAATAATAATAATAATAATACCGAGTAATAATAATAATAATCGCCATCGCATTTAAGGTCGTCACGCGACATAAAAAAAAATAAATGCTAGGTAGATAAGTAGGTGGGCAGGTAGGTAGGTAGGTAGATAAGTAGCTAGGCAGGTAAGTAGGTAGGTAGATAAGTAGGTAGGCAGGTAAGTATGTAGGTAGATAAGTAGGTAGGTAGGTAGGTAGATAAGTAGGTAAGCAGGTAAGTAGGTAGGTAGATAAGTAGGTAGGCAGGTAGGTAGGTAGGTAGATAAGTAGGTAGGTAGGTAGATAAGTAGGTAGGTAGGTAGGTAGGCCGGTAGATAAGTAGGTAGGCAGGTAGGTAAGTAGGTAGGCAGGTAGGTAGGTAGGTAGGCAGGTAGGTAGATAAGTAGGTAGGCAGGTAGTTAGATAAGTAGGTAGGCTAGGTAGATAAGTAGGTAGGCAGGTAGGTAGGTAGGTAGATAAGTAGGTGGGCAGGTAGGTAGGTAGGTAGATAAGTAGGTGGGCAGGTAGGTAGGTAGGTAGATAAGTAGGTAGGCAGGTAAGTAGGTAGGTAGGAAGTTTTTTTGTATTAATATATTCTGTCCACTTTAAGTTCAATTTAATAAAACATAAGTATATTAGCAACATACACAAAGCGTAGTACACAATACTGAATGACTCTACCCATATACTGTATATAAATTATATAAAAAAAAAAAAAAAAAAAAAAAATTATGGCAAAACGAATCCCGCGAACATCACGGTACCCCCCCACCCCATCAAATAACTCACTACCTCCCCCTCGGCCCCCTCCTCGCCCCCTTTCTATTCTCCACCTCTACTATAATCTGTTCCTTCTACTTAGGCCAGCATTCTCTCTCTCTCTCTCTCTCTCTCTCTCTCTCTCTCTCTCTCTCTCTCTCTCTCTCTCTCTCTCTCTCTCTCTCTCTCTCTCTCTCTCTCTCTCTCTCTCTACCAGTCTGCTGCAGGTCCCCCCATGCCATGAACAGAACTGAAGATTATACCGGTAATGTAATCTTTATTTAATCTGAATATAATCGTCCGTATCCCGTAGACTTTCTCGCTTGCTATGTTCTATGATTGTGTTATGCTTGATTCAATTCGCTCAACTCCTTTGATATCGAAAATAGTTCGTAATTGTCAGAAGTGAATTATTTTGGTGATTAGCGAGAAGAATTAAGGGGAGGTTTTTAGTTTGGTCTCTAGATATCCATCGAGCTTAAGATTACACCCCCTTGAGCCCCTTTCAGGATAAATGTGTACATTTTTCGGTTGAAAAATGTCCCGGCTGAAAGCCGGTCCCTCTTAAATTACAGGCTCGCTATCGCTCGCCAGGATAAAATCCACACCTAAATGGCACGAAAGGTCTTAAAATTGACAGAAATGGGTTGAAAGTTCTTAAAATCGTCAAAATAATGGGGCGAACGTCTTAAAATTAGAAAAACAATGGGGCTAATCACGAGGGAGAAAGATGTCAAGAAAAAAATCCCTCAAGTGGAAATCTCCCCTTAAGTGAATAATGTGTTCTTGAAGTGAAAGTTGTTGCTGTATTTATTCATCCTTTAGGTGTGTGTGTGTGTGTGTGTGTGTGTGTGTGTGTGTGTGTGTGTGTGTGTGAGAGAGTGAGTGTGTACGTTTCCTATGTACGTATACCTGTCATGTGCGTCTCTGTGCGTGTCTGAGAAAATCGAACAATCACCCCTCACAAATAGTAGAGCACCTTACTACAGCAGCACACGATCATTACTGACCTATATAAACCCCATTGATCACCTCCAACATTATTGACTGACAGTGTGCTGGCTTAATAATCCAGAGAAGGGTTGATAGCCTCGGAAGTCCTATTGTAACTAACTAATCCAGGCCTCACAGTACTCGCAAGACGGCACCACACACACACACACACACACACACACACACACACACACACACACACACCCACTCACACCCACACACACACACACACACACACCCACTCACACCCACACACACCCACACACACACACACACACACACACACACACACACACACACACACACATTCATTCAGGGCACTTACTCAACAATAAAAGTATAATTTTTTACCACTTCTGTCCTGGCGAGGTCTTTATATTATTTAGACGATTTTGCGCAGGTTAAATAGGATCTGGGATAGTAAAAAGGGTAAATTAGGATAGTTCGAGGCCTGTTAATTGCTGGAGGTGAATTAAATTATCTAATAGTAGACAGAATGTAGGTAAAAAGAACGTCGCCGGGACAGAAGGGGTGATACACACACCCCGGAAGAACGACGCTCGATAGGGTAAGAATAAGTCATGAGAAAAAAAGGTGACATGGAGAGAGCGCAAGAAAGAGGGGAGAGGAGAGCCGAGGAGGATTAATAATATATTGTATAGAGGAGAAGAGACACGGGAGACGGTAGATAGAGATATAGGATGGGTATATTAGATTAGTGGTATAAGAGAAACATGAAGAGAGAGAGAGAGAGAGAGAGAGAGAGAGAGAGAGAGAGAGAGAGAGAGAGAGAGAGAGAGAGAGAGAGAATATAGAAGATAGACAAGATAAAGTAACGAAAAGAAGAAATAGATACATTTTATATATATATATATATATATACAGTATGTTCAAACAAATATGTTTAAACAAAATTTCAACTACCAGCAATTTATCAGTTATTAATAAACCTCTCGGGATTAAGTTGATAATAAACCTCTCGGGATTAAGTTGATAATAAACCTCTCGGGATTAAGTTGATAATAAACGTTTACAATTAACTCTTATTCATCATACAAGTACTTTCAAAACTGTTTAACCCTTTCAGTATCGGTGACGTCCTTTTCATTTTATTCTGGCTACTAGTAGACGATTTTCTTTTCTTCAGTTTAATAAGGGCCTGCAACAATTAACAGGCCTTGAACTATCTTGCTTAACCCTTTTTACTAGCACAGATACTTCAGCAACTGCACAAAATCGTCTAA
>CM064505.1:43660503-43697846 GCA_032716605.1 Paralithodes platypus
ACTATAGGGTCTCTAGTACACACACACACACACACACACACACACACACACACACACACACACACACTACGGTATATAGTACTTCATCAATTATTACAAGGTCGTTTCTACCTCTACACACACGCAGGGTACACATACATACCGGTACATACATACATACACACATACATACATACATACACTTACACAATGGGCACACACACAAGAATAGGATCTTTCTCGCATTCTTTATTTAATTCCTATATCTTATATTTATAGCACTAAGTCTCTCTCTCTCACTCACATACCCTACGATTTTCCTTACATTCCGGAACTAAAGATATATTACGAACATTCCCGAACCGCTTTTTATAATTGATCTCCTAACTTGTCACGAATGGTATCGAATATCTTATGTACGGTACCCAGGAGTGAAACGTTATTCTCAATATTTCTTCTATTCAAACGTTGTTCTCAATCTTTTTTCTATTCAACAGCTGAGCTCTGGAATGTTCTCCCAGAATCAGTCTTTCCCTCTTCCTATGACTTAAATTGCTTCAAATTCCGTGTGTCCAGGCATTTTGGCTCGAACGTCCCTTGAATTTGGCCCTGTCATCCTTTCAACTCTGGGGGAGGCACTCGATACAGGCAGTTCTGCCCTTTGTGTCCCTTACTCACATAGCAAAACAAATATATATGGTCACGAATATATATGGTCACAAATATATATGGTCACAAATATATATGGTCACAAATATATATGGTCACGAATATATATGGTCACGAATATATATGGTCACAAATATATATGGTCACAAATATATATGGTCACCGATATATTTGGTCACGAATATATATATGGTCACGAATATTATATGGTCACGAATATATATGGTCACGAATATATATGGTCACGAATATTATATGGTCACGAATATATATGGTCACGAATATATATGGTCACGAATATATATGGTCACAAATATAATATATGGTCACGAATAGTATCGAATATGGTATGTAATAATTGACAACTTTATTGACACCATTTCTTAGACAGCTGTTGTTATATTCCGTCTCTCAACATTTTGGAGTTCATTTTTACATTCAAATCTATATTGTTCCAAGATTATAATACGGATTATAATACGGATTATAATACGGATTATAATACAGATTATAATACGGATTATAATACGGATTATAATACGGATTATAATACGAATTATAATACGGATTATAATACGGATTATAATACGGATTATCTCCCGTGTTATCTCTTCCTATTACTTCCCATTATTTGTGTACTACTATCTCTACTAGAATTAAGGGGGCCCATCTCGTTTTTTTCTCTTTCTTTGGGTTGTATCCATTCGGCCCCACTCAGCCGACTGTTTTAAGACGTTTATTCCCAAGTAAAGGAAAGATATATAAAAGGTGTGTGTGTGTGTGTGTGTAAGAGAGAGAGAGAGAGAGAGAGAGAGAGAGAGAGAGAGAGAGAGAGAGAGAGAGAGAGAGAGTAAAGAAAGGAGAAAGGGAAGAAGAGTACAGGTCAATACCCCAAGATGTGATGGGGAGAGATACAGCCCCCCCCCCCCCACCCCCTTACCTACCTTTACCTATGGAGGAAGTTTAACGTTACTATTTATTTTTGTATCGTCTTCTTAAGGGAGGTATATCGTTTTTATGGACCCCCTTCTCCCTCCTGTGTATCCCCATTAGTTTGTCAATTTTAAGATCTGTCATCCCATTTCTTTACCAATATCAAGACCCAATATTATGTTATGTAGGTGAAGAATCGAATCTGAATTAAAGTTCGAGGATAAACCCGAACTCAAATGATAAGTGCGAGTACTGTACCCTGTTCCAAATACGCAGGCCAACACTCTTGATCATTAACCTCTATAACTCACAAACGACAGGCGTAATCGAGCTAATATGGTTACCATTTGGGAGGAGTCAACCGGGGAATAGGTGTCGAAAGTTAGAGGCCATTTGCTCTAGCCCTTTTTGAGTTACAGAGGTTAGGGTTTACTATTTCTGGCCTCCCTATAATGAACAGGCTATAGGCACGACTACATTTTTTTTTTCACAATAGGACGGTATACAAAATGGCGTCGAGTGTACACAAGTTGGGGTAAACGACCGTATACAGTAGCGTGTGTGGCCCTTCCAACTCTGGCCGCGACCTTGTTGAATTATCCAGGAGGGACTATAAGAAGATCCAGCGATGCACACACAGAGCCAGGGTTGTGTAATGGTGGGGCTAGTACGGGGAGGAAGGTGGAGGGGTGAATGGTGGGAGGAGAGGTGGAGGTGGAGGAGGATGGTGGGAGGAGAATGGAGGGGTGGTGGATGGTGGGGTGAGGTGGAGGGCTGGTGGAGATGGAGGGGTGGAAGTGAGGGAGAGGTGGAGGAGGGTGGATGGGGGGAGGAGGAGGGGTGGAGTGGAGGTGGATGAGGGGGGAAGATGAAGTGGAGGTGGGGGAGGGGGGAGAGGGAGGAAGAGGGGTGGGGAGGGATTGGAAGGAACATGGAGGGGACGATGAAAGGTAATGGGGAGGAGAAGAATGCTGGAGGGGGATTGTGAGTGTGGGGGGGGGGTGGGGGGCAAAGGGATGAGGGAGGGGGGAGGGGGAGAAAGAATAGTAGTAAGGGGAGAGTAGAGAAGGGAGGGGGGGGGGAGCAAGAGGGGAGGAGATGAGAGAGACAGTGTGAAGGGGACGAGTATGGAGAGAGAGAGAGAGAGAGAGAGAGAGAGAGAGAGAGAGAGAGAGAGAGAGAGAGAGAGAGAGAGAGAGAGAGAGAGAGAGAGAGAGAGAGAGAGAGAGAGAGAGAGAGAGGGGGGGGGGGTCACTTTCATCTCTTCTAGTATGCCTCGTAACAGATGATATTTACATCGGTGATCCCAAGATAGCTTTAATGTTTTACTCTCCTTAATAAACAAGATACTTCCTATTTCTATGTCTGGGATGCGGGCTATTAATAACATAAAGTTATTTTTGTCTACGTCACATTGATGATTAGGACGGATACAAATGATCTCCTTTGTTTGTGTACCTGTTTAATGGGTGGCGGGGGGATTAAAGAGAGAGCTGTGATTGTTTTGTTTTCTTCTATGTGGATGAGGGAGACAAAAGGCAAAACTGCTTGTGACGAGTGCTTCCCCCAGAGTTAAAAGAGAGACAGGGCCAACATCAAGGAACGTTCGAGCCAGAATGAAACAACTATAATGAATAAAGACTTCTCAGCGTCTCGTATGTATTTATATATTTATTTATTTCTATTTTATTTATATATTTTGTTTAGGAAGTTTACGTGGTGGGGAGTGGGGGACCCTGCCAAAGTAAAAGTTAATGATATGTGTCGTACAGAATAATAATAAAGTTAATGATATGTGTCGTACAGAATAATAATAAAGTTAATGATATGTGTCGTACAGAATAATAATAAAGTTAATGATATGTGTCGTACAGAATAATAATAAAGTTAATGATATGTGTCGTACAGAATAATAATAAAGTTAATGATATGTGTCGTACAGAATAATAATAAAGTTAATGATATGTGTCGTACAGAATAATAATAAAATTATGATATGTGTCGTACAGAATAATAATAAAGTTAATGATATGTGTCGTACAGAATAATAATAAAGTTAATGATATGTGTCGTACAGAATAATAATAAAGTTAATGATATGTTCTGTACAGAATAATAATAAAGTTAATGATATGTGTCGTACAGAATAATAATAAAGTTAATGATATGTGTCGTACAGAATAATAATAAAGTTAATGATATGTGTCGTACAGAATAATAATAACACGTACAAACATAAGACGACAATTTCCGATACAAGAAATAGCCCGAGGTATCAAAATAGTAAGATGCGGAATACTCTTGTCCCCTGAAAACAATAATAATAATAATAATAATAATAATAATAGTTTGCTCTTGTGATGTTTTGCGGACAAACTTCAAGAATGATTATAATACTTCTCCGCATAACACAATACAACATGGTAACAAAAAGGACACTAGACGACCCTTAAAGACAAATAAATAAAAATACTAATAATTTGTCTTTGTGATATTTGGCAGACAAACTTCAAAGCATGATTACGATAAAAAAAAAAAAAAAAAAAAAACACCCACGAGCGGACCATTCCCGAACCCAGAATAGCCGAGTGGTGTCTGGATATAGTCAAAGGCGGAACCGCTCGACCACCAGTGACCTCACATGTACCGGTGAATAAAAGATGTGCTCTCCTCCAGGATAACCAGCTCGCTAGACACACCTATTGATTCTATCTGGCTGGAGGCAGGCCGTTTTTCTGAACCCCCTTCTCCCTAATGTTTAGCCCCACTAGTTTTGAGATTATAAGACGTTTGGCGATGTTAACACCTTTCGCCCCATATCGTTGTCAATTTTAAGACCTTTCGTGCCATGTAGGTGTCGATTTTTTCATGGCGAGCGAAAGAGAGCCTGCAATTTTAAGAGGAATCGGCCTTTATCGAACCATTTTGATCGGCTACATTTGATTGTGGTGTGTTGTCCTTGTTCGGGCTCTGTCTCGAGTCGGCCAAAAAAAAAGTAAAAAAAGGTAAACTGAGGAAGGTGCCTGAGTATATACTGTACATACATACATACATACATACATACATACATACATGCATACACACATGCATGCATACATTTGATTGGCAATATTTGAGATAGTTTTATCAATGGTATCAACGATTAGACCGAAGGGAGATTATTTAAAGTGACACAGTTCAAAAGTTTAACCCCTTCAGCACGATGACGTAATTTATATATTCTTCTGGTTACCATTAGACGATTTTCTTTAACTTAAAATCAACCTGTAAGACTCTCAGGGGTAAATACGATCTCTACAACCCCTCTGAATACCATAGATCCTTCTTATCCTGCATACAATCGTCTAACTTCAGCCAGACTATATAAAGGTAAAAAGGCGTCATCGTGCTGAAGGGGTTAATTGAGAAGCTGCCAGACCAGTATTGCTGATAAAATAATTACCGTCAATATTCTCGTGTGAACCCCCCTTTTGAAGAGCTTCTAACTTGTAAAAAAAAAAAAAAAAAAAAAAAATGTTGAGAGGGCTTGGGAGAGTTTGAGGTCTTTTATCTTTATCGTGACCATAGGCCTAGCTCTCAGCACACACACACACACACACACACACACACACACACACACATACACACACACACACACACACACACACACACACACACACACACACACACACACACACACACACACACACACACACACACACACACACACACACACACACACACACACACACACACACACACACACACACACACACACACACACAGAGAGAGAGAGCTGCAACTAGGATGATACCAGAACTGAGAGAATTACCATATGAGGAGAGATTAAAGAAATTAGATTTACCATCTCTAATGGATAGGAGGGAGAGAGGCGATATGATTATGATGTACAAATGTGTGAGAGGACTCGAAAAGGTGGACAAGAAGGGTTATATTGTGAAAGATAATGGTAGAACTAGGGGGCATAGATATAAACTAATTAAAGGAATATGTAAAGGAGATGTGAGAAAGTATAGTTTCCCTTACAGAAGTATAAGTAAATGGAATCAGTTAGAAGAGGAAGTGGTGTGTGCCAAAAACATTCATATTTTTAAGGCAAAGTTAGATAATTGTAACTCAGGAAGCGGGACAATACGAGCCTAAAAAGCTCAATTCCTGTATACTACAAATAGGTAAATACAAATAGGCAAATAGGTAAATACACACACACGTACTTACTATGCCATTGATTACTACCGTACATGTTGGTCTTTATATAAAAATCTCTCTCTCTCTCACACATACAAACCACCAAATTCCATTACAGGACACTGCCATACACATCTTTACACTATTCAACACGACAGCTTATCACGCCATATCCCACTACCTATCACACCATATCAACACCACACCCACACACACACACCACCACACCACACCAGACCAACCACACTATATCAGTTCTACCACAATATACACTACACCACATCAAACTACCACACCACACCACACTATATCAGAACTACCACAACACAGGCTAACACACACCACACCATATCCCACTACCACACCACACTATATCAGTACTACCACAACACAGGCTAACACACACCACACCATATCCCACTACCACACCACACTATATCAGTACTACCACAACACAGGCTAACACACACCACACCATATCCCACTACCACTATATCAGTACTACCACAAACAACACCACACCACACCACATATGAATGCTAGTTATTACACAACACAGGCTAACACACACCACACCATATCCCACTACCACACCACACTATATCAGTACTACCACAACACACACCACACCACATAGATAATCTTAGAATTAATGATCCTTCAGTTATGGGACAACATGGGTGCATTTAGTGACACCACCAATTGCAATCTTTGCAGCTTCTTCACACGATTAAGGGGCTTGTGGCTGTTTTTTTAATTTGGTCTATTAATTCATATATTCCTTTATTTCTTAGTTTCCTCGCTAGACCTCCATCAAGCTTAGAAAAAAACACTCCCTAGACCCCCCCCCCCCTTCAAAATACATTTGTACATTTTTCGGTGGCCCAAATAGTGTTAAACAGGAATACCTTGTTATATTCGGCACCCACAACATTTTATAGTGAAGATCCTAGACAAAGACCCGAATAATAAGGGAGGCTGGGAGGGGGGGAGGGGGGGGGGGGGCTGATATACGGAATAGGGTCCAAATTCCCGGAGTTCATTGACACACGGACACCCAGGCCAAAAAGAGAGAGCGAGAGCGAGGAGACAAAAAATACTGGAGGGGTTATACGGGGGAAAAAGAAGGAGGGGTACATTTTTAGGAGAGAGAGAGAGAGAGAGAGAGAGAGAGAGAGAGAGAGAGAGAGAGAGAGAGAGAGAGAGAGAGAGAGAGAGAGAGAGAGAGAGAGAGAGAGAGAGAATCATACGTAGAGGACCCTATTAGAGTTATTAAATACAAACAAGATGGATACAGTCTTGGGGAGAGGCATAAACAGACTGAACTGCAAATCAAATAGGGCGTATTTACTTGTGTGTGTGTGTGTGTGTGTGTGTGTGTGTGTGTGTGTGTGTGTGTGTGTGTGTGTGTCTGTGTGTGTGTTGGGGTTGGAGAGGAGGAGGAGGAGGGGTAGGGGTAGGGGTAGGGGGGAGGGCGTAAGTCTTGGTAAGGGTTATAATCACCAAACAAAAGGGGAATGGATGTCTTCACTGGGGGCATAGCCAGGGGGGGGGGGGGGGCGTTACATGATAAGGGGGGCATAAGCAGACAGAGAGGAAGGGGTGGAGGCTGGGGGGGGGGGGGGGCTATATGTATTCAGCGGGGGCATAGCCAGACAGAGGAAATGGGGGGGGGGGGGGAGGGAGGGGGGCGTCGTTACATGAAAACGGGGGAATAAGCAGACAGAGAGGAAGGGGCGGGGGTGGGGGCTGAAGGCGGGGGGCGGGGGGCTGGGGGTGGGGGGTGGGGGCTGCGGGCTGGGGGCTGGGGTTATATTAGGTCTGGAGAGAGGGGACCATAGACAGAGGAAAGGAGGGAGGGGGGGGGGGGGGAGGGCCATATCCAGCCAAAGAAGAGGAAAGACAGCCCCCACCCCCCACCTCATCTTAACATTATCTGGTCCCACGTCTTTTGGGGTTATTATGATATTTTTTGTTTAATTATTTTGATTGCGGATTTCCTATGTTCGAGCAATTTACTGTAGTTTGTCCCTTAGGCTGAAAACACGCCTTCCCAGACTTCCTTCAAACTAAAATATGCATGGACCCACTTGAGACTAAATGTGTACATTTTTCGATGTCTTCCAAGTTACAGGCTCACTATCATTCGCCCAGAGGAAAACACCGCGACACCAGCATTGGGTGAAGAGTAATATTATCGTCAAACTAATGGTGTGAAACGTCTTAAAATCTTCAATATAATGGAGCGAAAGAGGGGAGGTCCATAGCATCTCCAGACCAAGACAAAAGGGAAGAGCGTCTTATAACCCCCCCCCCCCCTCCCTCAAGACTTCCTGTATTGATCTTGTGTTTGTCACCACTTGGACACAGAAGGGGAAGAAGGTGGGGTAGATGGTGGGGGAGGTGGTGGGGGAGGTGGTGGTGGTGGGATGGTGGGGGAGGTATTGGTGGAGATGGAGATGGTGGGGGAGGTGTTGGTGGAGATGGATATGGTGGGGGAGGTAGTAGTGGTGGGATGGTGGGGGAGGTGGTGGTGGTGATGAGGATTGTGGGGAAGATAGTGGGGTAGGTGGTGGTGGTGATAAGGGTGGTGGGGAAGATGGTGGGGGAGGTGATGGAGATGGTGGGGAGGTGGTGGTGGTGGAGGAAGAGGATGAGGTGATGGTGGAGAGGTAGTAGAGGGGAAACAGGAGGAGGTGATGGTGGAGGGGGGAGGAAGAGGAGGAGGTGATGGTGGAAGAAGAGGAGGAGATGGTGGTGTGGAGGGGGAGGAAGAGGAGGACAAGGAGGGGGAAAGTTAGGTTGTATTTATGGTAGAAAGGAGTGTGGAGTGAGGGAGGGGGGTTGGGGAAGGGGGTGCGGCACTGCCAAATCACGACCCCAACGGAATAGAGCATGTGAGGCAAACTGTACCTTTATTTTGCCTCTGTCGCTCTTTGGGGGGGAGACACTCGTTCCAGGAAGCTTTGCCTCTTGTCTCCTTCATACACGTAGGGAAAACAAAGAAAGACAAAAGTGCATTACTGCCGACTTGCGAGTTTCGTTCTATAAGGAAGTTGGAGCTGTAGACAACGATGTTTAACAGAATTTACAGCTACAATATCCATCAGAAACGTACATTATTCTTGCATTTCTGTTTAATATCTATGTCCACGTCTCCAACTTCCTTATAGCCTGAAATTCGCAAGTGGTTAATTGACTACTTGCGAGTTTCAAGCTATAAGGAAGTTGGAGCTGTGAACATCGATATTAAAGATAAATGCAATGATAATGTGGGTTTGTGATGGATAAAAAGTATGATAAATTTGGTTTTATGTATTATGACCGTATTATGTATTATGACCGTATTATGTATTATGACCGTATTATGTATTATGACCGTATTATGTATTATGACCGTATTATGTATTATGACCGTATTATGTATTATGACCGTATTATGTATTATGACCGTATTATGTATTATGACCGTATTATGTATTATGACCGTATTATGTATAACCGTATTATGTATTATGACCGTATATGTATTATGACCGTATTATGTATGACCGTATTATGTATTATGACCGTATTATGTATTATGACCGTATTATGTATTGTGACCGTATTATGTATTATGACCGTATTATGTATTATGACCGTATTATGTATTATGACCGTATTATGTATTATGACCGTATTATGTATTATGACCGTATTATGTATTATGACCGTATTATTGTATTATGACCGTATTATGTATTATGACCGTATTATTGTATTATGACCGTATTATGTATTATGACCGTATTATGTATTATTGTATGTATGTATTATGACCGTATTATGTATTATGACCGTATTATGTATTATGACCGTATTATTGTATGTATGTATTATGACCGTATTTAATAGCTGATAATTATGTTAAATTAAATATCGATGTTCACGGCTCCAACTTCCTTATAGACCAAAACTCGCAAGTGGTCAATTGGTGAGTATAAATCCACCACAAGTGTTTGGTGACGTACATGGTGACGTCATAATTATAACATACATACACATACATACTTTCCATACACACACACACACACACACACACACATTAACCCACACACACATATACACTTAGGCACACACGCTTAAGACACACACACACACACATAAGACACACACACACACACACACACTTAAGGGGAGATGGGCCGGTTTTCTGGACCCACTTTCTCCCTCATGTTTAGCCCCATTAGTTAGTCGATTTTAAACTTTTCGCCCCATTTCTTCGTCAATATTTAGACCTTTCGTGCTATTTAGGTGTCGATTTTTTCCCTGGCGAACGATAGTGAGCCTGTAATGTTGGAAGAACCGACCTTCGGCTGGGACATTTTTCTACCGAAAAATGTACAAATTAATCTAGAAGGGGGATCTAATAGACGTGTTTTTTTCAAAATGGAGGTCTAGGGAGGAAACTAAAACAATATATGAATAAATTAATTAATAGACCAAACAAACGGCCAGTCTCCCCTTAAGAGACACACACACACACACACACACACACACATACAACACACACACATACGCACTGCTCCTCTCTCTCTTCTCTTCCACACCCACTTCTTCCATATGCTCCACCTCCTGCTGTTCTGTTTACATCCTACTCCACCTCTTCCTTATCCACTTACTGCTCCTCCTCCTTCTCCTCTTCCACTACCTCCCCCCTCCTCCTCCACCACCACCACCTCTTCTCTCTCTCTCTCCTCCTCCACTACTTCTCCTCCCTTACCTCTCTCCTCCTTCTCCTCCCCTACCCCACTCTCTCTCTTCTCCCTACGTCACAGGGCTATCAAGGTAGACACAGCATTATAATTAGTAACCTAGGGAGTCTCTCTCTGTCTCTCGTTCTCTGGTTCTTTCTTTCTTTCTCTCTCTCTCTCTCTCTCTCTCTCTCTCTCTCTCTCTCTCTTTTATCTCTGTTCTCTCTCTCTCTCTCTTTTATCTCTTTTCTCTCTTTTTTCTCTCTCTCTCTCTTCTCACTTTTTATCTTATTTCCTCCTTCTACTCCACCTCTTCTCCTCCCTCCCTCCCTCCTTCTCCTCCTCTTCCTCATTTTCTATCTTATTTCTCCTCTTCTTCTTCTTTCTCCTCCTCCACCTCCTCCTCTTCTTCCAACTCCTCTTCCTCCCCCTCCTCTTCCTCCCCCTCCTCCACCTCCTATTCTTCTTCTCCTTTCTCCTCCTCCTCCTCCTCCCCCTTCTTCCCCCTCCTCCTTGAAGGCGCATATTATAATAAGTAACCAAGGTAGAGTGTGTGTGTGTGTGTGTGTGTGTGTGTGTGTGTGGTGTGTGTGTGTGTGTGTGTGTGTGTTCCTTACCCTCAGGCCCAGAGAGAGAGAGAGAGAGAGAGAGAGAGAGAGAGAGAGAGAGAGAGAGAGAGAGAGAGAGAGAGAAAGAGAAGAGGGAGTGTCTTGAATGTGTGATGAGTATGTAGGTGTGTGTGTGTGTGTGTGTGTGTGTGTGTGTGTGTGTGTGTGTGTGTGTATGTGTGTGTGTGTGTGTGTGTGTATGTGTGTGTAGGTGTGTGTGTGTAAGTGTTAAGGTGTATGTGTGAGTGTGTAGGTAGAGGCGTGCGTGTGTGTGGGTACAGGCGAGCGAGTGTGTGTGTGTGTGTGTGTGTGTGTATATATGTGTGTGTGGGTAGGTGTGTGTGTGGTGTGTGTGTGTGTGTGGGTAGGTGTGTGTGTGTGTGTGTGTGTGTGTGTGTGTGTGTGTGTGTGTGTGTGTGTGTGTGTGTGTGTGTAAGTGTGTGTGTAGGTGTGTAGGTGTGTGTGTGTGTGTGTGTGTGTGTGTGTATGTATGTATGTAACGTTACCATACACGCCACCAAACACTTGTGATGCTACTCTCCAACTAAGGGGGAATGGCCGTATATATTTGATTATATATATATATTTTTATTATTTTATTTAGTTTTCACCTTAGCCCTGTCAATATATATATATATATATATATATATATATATATATATCTTGGTGTATAACCTTGTGTCTGTTCATCAACTGTTCAAATCCACAAAAAGAAAAAAAAAATTGTGCTCTCGCGGCGGATAAATAGTGAACAATAGAAACCAATAAATGCTAATAAACACAAACATGAACTAATTAATGCACGAATAAATAATACAAATTCATTTATAAATATCCGATACGAGGGCAGACATATTGCTGGCATAATATTGACGATACCAGTGCGAAAAATGCCTCAATATAGTACGAGGAAAAGTTTGCTCATCGAAAATTGCCGGAAAATGCGCTTTTGTGTCTCTCTAGATTCAAGCCGGTGTCACACGAGCGCCTCTTACGGCAATTTTCGACGAGCAATTTTTTCCTCGTAATATTCTGAGGTTCTTTCACATCGGCATCGGAAACTAGACTGACGGTAGATTATGCTAGGGGCTGATTTCTGATACAACTTGGATATTGAAGAGGCCAGACTACAATTGCCCGTAAACATTGACGGAAAATGCGCTCGTGTGTGACTATATTCCGTCAAGTGGATCCCGTTCTCTAAATAAGGAGGTGCTAATATAAACACTCTTGAGGACCTTAAGACGTTTATCCCCATCCAGTTGTCGATGTCTTCCTGGCGAGCGATAGCGAGCCAGCATTTTATGGAGAAATCCGGCTTCGCCGGAGAAATTTTTCTTTCGAAAAATGTTAAAATTTAGCTTGCTGTCACAACAAAAATATATATATGCAGGCTCGCTACCGCTCGCCAGTAAAATATTGACACCTGGATGGGGGTAAACGTCTTAAAACAGTAGGCTGAATGGGGGCGAATGGATACAAGCCAAAGAGAGAGGGAGAGAAAGAGAACAAAAGCGAGGTGGGCTCCCTTAAGTCAAGTGGATCCCGTTCTCTAGATAAGGAGGTGCTAATCTAAACACTCTTGAGGAGCCTTAAGGACGATGATGATAGACCATTAGTGCCCATTATATCATTTACCCAAGTGGTTTAAGGGGGGGGGGGGTGACCTGGTTTTGTTCAGTCCTTTTCTATCTTTCTCTGCCTTGTATCCATTTGGCCCCATTCAGCCTACTGTTTTAAGACGTTTATCCCCATCCAGGTGTCAATTGTTTACCGGTGAGCGGTAGCGAGCCAGCATATTTTTTATTTTTGTTTGACAGCAGGCTAAATTTGTACATTTTTCGATAGAAAAATTTCTCCGGCAAAGCCGGATTTCTTCATATAATGCTGGCTCGCTATCGCTCGGCAGGAAGAAATCGATACCTAGATGGGGATAAACGTCTTAAAATAGTTGGCTGAATGGGGCCAAAGGGATACAAGCCAGAGAAAGAGAGAAAAGGAGAGAAATAACAAAAAGCAGGTCACCCCCTTAATGGAGTAGCAGTTTCTTTGCTCTTTTTTATTTGTATTTTGTATTCGACAAATGGATATTAATCGAGGTCATGTGCTAGACTTATGACTGCCTTGATGGTGTTATGGTTTGAGTGTTTACAATCTGTATGTGATAACCCAGGTTCGAATCCCGGTGGATCACATGCTTGCTTTCATTAATTTCTTTGGGACGTGTTTGGTGTTGGAGTGAAATTAATAAAACAATAGATTACACTACTGTATTCATACTAAACGAGATAGATTGTTATCAATATTATTCAAAGGCATATACCGGTAATATATATTCAGTATATATATATATAATATTATATATATATATAAAGTGGTACAGCTTTACTTGTGTATATTTATTCGTGTACTGTCTGTATGTGTGTGCATGTGTGTACACAAAGCTGCCACAATACATTAACCTCTTCTGTACCGGCAGCGTCTTTGTAGTTTCATTCCAGCTATATTTAGACGAGTTTGTTTAGCTTAAGCAAGATATGTGGTAGTAAAAATGGTTATGGGAGATAGTTCGAAGCCTGTTGATTGCTGGAGGCCCTTTTTAAACCGAATAAAATCGTCTAATAGTAGCCAGAATAAAGTTAAAAGGACGACATCGGTAATGAAAGGGTTAAGAAGACGTCACCGGTGTGTGTGTGTATGTGTGTGTATGTAACGTCACCATACGCGTCACCAAACACTTGTGACCGACCCCAGGGACGGCTACTCACTCAATTAAGGGGAGGCAGACCGTTTTTCTGGACCCCCTTCTCCCTAATGTTTAGCCCCACTAGTTTTGAGATTATAAGACGTTCAGCCCATTAGTTTGGCGATTTTAACACCTTGCGCCCCATTTTGTTGTCAATTTTAAGACCTTTCGTGCCATTTAGGTGTCGATTATTTCCTGGCGAGCGACAGCGAGCCTGCAATTTTAAGAGGGATCGGCCTTCGGCCGGGACATTTTTCTACCGAAAAATGTACAACTTTATCTTGAAGGGGGGTCTAGGGGGTGTATTTTTCAGCTTGATGGAGGTCTAGGGAGGAAACTAAAAAAATATATATGAATAAATGAATTAATAGACCAAACACTCTGTCTGCCTTCCCTTAATGGGCGTATTTATTGGACTATATATTTCTATCTTCATTACTGGTTTTAGTTTTATATCTTCATTACTGGTTTTAGTTTTATATCTTCATTACTGGTTTTAGTTTTATATCTTCATTACTGGTTTTAGTTTTATATCTTCATTACTGGTTTTAGTTTTATATCTTCATTACTGGTTTTAGTTTTCTCCCTAGACCTTCATCAAACTTTAAAAAAACACCCGCCCAAGACCTTCCTTCAAGATAAATTGGTACATTCTTCGATAGAAAAAAGTCCTTACTCGTTTTTTTTTTTTTTCTATATTCCAACTACTCCCTCTCGGGCATAGGCTGAGAGCCTGTACATTCCACGAAGCCCGTGAGGTCTTGTTCCAGTCTGGGGAGTGAGACATGTGAAGCATCTATCATGGCTCGAAGCAGCTCCATCTCTGAAGCACAATTCCTTCATCTTTCTATCTATCTATCTATCTATCTATCTATCTATATCTATCATATCTATATCTATCTATATCTATCTATCTATCTATCTATATCTATCTATCTATGTATATCTATCTATATCTATCTATCTATATCTATCTATCTATCTATCTATCTATCTATCTATCTATCTATATCTATCTATCTATATCCATCTATATCTATCTATCTATATCTATCTATCTATATCTCTATATCTATCTATCTATCTATATACTCAGGCCCAATTCCCACATTTCCTTTTCCTGTGTTTTTTTTTGTTTTTTTTTTTGTTTTTTTGTTTTTTTTTGGGGGGGGGCGACTCAAGACAGAGCCAGAATAGGAACAACACAAAACAATGAACACACACAACCCAAATACAAATTCACACACATCTACAGTAGGTCATCCAGGACAATCTTAATTTCATACAGAAGACCAGGACGAGGAACGGAGCTTATGTGGCCAACTGTACGGTGGCGCTAATAAGTTATATCTCACCTGCCATTACGTTTGGCTCGCTCTGTCCTGTATCAATGTCTGTCAGATGTTGAATAGGGTGGGTAAGTGTAGGAACCTGTCTGTATATCTCACTCAAAAAGAAGAAATCATGTGTAAATATTGCTGATACCAATTATTGATCAAAACAGGATTGGTGCCGAGACATCACTTATTAGGGCAACTGTACAGTCGGCCTATTAAGTGATGTCTCGCCACCAAATATATGTTGATCACTAATTGGTATCAGCAATATCTGAACACGATTTCTTCATTTCGAGTGAGATATACACACATGTTCGTACACCTACCCACCCTACTCAACATCTGACAGACATTAATACAGCACAGAGCGAGCTAAACGTAATGCCAGCTGAGGAATGTCTTAGCGCATGCGTGTTGACCTTGGTGATAATGAGCCTAGCATGCGACATGAACGCGTGTTGTGAATTACTATAGCTTAGTGGACATTCGTGGCTGTCAATTTAAGCCAGCCCAACTCGCTTTTTGTTTTCTCTTTCTCTCCCTCTCTCTTTGGCTTGAATCCATTCGGCCCCATTCAGCCTACTGTTCTAAGACGTTTACCCCCATTCAGGTGTCAATATTTTCCTGGGGAGCGGCAGCGAGCCAGAATATATAAAAAAAAATTTGAGAGCAAGCTAAATTTGTACATTTTTCGATAGAAAAATGTCTCCGGCGAAGCCGGATTTCTCCATACAATGCGGGCTCGCTATCGCTCGCCAGGAAGATATCGACACCTGGATGGGGATAAACGTCTTAAAACAGTTGGCTGAATGGGGCCGAATGGACACAAGCCAGATAAAGAGAGAAAAGGAGAGAGAGATAACAAAAAGCAGGTGACCCCTCTTAACCTCCCAGTGTTATTTAGTTGGAGATACAGTGCAATTTTCGGGGGCAACTAAGCGGGAATTTACGCGTATAACTTTACTCCATTTTCGTACTTTTTCTTCTTCTTTTTAATTTATTTTATTATATTTATTAACTGTGTATCTCTATTTATTTATTTATTTATTTTATTATTATTATTATTATTATTATTATTATTTGTGGCATTTTAACCCCTTCTGTACCGTCGACATCCATGTTTTTTTATTTTATTCGAGCTAATGCTAATGTGGGTTGCATGAAGAAATCGCAAGAGCTCACGGTTTTTTTTCTGTAGCTGTAAATACAAATAGAAGAGATACACAGAGATTGAGCCATGGAGAAAAAAAAAAAAAAAAAAAAAATCATAAGCCCGCATACTAAAGCCCTAATCGACGTACAAAGCAGCAATTGAGCCCTACCATGTGCTTGTGGTATGATGGACAACACACACACACACACACACACACACAGGAAAAGTGTGGATTGGGCCTGAGTACTGTATATAGATAGATAGATAGATAGATAGATAGATAGATAGATAGATAGATAGATAGAACACACAAGGACACCGGCTCATGGGTAGCAATGGCAGCCAAGTAACTCATATAGGCCCCGCATATTACAAGCATAATAAACAAGTATAAAGAACCAATTGTTAGCCATAATGTACAGTCGGCCTCATAACTTCAGTTCCTCTCCGTAATCTTAAGGGGAGGTATTTAGTGTGTTCCCTAGACCTCCATCAAGCTTAAAATTACACCCCCTTGACCCCCTTTCAAGATAAATTTGTACATTTTTCGGTAGAAAAATGTCCCGGCCGAAGGCCGGTTCCTCTTAAATTACAGGCTCGCTATCGCTCGCCAGGATAAAATCGACACCTGAATTGCACGAAAGGTCTTAATATGGGGTGAAAGTTCTTAAAATCGCTAAACTAATGGGGCAAACGTTTTATAATATCAAAAGCAATGGGGCTAAACATGAGGGAGAAAGGGGTCAAGAAAAAAATCCCTCAAGTGGAGATCTCCCCTTAAGTCGGTGTTACATGAGCGATTTGTCCGTCAAGATTTACGGGCAATTGACCACTTGCGAGTTTCAGGCTATAAGGAAGTTGGAGCCGTGAACATCGATATTAAACAGAAATGCAATAATAATGTAGGTGTCTGTTGGCTAAAGGGTATGTTGAATTGGGTTTTACGTATTTATGAATGTACTACGACCGTATTTTAGCTCGTAATTCTGTTATATATCGATGTCTACAGTACAGCTCCAACTTCTTTATAGAACAAAACTCGCAAGTCGGCAAATGTAGTCTGGCAGCTTCAAAATGTAAGTTTCATAAGAATTAAACTACCTAACAGAATCTACCTTCGATCCAGGTTCCTATGCCAATGCGTAAGAGTCTCAAAATAGTACGAGACAGAAGCTTGCTCATCGAAACTGGCCGGAAAATGCGCTCGTGTGACATGGAATTATAATGCGCATGAATGAATTACGAGTGTAGTTGTTGTTGTTGTTGTTGTTGTTTATTACGAGTGTAGTTGTTTATGCAGTGGTTAACTCGTCTGGCCAGTCACCTGATCATCAAAGAAACCACGCTCGCAATTCATTCAAATAAAACTGAAAACCTCTGGAAGTCATAATGTGTGCTTGTTAAGGGGAGATCTCCACTTGAGGGATTTTTTTCTTGACCCCTTTCTCCCTCATGTTTAGCTCCATTGCTTTTGATATTATAAAACGTTTGACCCATTAGCTTAGCAATTTTAAGAGCTTTCACCCCATATTAAGACCTTTCGTGCCATTCAGGTGTCAATTTTATCCTGGCGAGCGATAGCGAGCCTGTAATTTAAGAGGAACCGGCCTTCGGCCGGGACATTTTTCTACCGAAAAATGTACAAATTTATCTTGAAAGGGACTCAAGGGGGTGTAATTTTAAGCTTGATGGAGGTCTAGGGAACCAACTAAAACCCTCCCCTTAACCTCTTATGTCCCGGCGACGCCTTTTTAATTATATTCTAGCAATATTTAGACGATTTTGAGCAGTTTAAGAAGGATCTGTGGTGGCAAAAAGGGTTAAGTGAGATAGTTCGAAGCCTGGTAATTACTGGAGGCCCTTTATAAACTGAATACAATCGTTTACTAGCAGTCAGAATAATGTTAAAGGGAGATTTTTAGTTGGTTCCCTAGACCTCCATCAAGCTTAAAATTACACCCCCTTGAGTCCCTTTCAAGATAAATTTGTACATTTTTCGGTAGAAAAATGTCCCGGCCGAAGGCCGGTTCCTCTTAAATTACAGGCTCGCTATCGCTCGCCAGGATAAAATTGACACCTGAATGGCACGAAAGGTCTTAATATGGGGTGAAAGCTCTTAAAATCGCTAAACTAATGGGGCAAACGTTTTATAATATCAAAAGCAATGGGGCTAAACATGAGGGAGAAAGGGGTCAAGAAAAAAAATCCCTCAAGTGGAGATCTCCCCTTAAAGGGATACATAATTACAGGAAATGGGATGAGTGGAGACAAGGGTTGATTGGAGGAGGTGTGGGTGGGGGAGGGAGGGGAGGGGTTCAAGGGAGGGGATGTGCAAGGAGAGGGAGGGGATCTGGGTGATAGGAGGGGTGGTAAAGAGAAGGAAAGGGGTGGGGAGATAAAATGAAAACGGAGTGGGAGGGGGAGGCTGAAAGGCGAGGGTTTTACAATAGGACTGGGTTGGGGGTAATATGTAAGAGTAGAGATGGAAGAGTCTGGTGAAACGAGGAGAGGGGAGGGAGGGGGGAGAGGATGTTAGAGCATGGGTGGGGGGGGGGAGAAGATATATTGCGGGGGGAAGGGATGAGAGGCAGTAGAGAGAAGTAGTGTAGAGAGAGAAGGAGGTGATGCAAGGAGAGGAAGAAGAAGAGGGGATAAAGAGGGGAGGATAAGAGGAGGTGAAATGATCAGAGGAATTAAGAAAGGCCCGATAAGACAAAGGGGAGAGCTGAGGTGAGAGGAGGAGTGAGTGAGTGAGTGTTTGTGTGAGTGAGTGAGGGAATGGTGAGAGCAAGGCAAAGTGGGGAGGTGGGGCTATGGGGGGTGGGGGGGGAGGGGGGGAGGGTAAATGTAAACAATCTGATGTTACAGTAGCCACATCCTGAGCTGCTGATATTACAACACTGTCAGGGGTGCTGGGGAGGGAGGGGGGGGGGGGGGGGCTTACATTCAATCTCAGAGAGCGAGTCAGGGGAAGGAGGGGGTAAGAGGTGATAGGAGGGGAGAGGGAGCAGGTCAGGGGAAGAGGGGGAGGGGGAGGGGGGGGGATCTCTGTAAACAATCAGAGGCTATAGTGGCCGCATCCTGAGCTGCTAATATTACACCACTCTCATAGGGGAGGGAGTGGGGGCTCTGCTGTCAATCACAAGTCAACTCAAGCCACCTGCCATTCCAAAAGGTAGGTCATGTCAACCTCTCTGTCTACTCAACTGTCAACCCCTCTGTCAGCTCAACTGTCAACCCCTCTGTCAACTCAACTGTCAACCCCTCTGTCAACTCAACTGTCAACCCCTCTGTCAACTCAACTGTCAACCCCTCTGTCAACTCAACTGTCAACCCCTCTGTCAACTCAACTGTCAACCCCTCTGTCAACTCAACTGTCAACCCCTCTGTCAACTCAACTGTCAACCCCTCTGTCAACTCAGCTTTATGTATAATTGACTTCTTATATATGTACACCCTATATTCAACCCATACTGTACCGGCGACGTCTCTTTCATTTTATTGCAGCTATATGTATGTAGACGATTTGGTGCAGTTTAAGACAAATCTGTGGTAGTAAAAATGGTTAAGTTAGTGAGATACTGTACTACGAAGTCTGTTAATTGCTGGAGGCCTTTTTTAAACTGAATACAATCGTCTAATAGTAGCCATAATATAGGTAAAATGACGTAGGCGGTACAGAAGGGATTAAGGGGGGTGACTTGCTTTTTTCTCTCTCTTAGTTGTATCCATTCGGCCCCATTCAGCCTACTGTTTTAAGACGTTCATCCCCATCCAGGTGTAGATATATACCTAGCGAGCGATAGCAAGCTACCATATGTTGGATAATGAGTTAGACAGCTGGCTAAATTTGCAAATTTTTCGATAGAAAAATTTCTCCGGCGAAGCCGGATTTCTCCATTAAATGCTGGCTCGCTATCGCTCGCCAAGGAAAAATAGACACCTAAATGGGGATAAATGTCTTAAAACAATAGGTTGAATGTGGCCGAATGGATACAACCAAGAAAGAAAAAAGCAGGTCACTCCCCTTAAATAACCAATTAACTCCCCAACAGTCTTCATACAACCCCAGCCACCACCAGATAATGCTAACCCATTCAATACTCTTATTCTGGCAACTATTAGATGATTTTATTCAGCTTAGGAAGGACGTCTACGCATTAAAAGGCTACAGACTATCTTAATTAGTCCTCTTAGCTACTACATATCCTTCCTAAGCTTCATAAAATCGTCGCAATGTAGTTGAATTCAAATAATAGACGGTCATTTTTTGTTTTAATCCTCTGGTATATTTTATCTACCTGTTCATGTAATATCCTTGTCAATTGCACCTCCGCTGTCAACCCGATCCACCTGTCACCTCAACCATCTGTCAACGCCATCTGTCTGTGAATCCCGGGGTAATCCCTTCAATGAGAGAGAGAGAGAGAGAGAGAGAGAGAGAGAGAGAGAGAGAGAGAGAGAGAGCGATAGAGAGAGAGAGAGAGAGAGAGAGAGAGAGCGATAGAGAGGGGCATTAAAGAAGGAGAGCAGAATGAAGAAACCGAGAAGAACCCGTGCGATAAATTTGAGCCGAGTCGAGGTAGAACATCGGACCGCGACGGAATAAAGGCTCTAATGTCCCGTGTACAGGGGTGATCGAGCGTGTGAAAAGGGGGGGGGAAGAGGGGGATATTACGGGGGTGCATGAGTAAAGGGATAGATAGAGGGGGGGGGAGGGGGAGGACAGGGGGCTTGGGGGTGCGTGGCTGGGGAGGAAGCGGGAACCTTCGCTTTCTTAGACTAACTTTTATTTTTTAACTCTGTAATTTGAGATTTCCACTTGAGGGATTTTTTCTGGACCCCTTTCTCACTCATGTTTAGCCCCATTGTCTTTGAGATTTTAAGACGTTCGTTCCATTAGTTTGGCGATTTCTGTAAATGTTAAGACCTTTTGTGCCATTTAGGTGTCGATTTCATCCTTGCAAGCGTAAGCGAGGCTGTAATTTAAGAGGAATCGGCCTTTGGCCTGGAAATTTTTCTACCGCAAAATGTACTCATTTTTCTTGCAAGGGGGTCTAGGGGGTGTAATTTTAAGCTTGATGAAGGTCTAGCAAGGAAACTAAAACAATAAATAAAGTAAAGTAAATATATACCGGTATATACAGTATACTGTATATACCTGTATGCTGTATATACTGGTATATACAGTATACAGTATACTGTATATAGACTAAAAACCAAGCACTAAACTCTATTTTTTTCCAGCTGATCATAAATTGAATCTCTTATTAGCTGATTTCTCGATACTTAATGGAAATATATGAAACTACTATGGCTGTGTGTCGTATTAATGCCAAGTTTTCATAATTAACACCATATTTCGCTACAAAATATACCTTATAGCTGAGTAACCAAGATAGTAACATGGCAATTTACCCTCAGCTGGAAAAAAATAGACTATACCCCTTAAAATAGACTATACCCCTTAAAATAGACTATACCCCTTAAAATAGACTATACCCCTTAAAATAGACTATACCCCTTAAAATAGACTATACCCCTTAAGAAATAGACTATACCCCCTTAAGAAATAGACTATACCCCCTTAAGAAATAGACTATACCCCCTCAAGAAATAGACTATACCCCCTTAAGAAATAGACTATACCCCCTTAAGAAATAGACTATACCCCCTTAAGAAATTGTGAAGTACTTGTTAACATCCAAATTGGCAAGGCCCTTATTACTCTAACATAATTATGCTGGCTCTTAACCTTCGCTTTGTTAGACTAATTCTTTTTTAACTCTTTAAGACGTTCTTAATATGACTTGTATCTTAAGCTAGGAATAATGTATAGGTGTATGGGGATTCAAAAAGGAAATCACATGGGGAGCCGAAAATAGGACAGGGCATAAGGCTAAAGGTGGGTACGACCTAGGGCTGAGGCAAGGAAGGTGGCATTAATAGGGAAGGGGGGCAGGGGGTAGGGTTTAGGTGGGTCTGGGGGGGATTTGAGATAGAGAGGGGGCGGGGGGAGACTTGAGAGAGAGAGAGAGAGAGAGAGAGAGAGAGAGGAGAGAGGAGAGAGAGAGAGAGAGAGAGAGAGAGAGAGAGAGAGAGAGAGAGAGAGGAGATGAGGGGTGGGGGTGGGGGGGGTGGGAGAGGGGGGAGGGGGACAGGCCAGGACACTAGTGGAGCGGAGGAGGGCGGAAGCTGGGGGGGGGGGGGGGGGGGTGTGAATTAAGCATGCAGCCTGACCTACTGACCGAGTACTGCATAGATCCATACTGAGAGAGAGAGAGAAAGAGAGGAGTGTGTGTGTGTGTGTGTGTGTGTGTGTCTGTGTGTGTGCGTGTGTGGTGTGTGTGTGTGTGAGTGTGAATGAGTAAGAGATATATATATTGAGATGGTTCGGCCATATGGAACGTATGGAAAGCGCGAGATTGGCTAAGAGGGTGTACGAGAGCGAGGTGGAAGGACAGAGAGGGAGAGGTGCACCGAGGGAGAGGTGCACCGAGGGAGTGAGGAAGTATATGAATGAAGGCTGTGCTGGTTGGGAGGAGGGGCGTCGACTGACTGGGGACAGAGGTGCATGGGGGCGGTTCGTTCGTGGCCACCCCTTCGGGGATCACGGCGTCAGGCAATAGATAGATAGATAGATAGTGTGTGCGTGAGAGAGTGTAGTAATGCATATATCCAAACTATTGATTTCGACTGAACTTTGAATGGGTAATGCGATAGAGATGTCGGTTCCTTAACTCACGAGGGAAAAAAAACAAAAAAAAACAAGTACCGTCCGTAATGCGTACATAAAAAGATCAACAAACCCAATCCTTCCTCTGATCTTTCCATAATCATAACCCCCACCCATCATGCTGCCCACGAGCGGTATAGCCTGCGGGCTCCCCAATGAACCGATGGCACTAGGTCAGGTCAGGTGAAGGTATTGAGGGATAAACCTTTACAACGGCACCTCGTACCTACTTTCCATTGTTCCTATTTTCTGAAGAGTGTACTGTAGAGAGGGGAGAAGGGGTGGTGTTGGAGAGAGAGGAAGCTGTTGGAGTGGCTTTGTTATGTGTGTTATTCGTATGTGTTCCAATTGTTGTTGGTGTAAGGGTCAGGATGTGTGGAGATCTAGCCTTGTCTCCGGCTCAAGGTATCGACAGGGAGAGTTGCATCATCTAGGTTTAGGTACGCACAATGTTAATCCGTCCAGTACCAGCGTCGTGTGTTATATTTAAGTCTAGCTATATTTAAACGATATTATGCCGCCTAGGGAGGAACTGTGGTAGTTAAAAAGGTTGGTTGGGATAGTTTGAAGCCTTATTACTGCTACAGGTCCTTCTTATGCTGAATATAATCGTTTAATCATTGCCAGAGTATAATTAAAAGGATCTCACCATTACTGAACGGGTTAAGCAAGACACTAGTTTGGCTTATTTTTTACACCTAGCTCCTCATTTCATTGTCAATTTTAAGACCGGCCGAAGGCCGGTTCCTTCACAAATTACAAGCTCGCTATCGCTCGACAGGAAAAAAAATCGACACCTAAACGACACGAAAGGTCTTAATATTGGCAAAGTAATGGGGCAAAAGTTCTCAAAATCGCCAAACTAGTGAACGAACGTCTTAAAATCTCAAAACTAATGGGTCTAAACATGAGGGAGAAGGGGGTTCAGAAAAAGCGAGTCCCTCCCCCTTAATACGCAGTTCGAGGATACCTAATTACACTGTCGGGTAATCTCACAGACTCGTTATGTGGGATATGAACCTTGCGTAGAATGGGGATTTTTGTTTTCTTTTTTTTTAAAGCTTGATCGAGGTCCAGGGAGGAAACTAAAAATAATAATCTATAATTTCTTTAATCGACCAATAAATATACCCTTCCCTCCTGGTAAACAACATGGTGGTTGGGTATATATGGCCTGGTTACAATATGGCGGCTGGGTTGGCATTACTGTACGGCCGAGATTGGAGGCTCATTGACGCTAACACATTACTTCCTTGGTGTTGCAGTAATTGACTACAGGTTTACAACATGTCGGATGGGTTAAGAGTGGCAGGTAACAATATGGCTGCAAGGTATTCTGTTCTGTTTTTGTCATTATATATTTATATAGAAAACATCAGGGATCTGCCTTGTGTGGGCCAATCGGCTTTTTGCAGACTCCCGTTTTCTTATGGTCTTATGTTCTTATATTTATTTTACTATTTTTGTATTATATTTATTCTTATATATACAGTATACAGTATATGTATACTGTATAATATATATATATATATATATATATATATATATATATATTTATATATATATATTATACCGGTATATATATATATATATATATATATATTTTTTTTTTTTTGCCTATGTGAATGAGGGAGATAAAAGGCAAAACTACCTGTGACGAGTGCCTTCTCCAGAGTTGAAAGAGTGACAGAGCCAAAATCAAGAAATGTATGATCCAAAATGGCAGTAATTAGACCCTTTAGATTCCCATGGTTTCATGTCCAGTCTCGCAAACACTCTGCTTCCTTATTGCAATATGTGTCATAGGTATACAACATGTCAGCTGGTTTAGAAGGCCTGGTAACAATATGGCAGAAGGGTTGGTATATCAGACCCTCTATATTACTATGGCTGACGACCCATTCTTAAAAACATTAACCCCATCTGTACCGGCGACGTCTTAGTTACTTTATTCTTGCTACATTTAGACGATTGTGTGCAGTTTAAGAAGGGGTTAACATCCTAGGTAGGTTTATAGGTAGCCTACCAATATGTCAGCTGGGTTTAGAAGGCCTGGTAACAACATGGCGTCAGGGTTGGCCTATAACACCCTCTAGATTACTATGGCTGACGACCCATCTGCACTAACACACGACTTCCTTAGTGGTGCTGATACGCCACTCATGATCAGGGCTACCAATTCAAGTGCGCTAGATAGTAAATGAGAGCAGAAAATCGCTAGAATAATAATAATAATAATAATAAAAAAAATACGAATAATAATAATGATAATACTAATAATAATACTATAATAATAATAATATAGCTGTCCCCTTGGTATCTAAAAGGGGTGTGGTCCCCCTATAATAGGAGTGTCTCTGGTGATAGCTGTCCCCTTGGTATCTAAAAGGGGTGTGGTCCCCCTGTAATAGGAGTGTCTCTGGTGATAGTTGTCCCCTTGGTATCTAAAAGGGGTGTGGTCCCCCTGTAATAGGAGTGTCTCTGGTGATAGCTGTCCCCTTGGTATCTAAAAGGGGTGTGGTCCCCCTGTAATAGGAGTGTCTCTGGTGATAGCTGTCCCCCTGGTATCTGAAAGGGGTGTGGTGCCCTTGTAATAGGGGTGTCTCTGGTGATAGCTGTCCCCCTGGTATCTGAAAGGGGTGTGGTCCCCTTGTAATAGGAGTGTCTCTGGTGATAGCTGTCCCCCTGGTATCTGAAAGGGGTGTGGTCCCCTTGTAATAGGGGTGTCTCTGGTGATAGCTGTCCCCCTGGTATCTGAAAGGGGTGTGGTGCCCTTGTAATAGGGGTGTCTCTGGTGATAGCTGTCCCCCTGGTATCTGAAAGGGGTGTGGTCCCCCTGTAATAGGGGTGTCTCTGGTGATAGCTGTCCCCCTAGTATCTGAAAGGGGTGTGGTCCCCCTGTAATAGGGGTGTCTCTGGTGATAGCTGTCCCCCTGGTATCTAAAAGGGGTGTGGTCCCCCTGTAATAGGGGTGTCTCTGGTGATAGCTGTCCCCCTGGTATCTAAAAGGGGTGTGGTCCCCCTGTAATAGGGGTGTCTCTGGTGATAACTGTCCCCCTGGTATCTAAAAGGGGTGTGGTCCCCCTGTTATCTAAAAGGGGTGTGGTTCCCCTGTAATAGGGGTGTCTCTGGTGATAGCTGTCCCCTTGGTATCTAAAAGGGGTGTGGTCCCCCTGTAATAGGGGTGTCTCTCGTGATAGCTGTCCCTCTGGTATCTAAAATGGGTGTGGTCCCCCTGTAATAGGGGTGTCTCTGGTGATAGCTGTCCCCCTGGTATCTGAAAGGGTTGTGGTCCCCTTGTAATAGGGGTGTCTCTGGTGATAGCTGTCCCCTGGTATCTGAAAGGGGTGTGGTCCCCTTGTAATAGGGGTGTCTCTGGTGATAGCTGTCCCCCTGGTATCTGAAAGGGGTGTGGTCCCCTTGTAATAGGGGTGTCTCTGGTGATAGCTGTCCCCCTGGTATCTGAAAGGGGTGTGGTCCCCTTGTAATAGGGGTGTCTCTGGTGATAGCTGTCCCCCTGGTATCTGAAAGGGGTGTGTCCCCCTGTAATAGGGGTGTCTCTGGTGATAGCTGTCCCCTGGTATCTGAAAGGGGTGTTTCCGGGTAGATGGGACTCGATAGTTGGCGGGCAACCTATTTAGCGGAAAAAAAACTACACAAATTACCGATGGGCGACACGCTAATCGGTGCCACTTACAGGTGGCGATTTTTATAACAGATACCAGATAACAGATAACTAATAATAATAATAATAATAATAATAATAATAATAATACTATAAAACGGCTCAAGCTAGATAATAAATGAAAGCCGAAAATAGCTAGCATAATGCCACAATCTCTGTGTACTATTATTAACACGAGTATTTAGATATTTTTAAGTGATGTATGGCATTGAATATTATGACAATGGACAATTATTTATATGTTTATTTTTCTTTACAGGTGAGTGAGAAGATCGACGTACAGGACACAGGTAATCAACCTGCTAATTGGTACGGTTTGTGTATTTATTTTATCTATGCAGGTGTATGTATTTATAGATTTATATATATTATTACTTAGTGTATTTATTTCAATAGCCGTCTATACAGTTACGGATGTTGTGTTCGAGTCTTGTGGTAAGTGGCTTGAAACGAGGCGGAGATGCTGGTTGAGCCGACCCAAAAGCTTATATTTATTTAACAAAGCCATCCAAGATCAACAGATACAGAAACAGTAAGCAATATAAATGACAATAAGGGGTACTTTCAATATTATCAGTTAGTTGAAAATAAAAACACGAAAAAAAGCTAAACATAACAAATATAACATTTATCATGAAAAGTGTACTCTTTCGATTTAACCTAAATGTCGAGAACAGACTAACACAAATCAGGATAATCTTCAAGGACACTACATCCGCCTTATTAGAAACAATTTATTAGGGAAAATAGGCACCAATAGATTCGCCATATTTTTCTCCATATATTCCGCATGGAGGATTTTCGTTATCAACAAATTGAAAAATACCCACTTCACAGACAAATACACAAAAAATCTAAGTCAAAGTGGGGGTGTGGGGGCGGCAGCCCCCACCTATAATACTAGGATAGGTTAGGTAAGGTTGTTAGGTTAGGCTAATGTCCTTTCAAAGGGGTATAGGCTAGTAAACACTAGGATAGCCTATACCCGGTCAGAGGTAAGAAGAAGAAGAGTCCTGCAGTAGTCTCCTTGAATGCTACCCAAATCAAGACACAGAAAAGATGGACATTGCTGCAAGGTCATCCGAAACAAAATAAAAAATAAATAAAAAATAATCTCGTTTATATTGCTGAGAAAATATGTTAGCTATAATTGAAGTGCAGGGGATATACTGTATATACTGTAGGTTGTAGTGGGAGATGTTCTTAGGTAGCTATAAGATAGATGAAGTATAGGAGATATTATATGTTATGATGGGAGATGTTATCAGAGTGGGTACAAAGTAATGGGGACGGAATCTGCCTCATATGGGCCAGTAGGGCTTTCGCATACTTCCATAGTTCATTATGTTCTTATGTTCTAATAAGGGCCGAGTGTATGTCTGTCTTAATCATATTATATATATAGTAATTTCCAAATATATCACGTTAACAACCCCAAAGTCAAATGATCGTATGCAAGAGTTTCCCAATAGCTTATTGACCTGAGTGTGTTCATCACTCTATATATATATATATATCTATCTATATGCTCAGGCCCAATCCCCATTTTGGGGGTAGCCGACTCAAGACAGAGCAAGAACAGGGAAACACAAAAACACATAAAACCAAAAATAAACACAGATAAAAACACAAACTCTCACACATCCAGGTCACCCAGGAGACCAGGTTACCAAGGTCGCTCCAGCACTCCCCCGGCCCTGACCACCCGTGGTTCCGATCTCGGCACTATATATACTGCATATATATATATATATATATATATATATATATATATATATATATATATATATATATATACTGTATACTGTATAATTTATATCCTCGACTAATAAATATGTGCTCTTAAATAAAGTTTTAAAAGTAGTGGAACCAAATAATACGGGATAAACACTCACATTTCCCAGCTTGGCGTCGGTCCGGAATCAACTCCTTGGCGTAGTTTGCTGTTGAGCGGTACAGTCGGATGCAATAGTCTGCTGTTGAGCGGCACAGTCGGATGCAATAGTCTGCTGTTGAGCGGTACAGTCGGATGCAATAGTTTGCTGTTGAGCGGTACAGTCGGGTGCAATAGTCTTGACGCATCCTCAACCTAGTCCTTGGCATCTTCTTTCCCTTGTATGTGGATGATTCTTGTAGACTTTTTAATGCTATTCTTATACGATTTTATTCAGATTAGGAAGGGTATATGGAAGTCAGAGGGTAAGTTGAGATAGTCTTTACCCTTTTGATGCCCACAGATCCTTCCTTAGTTGTCTATAATCGCCTAATGATAGCCAGAAGGAACTGCTAAAACGCGTCATGATCCTCAAGGGGTTAAGGTGTTTTCAGAAATAAAGTATTTTGATGAGAGGGCCTAAATATGATTAACAGTTACACGATAATTTGCATGTGAATCATAGACAGCAATCATTAAGGTGAGCTTGAGGGTTAATTGTGAAGAACGTTAAGTTATCGATGTACGTGGTTAGTCATAAGTATTACAATATGTCCTGTTCTAATTATCCATACCACAATACATAATACTATTGGTATTTATAGAGGATTGTATTCTTTCAAAAAATACAAACACTGAGCATATCTGTCGTTACAAGTGTCTCGGTGCCCAGGTTTCTTTCTTATTACTCTTTGCCATCACCGCTTGTGTAATTATCATCATTTATCTCCACATCATTACAATCCAAGAGTATCATCATTTTAATCTTCAGTTCATCACACACGTCATTATTACTGTGTCGGTGCCTTCGTTTCTTTCTTATTACTCTTTACCATCACCGCTTGTGTAATTATCATCACTAATCTCCACATCATCATCACCATCATTATCATCAATATCTCATCACACACGTCATTATAACGGTTTCGGAGCCGATATTTCGTTCTTATAACTCTTTACCATCACCACTTGTGTAAAAATCATCATTTATCTCCACATCATCACAATCCAAGAGTTACATCATCATCATTATCATCAATATCTCATCACACACGTCATTATAACTGTTTCGGAGCCGATATTTCGTTCTTATAACTCTTTACCATCACCACTTGTATAATAATCATCACTAATCTCCACATCATCACAATCCAAGAGTTACATCATCATCAGCATCATTATAATCACCCTCTCCTCGCACACTTTGAATCACTGGTACTTGAATATATACGGTCAGCTCTACCGTTACTTTAATTCCTTCTATGGTAGGCTTTATAAGACTGCATCCCTTGAATAGTACGCAACATTAAGGGGAGGTTTCCACTTGAGGGATTTTTTTTCGAACTTCCTTCTCCCTCATGTTTAGCCCCATTGTTTTTGAGATTTTAAGACGTTCGCCCAATTAGTTTGACGATTTTAAGAACTTTCGCCCCATTTATGTCACTTTTAAGACCTTTCGTGCCATTTAGGTGTTGATTTTTTCCTGGCGAGCGATAGCAAGCCTGTAATTTAAGACGAACCGGCCTTCGGCCGGGAAATTTTTCTACCGAAAAATTTACAAATTTATCTTGAAAGAGGATCAAAGGGGGTGTAATTTCAAGCTTGATGGAAGTCTAGGAAACGCACTGAAAACCTCCCCTTAAGTAAACAGATTCTAGCGGTCCCAATGCCAACACGGGAACAACCTTCCATCCTACTGACTGTCCTACTGAGTTCCGAAGCACTGGTCGACACCCCATTCGAAGCCTCGAGACACTCATCAATCTGTGTGGAAAAAACAAAATAAAGTGTTAAATTCTTAGGTCTGATAGGTAATATAGGACTTCAGAGGCTATCAACCCTATTGGATTATTAAGCCAGCACACTGTAAGTCAAGAATAGCGTCAGGACTGGAGCCCCTTTTCGAGAATTCCAGTCCCTTGAATGTTAGGTCTGATCGTTTATCTGCTTCATCTTATGATATTCTCTCTCTCTCTCTCACTCTCACTCTCTCTCTCTCTCTCTCTCTCTCTCTCTCTCTCTCTCTCTCTCTCTCTGCACAGCTTCTCGTATAATAATACTACCTACAATAATAACAAGCTGTACCTACCATGATTTAAATGTTTCAAATGCTTTGATGACACAGTTCTAAGCCCCAGATATATAGTGATGTTATTTTATGAAACTGACAAGGGACTGGAGTACTCGAAAAGGGGCCCCAGTCCTGACGCTATCCTTGACCCACAGTGTGCTGGCTTAATAATCCAGAAGGGTTGATAGCCTCTGAAGTCCTATTTTAACTAAAATACCCCAGCAATACGAAATTAGGCAACACACTCCAAAATAATACTTTCCCGCGAACAATGGCCGCACTCTGAGATTAGCAGCCGTTATTAAAAGATCAAAAATAAAATACAAATAAAAATGCTTTACCCTCCTCCACACACACACACACACACACACACACACACACACACACACACACAGGTACGGCTATTATTACACAGCATTTGTATTACCCATGTACCCCTTTCCTCCTCAAAAAGTCCAAACACACACACACACACACACACACACACACACACACACGGTTATTATTCAACGTACCCCTTTCCTCCTCAAAAAGTCCAAAACAAAAATAGCCGGTATTCTAGAACCGGCAAAGCGGTTTGTTGTTGTATTCTTCCCGCTGCGTGTGTGTCCTCCCGGGGAAAAAGGGCCTGCATTGTTCCTTTTGTCGGCTCCGTGGATTCTTTACCTCGCGGGACTTTAGGCTCAGTCACATGGAGGGAGGGGGGGGGGGGGGGGGGGGCGGGGGGGGGGGGATTTTTAACTGCAGATTTTGTTTGGGCGGAATTTAGTTATTATGAGCCCTTTTGTTCGCCTTGTTGTTTTTCTTGTTGAAGCCTTATTTTTTTATTTATTTTTTTGTTACGGTAATTGTGTTTCGGTAGTATTCTCTTTGCAACCACCTTTGAAGGAAATAGCCCCTCTTCCTTCTCCATTAATGACTCTGACAGACTACTACTACTATTACTACTACTACTACTACTGCTACACCGATAGCAACATAATAAAAAACATTATTATTATTATAGCTGTTATTATCATTATCATTATGATAACTATTATTATTATTATTATCATTACTATCATCATTATTATCATTAATATTATTATTATTATTATTATTATAACTATTATTATTATTATTATATCATCATATCATAATATCATTATTTCGATTATTATATCCTCATAACTCCCTTTGAAATACTTGGCTTCGCTTCCTTGTCCATTAATGTCGCGCGTTGAGGCTTAACTCTTTTTAACTCTTTTATTTTGTTTGACGAGTTAAAGCGAAGCGTATATTCTCATGCAACTCTCTTCCTACTCTCTCTCTCTCTCTCTCTCTCTCTCTCTCTCTCTCTCTCTCTCTCTCTCTCTTTACTCTCTCAAACATTCCGTGCTCTTTCTCTGTCTGTCTTCTGTCTCTCTCTCTCCTCTCTCTTTCTCTATAAATCACTTCCCTTCATCCTGTGCTTTTCTTTCTCTCTCTCTCATCTCTCTCCTCTCTCTCTCCCCTTCTCTCCTCTCTCAACTTCCATTCATCCTGTGCTTCTTCTCTCTCTCTCTAAACTCTCTCTCTCTCTCTCTCTCTTCTCTCTCAACTTCCCTTTGCTCTGTCTGTCTGTCTGTCTCTCTCTCTCTCTCTCTCTCTCTCTCTCTCTCTCTCAACTTCCCTTCATCCTGTGCTCTTTCTGTGTGTGTGTCTCTCTCTCTCTCTCTCTCTCTCTCTCTCTCTCTCTCTCTCTCTCTCTCTCAACTTCCCTTCATCCTGTGCTCTTTCTCTGTCTCTCTCTCTCTCTCTCTCTCAACTTCCCTTCATCCTGTGCTCTTTCTCTCTCTCACTGTTTCTCTCTCTCTCTCTCTCTCTCTCTCTCAACTTCCATTCATCCTGTGCTCTTTCTCTGTCTGTCTGTCTGTCTGTCTCTCTCAACTTCCCTCTCTTTCTCTGTCTGTCTCTCTCTCTCTCTCTCTCTCTCTTTTCTCTCTATATATCTCTCTCTCTCTCTCTCTCTCTCAACTTCCCTTCATCCTGTGCTCTTTCTCTGTCTGTCTCTCTCTCTCTCTCTCTCTCTCTCTCAACTTCCCTTCATCCTGTGCTCTTTCTCTGTCTGTCTCTCTCTCTCTCTCTCAACTTCCCTTCATCCTGTGCTCTTTCTCTGTCTCTCTCTCTCTCTCTCTCTCTCAACTTCCCTTCATCCTGTGCTCTTTCTCTGTCTGTCTCTCTGTCTGTCTCTCTCTCTCTCAACTTCCTTTCATCCTGTGCTCTTTCTCTGTCTGTCTCTCTCTCTCTCAACTTCCTTTCATACTGTGCTATTTTTTTCGTTCGCATAGGGTAGGTAGAGTAGCTGTAAAATTGTAAATAGCCTCGCAAGGATCAGTGGATCTGTTGTTGCTTGTTTTCCTTTGTACCCCTCTGTACACTCTCTCATTCACACACAGGCACAAACATTCTCTCTATCTCTCTTTCTCTCTCTGTCTCTCTCTCTCTTTCTCTCTCTCTGTCTCTCTCTCTCTCTCTCTTTTTCTCTCTCTCTCTCTGTCTCTTTCTCTCTCTTCCTCACATCTCCTCTATCTCACTCTTTTCTCTCACCTCTCTCCTCTCCTCTCTCTCTCTCTCTCTCTCTCTCTCTCTCAACCAAAGGATATTAACTACTACACAACGACTACAATTAACAAACCTTTCCAGAGGCAGACATAATACAGGCATATGATGATGATGATGATGATGATGATGTTGAAAGGAAGCATATATTGTACATCCTCGGCTCCCCATGCACCCCCCCCCCCCCCCCCCCCCACCCCCCCCCCCCCCCCACACACACACTCCATTCTCATGTCCGTGTTAAGGGGGAGGTAGTTGTTCTTTCTGGGCCCCCTTCTCCCTCATGTTTAGCATGTAAGTTATGAGATTTTAAGACGTTCGTTCCCTTAGTTTAGCGATTTGGAAACTTTTAGCCCCATTTCTTTGTCAATATTAAAACCTTTCGTGCCATTTAGGTGTCAATTTGTTCCTGGCGACCGATAGCGGGCATTTAAGTTTAGAAGGAAACGGCCTTCGGCCGCGACATTTTTCTACCGAAAAATGTACAAATTGATCTTGAAAGGGGGTCTAGGGGGTGATTTTGTTATGCTTGATGGAGGTCTAGCCAGGAAACTAAAACAAATATATAATAGACCAACAAATATATAATAGACCAACAAATATATAATAGACCAACAAATATAATATAGACCAAACAAATATTAGTAATTAGACCAACAAATATAATAGACCAACAAAATATATAGAGACCAACAAATATATAATAGACCAACAAATATATAATAGACCAACAAATATATAATAGACCAACAAATATATAATAGACCAACAAATATATAATAGACCAACAAATATATAATAGGACCAACAAATATAAATAGACCAACAAATATTATAATAGACAACAAATCTAATAATAGACCAACAATATATAATAGACCAACAATATATATAATAGACCGCAACAAATATATAATAGCCCAACAAATATATAATAGGGGACCAACAAAGATATAGAGACCAACCAATATTATAATAGACCAAAACTATATAATAGAACAGAGGACATGAATTATATATAATAGACCAACAAATATTAATAGACCAACAAATATATAAATAGACAACAAATATACAATAGGGATCACAAATATTATAATAGACACATTCAAATATATAATAGACCAACAAATATATAATAGACCAACAAATATACAATAGACCAACAAATATACAATTACTAAATTGAATAATCCTTACCAGAGCTAATAAAGGAAGATGATGATGATGACTTTGGAAAGATGTATTGTACCCTCGACCAAAACAAAATATTTACTACTGGTGAGTGGTGAGCGATAAAAACTTGTGTGAACGGAATAAATCGGATGAAACATACGTATTATAAAAAAAAAAACAAAAAAAATCGAATCACTTCCAGAATATTTAGAGAGTTAGTGTGAAGATTGTTTTTTGGTCGACTGTACATCTTCAACTCCCCATTTACCCCACACCCTTCTCATGTCCGTGTTAAGAGCATCTCAGTCTCATAAAACGCTTCAACACGCACGATTTGCATGAAATCTTGGACGGGGTTTGTTTAAGAGTGCGAGGAAGCTGTCGTAAAAGTCTGCAGCATATACATAACAAAGGCGAGGAAAAACAAACACACACACACATGCATCACACACACGCATCACACACACACACACACACACACACACAGCTCATCACTACCATCACAACTAATACCACAAGCACCACCACCATCACTACACACCATAATCATCACTACTCGGCACACACACACACACACACACACACACACACACACACGGTGATTACAATACTAGGCCACCCCTATATGTAATAAGAAGTATTGAGTATAATCTTCAATTGACATAGCTTCATCTCTCTCTCTCTCTCTCTCTCTCTCTCTCTCTCTCTCTCTCTCTCTCTCCCAAACACATAAACTAAAGCTCTCTCTTTATCTCTCTCTCTCTCTCCCAAACACATAAACTAAAGCTCTCTCTTTATCTCTCTCTCTCTCTCTCCCAAACACATAAACTAAAGCTCTCTCTCTCTCTCTCTCTGTGCTCGAGTCGTCTCTCCTCTCTCTCATCTCTCTCAGTCATCGCTCGTCTTCTCTAGAAGCTAAAGTAAACTCATTAAACTCATCATCGATTTTGGTACCTCAATGACTACCTCATTACCCATCTATACATCCCTCACTCAATAATGCAACACTACCTACCTCAATACAGTACCACTAGGTCTCTCTCTCTCTCTCTCTCTCCGTCTGCGTCTCCCTTCCTCGTCTCCTCCCATCGACCCTCCTCTCTCGCGTCTCTCTCATCTCTCTCCTCCCTCATTTGACATAAGCAAAACATTATCTCAAAAAACTCTCGACATTTTTCTTTCTCTCCATTTTGTACATACAATTTCTCACATCTCTACATCACCTCAACTCCCTCCCCCGTCCGCTCCCCGTCTCGCTAAACTCTCTACTGGACACACACACACATACACACACGCACACACTACACCACAAACACACCATCACAGCAGACACACACACACACACACACACACACACATTTCTATATCTTTGACACTCATACTAACTGTTTCCTTATTTAACTAACCATCAACCTCAGTATCCGTCTCTCTCTCTCTCCTCCTCATCTCGCTCAATTCTCCTCTCTCGTCACCTCCCCTCTCTCTCCTCCCTCTCTCTCTCTCTCTATCTTCTCCCTCTCTCTCTCTCTCTCTCTCTCTCTCTCTCTTCATCAATCTGTGCTATCTCTCTCTCTCTCTCTCTCTCTCAATCTGTGTTAGTTTTGTCTCTCACACACACGCTCTCTCTCTCTCTTTCTCCATCATCGTGTGCCATTTCTCTCACACACACTCTCTCTCCCCCCCCACCTCTCTCTCTCTCTCTCTCTCTCTCTCTCTCTCTCTCTCTCTCTCTCTCTCTCTCCCGTCGATACACCTTACATAAGTGTTAATTGTCGTAGAGCCAGGTAGCTACTGGGCCTATCCATCGATTCCCGGACCTACCTTTATAGGAGAGAGAGAGAGAGAGAGAGAGAGAGAGAGAGAGAGAGAGAGAGAGAGAGAGAGAGAGAGATTGGGAGGGAGATTGGTGGTGGGGGAGAGAAAGTGATGGAGGAGGGACAGTGATGGAGATTGGTGGGGGAGATACAGTGATTGAGATTGGTGGAGGAGAGACGGTTATGTAGGAGGGACAGTGATGGAGATTGGTGGGGGAGAGACAGTGATGGAGAAGGAGCGTTGATGGTGGAGTGAATTGATGGGGAAATGGTAGGGGTAGAGAAGGCTTGGAGTGTTGGGTGGGGACGGAGATAGGTGGTGGGGGAGAGAGATTGATGGATAAGGAGGGACAGTGATGGAAATTGGTGGGGAGAGAGAGACTGCTAGAGAAGGAAGGACAGTGTTGGGGGTTGGTGGGGAGTGAGACAGTGATGGAGGAGGAACAGTGATGGAGATTGGTGGGGGGGGAGAGACAGTGATGGAGAAGGAAGGACAGTGCTGGGGGTTGGTGGGGAGAGAGACAGTGATGGAGGAGGAACAGTGGTGGAGAGTGAGACAGTGATGGAGGAGGGACAGTGATGGAGATGGAGTGTTGATGGTTCGAGTCAGTTGATGGGGTAAATGGTAGAGAAGGCTTGGTGGTGTTGTTGGGTTTGTTGTTGTTCTTTTTGTTGTTGTTATTATACTGATAGTAAACCTTTTAGATGATGATTAAAGGGGTGTATGAACCGACCCCCCCCCCCCCACCCCCAGCCAGCAATCCGATACACACAGGGCCGGGTATTTAATTAACGGATCCCCGGCCCCGATAATAAAACGGGCCGGTATAAAAGAAAAAGAAAACAAGTCTCGTCTGGATGATAAAGAAAAGAAGAGATGGTAGGTGGGTCGATGGAGGGCGGGTTGGGGGGGGGGCAATCTACACCCATTTCATCCTTTTCTCTCTACCTCGTAGTCAGTAGATTAGTAGTTTTAGATATCCAAATTGCCCCGTAAGG
>CM064505.1:43697946-43727946 GCA_032716605.1 Paralithodes platypus
ATGCCGATGTCTATAAGTCGGTTATATTTAGATGCCGATGTCTATAAGTCGGTTATATTTAGGTGCTGATGTCTATAAGTCGGTTATATTTAGGTGCTGATGTCTATAAGTCGGTTATATTTAGGTGCTGATGTCTATAAGTCGGTTATGTTTAAGGGAATAGTGGCTGTTTCTGTTTTTTCTTTTATTCAGTTATTTATATAATTTTTAGTTTCCTCCCTAGACCTCCATCAAGCTTAAAACACCACCCCTTAAACTCCCCTTCAAAATAGATTTGTACATTTTTCGGTGGATAAATGTCCCGGCCGAAGGCCGGTTCTCTTAAAACTATATATTCATTTTTTTATTAATTTCACCACAACACCAAACACCACCAATGAAATTAATGAAAGTATATATGTGATATATAATATATATAATATATATAATATATATATAATAAATTTCATCTTAAAAAGTGTGAACACAAAATATGATTATCTGATGGCTTACTAAATGTCTCCATAAATTCAAACAAGGATCAGTAAGTATAGGACATGAATACGCGATCGCTTCATACAACGCTACATCCATTTCACTAAAAAATATATATTGTTTGTCCGAGTTGATTGTTTTGCGCCCTCCAAATTAAATGACTGATCGGTTGCAATATCAATAGCGCTGCGTGAGATTCATTGCACGAGATAGAGAGATACACTAACATGACCAAATTGACTCTCATAAATCAAAACAGGCTTTTATATTTTAATAGTTGTTATGCTGTGAGAATAGCAAACAACACACGCACACACACACATATATATATATATATATATATTAATATATATAAAATCTAACCTATGGTTGAGAATTACTGGTTGAAATGGTCTACTGGTTGAATTGTCCGGTTGCCCATATAACACTCTACAATTTAGTACCCATTAACAAAATATATGTTACAGCAAATTCCAGTTCCCACAATATTATCCTAAACGTTATGGCAAACAATACATATTCAATAAATGATAACAGTTGTTTTTATTTATTCATAGGCAATGTATTGTACATATATATGTACATACACATATGTACATAACATGTACATATTCAATGTAGTAATATCTAGGTTATACATTATTTATATACCGGTATGTTTTACTTTGCTGTCTCTGTAAAAACAAATTGAGCGTTATAGTGTTCGTTGTATATTTTCCTTAATTTGGTTATATGCATCACTATTTCAATTATACCCATTCTATATTAGTCTATTTTTGCTTAACCCTGCAGAAAAAGCAATCCCTCAGCAGATGATTTATCGAGATTTCCACTAGAGGGACTTTTTTCTGTGCCCCTTACTCCCTCAAGCTCAGCCCTATTGCCTTTGAAAATTTAAGACGTTCGACCCATTAGTTTGTCGATTTAAAGATCTTTCGCCCAATTTATGTCAAGTTTAAGACCTTTCGTGTCATTTAGGTGTCGATTTTTTCCTGGTGAGCGATAGCGAGCCTGTAATTTAAGAGGAAACGGCCTTCGGCCGGGACAATTTTCTATGGAAAAATGTACACTTATATTGAAAGGGGGTCTAGGGGTGTGTAATTTTAAGCTTGATAGAGGTATAGGGAACAAACTAAAGACCTCCATTTAACGGAACTACTATACATCTGCACTATCTTAATATCATCATCATCAGCCTGAGTTAAAATGAAAACCGTACACACGAACAGCTGCCTTCATTGCTTATTAATCCTGCCCCGTGTTCAATTTGTAATATAAATACACATTCAACAACAACAACAACCACAGGGACCATCTGTGGACGTTACGTAACCAACACAGACAAGCTAATGGTCCCCCCGAGAGAGAGACACCCACCACCAAACACCAGGCAAACAAAATAATTGGCTTTATAGGCAGGTCATTTTAGCATAAATCCAAAGACGTTATCCTAACCCTTTATAATTCCTTAGTCCGCCCTCTTCTGGAATACTGCGTTCAATCCTGGTGCCCTTATTACCAAAAAGATATAGACAAGCTAGAACGAGTTCAACGTAGAGTTACCAAAATTATACCTAACCTAAAAAAAAACCATACAAGGAGCGTCTTAGAGAATTAAATATATTTCCTTTAACCCAGCGCAGATTAAGAGGCGACTTAATTCAAGTGTTCAAAATCATCAAAGGCATCGACAATATGAACTGTAGTAAGTACTTCACTATCGACCAATCTAATTACACGCGGGGAAACGGGTGCAAAATTATATGGTAAATCTCTTAACTCACACGAAGCTAAAAATGTCTTCTTCAATCGAGTTGTCAACTTATGGAATGGGCTTCCCCGAGATGTTATAGACTGCAGCACCGTTGATTCATTTAAACTTCGCCTAGACAAATTAGCTTATGGTAGTCCATCGTAGTCCGATGATGACGTTCCCTTCCTGCAAAACAGGAAGAGAAAACCTGCGCATAGAAGAGTTTAGAGTGCCGAGGGAGGTGCGCAGTTCCAACTTCACTATCTTGGTACTGAACTGGGGTTGCTGATGGCAAGGAGGTGACCCAAGACAACCAGCTCCTGCTCAATACTGCAGGGGACTGCCGGGATTCCAGTTTGTCGGAAACCGCCAGGACGTGACCCCAACGTCTGATTTTCTCTCAGGGTGTGCTCCCCTAGCCTTTGTCTTACTAGACTAAACCACAAGGCAGTGGGTGTGTGCGGTTGTTGGTAGATGACAAGGATGCACATCATACCTCTGGGGGCCACCGCATGCCCCGAGATCCCCTATTGATTTAGCTTGCGGTCGCAAGACCTCCAGTTACCGTGTGTGGCCCCGGGGAGGCACAATAGGAGTCTTGGTGATGGAGAGGCTATGTACTGGCAGAGGGAGACTTACGCACTCGGCTCCCCTTTTCACCACAAGGGTTAGCCAGCGGCAGCAGCTGAAAGCGAGAATTGCATGCAAGCAAATTAGCAAGCAGCACTACACCAACATGCTACTGCACTAGTCGCATCACATCACCCTGTGTGATAACACCTTCCCTACCTCCCCGTCCTCATTCAGACTCCCCTCCTGCCCTCGCCACTGCCCGCTAACCTTTCCTACCTCCCCGTCCTCATTCAACTCCCCTCCCGCCCTCGCCACTGCCCGCTAACCTTTCCTACCTCCCCGTCCTCATTCAGACGATAGTTACATAGATACACAGACCTTGCGTTCCTTATTAGGCAGTCCGGACTAAATTCTCGCATCAAACCCGCGACTGACTGCGTTTGTAAATTAATAACTTTGTTTTATCCTCCCCTCAGTTACAAACCCATCTGTCCCCTACTAACTTCCTAATCCTGCCACGGACATTAGTTCCCGGGCAGTAGTTCCCTTTCCAATGTTCCCTTACCCACTCTAAACCACTGTTTGGACACTTGATCCTCAATGTTTTGGAGGACAAGCAGCCTAGAAGGGTCACTATACCTGTTGTAGCTTGATTTCCTTTGTACTCCTTTGTACCACCATCACCTGTATTATTAACTTAGATAAATAACTCCCCTCCCTAGAGCAATAACAGCAACAACAACAACAACAGCAACAGAAGATAGCAACAAACTAACTCCGACAATAAGAACAACAAATACAGCAACATTCCTATTATTGCTACTACTACTACTACTACTATTATTATTACTACTACTACTACTACTACTACTACTAACAACAACAATCTCTACCATAACCGCAACAGCAACCACAACAATGATAACAACTACAATAACAACAACTACAACCCCAACAACAACAACCACAACAACAACCCCAACAACAACAACCACAACAACAACAACCACAACAACAACCCCAACACCAAACACAACCACAACCCCAACAACAACCACAACACCAACCACAACAACAACCACAACAACAACCCCAACAACCACAACCACAGTGCCAGACGTCAAAATGGCTGGAACTTCTGCCACACAAGGAGAGTTTTGACAGCAGCTTTCTCACCCGTGAATGACCCCGTATATATTTTTGATAGGCTAAATTTGTACCGTACATTTTTCGATAGAAAAATGTCTCCGGCGAAGCCGGATTTCTCCATACAATGCTGGCTCGCTATCGCTCGCCAGGAATCAATTAACACCTGGCTAGGGTTAAACGTCCTAAAACAGTAGGCTGAATGGGGCCGAATGGATACAAGCCAGAGGAAGAGAGAAAATGAAAGAAAAAAAGCAGGTCGGTTTTCGAGATCTGGCCCCTAGATTATAAGTAACATGGCGTATACTGTAAAAAAATCAGGCCGCCAGCACTCTCCCAACAGACGCCTCTTCCGCCTTCCCAGCACCAGGAGTCCCAAAGTTTGTCCATTAGCTCAAATGAAGGGGGCTGGCGCTACGACCTTCTCCCCCCGAACCACCTTCAACATTAAATAAATAGATAAATAGATAAATAATAACAATAATAATGATAATACAAAAATAATAACAATAAAAATGATAATACAAAAATAATACACATATATACTATAGGTAGCGCCAACGAACTTGACAATCATCTTGACCCCTTAACTTCTTATAACTCAAAATGAATGAAAGCAATCTAATACTAATACTAATAATAACAATAATATTAATAAGTCGATACACAAAAAACATGCCTCCCTAGACCCCTCTTCAAGCTAAATGTATACATTTTTTGATAGCAGAATATCCCTGCCAAAGGCAACCAAAGGCAGGATTCTATTATATTGTAGGATCGTTATCACCAGGAAATTAATCACACCTGAATGGGGCGAAACACCTCATAATTGCCAAATTAACGGCAAAACGTCATGTCATCGCCAAATTAATAGGGCGAAACAGGCGGGGAAGAAAAGAGAGAGAGAGAGAGAGAGGGACGGGGGGGGGGGGGGGGGGGGGGGAAATAGCGCCCCCAACTTTGTCCATTAGGCGCTAGGCCCTCCCAGTGGAAACTCGCAACAAAAATAGCAGCTTGTAAGTTTGGGGAGCCTCCAGTTTTTAAGGGGTCTTGCAATCGCTTGCCAGGAAGAAATTAACACCTGGCTGGGGTTAAACGTCCTAGAACAGTATGCTGAATGGGGCCGAATGGATACAAGCCAGAGGAAAAGAGAAAACTAAAGAAAAAAAGCAGGTCCCCCCCCCCTTTAAGGCAGAAAGTAAAATGTGTCTGGAGATACTTGATTAATGAAATGGCTTGGATTAATTTATATATATATTTTTGAAATTGTCTCTTGATCTCCTAAGTAATGGCACCAGTGAGTTTGATTAAGTTACCTGTATAGGTTGTGCCTGTAACAATTCACCCAATAATGTTGAATACAATAGCGTACAAATGTTATTATAAATTATATTCTGCCAGAGTAATTAATCACACACACGCACGCACACACACACACACACACACACACACACACATGAACAAAGTTTTGAATATCAAATAATTAAAGGATGAAGCAAAATGTGTGTGTGATTAAATAATTTACTATGAGTGCGTTGATATAATGTGTTTTAGTGTCTATGTGTCTGTCTATGTCGTTGTTCGTGTGCTGCTGTGTGTGTGTGTGTGTGTGTGTGTGTGTGTGTGTGTGTGTGTATGTGTAACTTGCCATTGTGTAAACCTTAGCAACATATTAAAGAAAGCCACAACTCGAGCGACCAAAGTGAATCCACCCACTCCAGCTATCTCTCCCAAACTGTTTACAATACAATATATCAAACTATTTCAGTATCCAAACTTTTCCTCAATACCAAAATCCGACTTCTAAATCTTAAAACCTTACGAGTCACTTTAGCGGTGAATGCCCTCTGAAGGAAAAGATCAAACTAAAAATAATAATTGTAGAGAAGTCAATTATTATATATATATATATATATATATATATATATATATATATATATATATATATATATATCCCTTCCATGCATTAATCATCAACATCCGCATCCGCAGTTTCTTATTTACAATTATATATATATTTATTTTCTATTTTATTGTTATTATTATTATATTATTATTACTATTATTAGTATGAGTATTTATATCATTAACATTATTAGTGGTAATATTCTTATTTTTATTATTATTATTATTATTATTATTATTAGTTGTAGTATCATTGTCTATCTGCACCAGCCTTTATCGCCCCCCCCCCCCTCTCTCCACCCCCCCCCCCCCCCTAAAGCGATTAAGGTCTTATGTGTGCCGTAGCTCTTATAGTGAAGTGGGAGTTATTAGGCGGTCCGGACAAGAGAACTGCATTGGGGGAGGGGGATGTTACTGTGTGTGTGTGTGTGTGGTGGGGACTTAGCCATTGCAGTACCAGGGACGTCCTTTGTTGCATCATATTCCGGCAACTATTAGACGTTTGTAGTCAGCTTCAGAAGGATCTCTAGCCATGTATAAGGCTTCAAACTATCCCGGCCAACCCCATTTAACGACCACAGATCCTTCCCAAGCTGCATAATATCGTCTAAATCTAGCTAGAACCAAAGTATAACACGTCGCTGGTACTCCAAGTGATTAAGGATTGATGTATACCGTAGCGTTATAGTGAAGTGAGAGTTATTAGGCGGCCCGGACAAGGGAACTGCATTGGGTGAGAGGGGAGGGGGGGGGGGGGGGGTATTTAGTGTGTGTGTGGTGGGGACTGAAGGGGGTAGTACACTCTCTCCCCCCCCCCCCACACTCCACCCCACACACAGACATACACTTACACACCATATGATACATACAACACTGAACACACACACACACATACTGTACATAATACACTCACACTCTATTGAAAAGAGGATGTTAAGGGGGTAGTGCTTGTTAAGGGGGTAGTGCTTGTTAAGGGGGTAGTGCTTGTTAAGGGGTGCTTGTTAGTAGTGCTTGTAGTAGGCTTGTTAAGGGGGTAGTGCTTGTTAAGGCGGTAGTGCTTGTTAAGGGGGTAGTGCTTGTTAAGGGGGTAGTGCTTGTTAAGGGGGTAGTGCTTGTTAAGGGGGTAGTGCTTGTTAAGGGGGTAGTGCTTGTTAAGGGGGTAGTGCTTGTTTTTGGGTCTATTTATGTATATAATCCTTAATATTTTGGTTTCCTCGCTAGACCTCCATCAAGCTTATAAAAACACCCCCTAGACCCCCTTTCAAGATAAATTTGTAAATTTTTCGGGACAAAAATGTCCCGCCCGAAGGCCGATTGCTTCTAAAATTAGAGGCTCGCTATCGCTCTCCAGGAAACAAATCGACACCTAAAGGGCACGAAAGGTCTTAATATTGACGAAGAAATGTGGCGAAAGGTCTTAAAATCGACAAACTAACGGAACGAACGTTCCGTTACTAAACACGAGGGAGAAGGGGTCCAGAAAAAGCGAGTAGTACCCCCTTAAGCTGCCAGAACATGGAAACTGCATCGGCTCATTGTGGTGTAACTGTTTTAATGGCTCTCCACACCCACTGACCCCTCCGACCCTTGTGTAGAGAGATATATATAGCACAAACACGAAACTAAGGGACTTTTCTGACATGGGGATACATATAGACCAACACACTAACACACAACAAATTAACTTACACACATATACACACACTCACTGTACGGTCCACACAAATATATTACACACACGTTGACAAACACACACAATTTAATATACCGACATACAGTATGTACATTAATAGACCAAAGCAATAGCCACTATTCCCTTTAAATATATGGCATCAAACACTTACTCTACACTCGTGGAAGTTTACGATATACAGTACACACACACACACACACACACACACACACACACACACACACACACACACACACACACACACACACACACACACCCATCATACAACATAAAGTACATACACACACACACACACACATAAGTAAAATAAATGTGTACTGTATATGCACTGTAAATCACTTACTCTCATGGTTAATTTATGATAATTTGTATTTTGCACTAGCATAATTATTGTATTAATTTCTGTTTTTAATGTAAAGTATATTTTACTCACATTGTAAACTGAGCTTACCATTTTCATATCTGTACATCTCATGTTCATCCACTAAATTGTAAAATGTGTATTTTCAGCTCATGAGGCTGCCATTCTTTAATAAACCGTTTATTATTATTATTATTACACAAGTACCCCCCCCCCCCCCAACCCTAATGAAAGGGTTGCGTTTAGCCCCAGCGACAAGGAAACAGCATTAGGTCATTGTGGTGTTATTGAGTCAAGGGAACAGCATTAGGTCATTGTGGTGTTATTGAGTCAAGGGAACAGCATTAGGTCATTGTGGTGTTATTGAGTCAAGGGAACAGCATTAGGTCATTGTGGTGTTATTGAGTCAAGGGAACAGCATTAGGTCATTGTGGTGTTATTGATTCAAGGGAACAGCATTAGGTCATTGTGGTGTTATTGAGTCAAGGGAACAGCATTAGGTCATTGTGGTGTTATTGAGTCAAGGGAACAGCATTAGGTCATTGTGGTGTTATTGAGTCAAGGGAACAGCATTAGGTCATTGTGGTGTTATTGATTCAAGGGAACAGCATTAGGTCATTGTGGTGTTATTGAGTCAAGGGAACAGCATTAGGTCATTGTGGTGTTATTGAGTCAAGGGAACAGCATTAGGTCATTGTGGTGTTATTGAGTCAAGGGGTATATAGGGCTCGCTTTTGGCTCGCTTTTGGCTCTATTCAGTAATTTAAGTACATTGGGGTTTGTAGTTGATGGTTAGTTTTAAGAACGGGGTGTTACTTATTAATATATGTTTTCAGTTTCCTCGCTAAACCTCCATCAAGCTTAGAAAAACACCCCCTAGACCCCTTTTCAAGATAAACTTGTACATTTTTCGGTAGAAAAATGTCCCGGCCGAAGGCCGATTCCTTCTAAATTTAGAGGCTCGCTTTCGCTCGCCACGAAAAAATCGACACCTAAAGGGCACGAAAGGTGCGAAAGGTCTCAAAATCGTCAAACTGACGGAACGAACGTCTTAAAACCTCACGACTAATATGCTAAACATGAGGGAGAAGGGGGTCCAGAAAAAGCGAGTACTACCCCCTTAATGACTCCTGTACAGTCGGCCAAATAAGTCGTGTCGCCCCTGTTATTATGTTTTGCTCGCTGTGTGTTGTATAAATGTCTGTCAGATGTTGAATAGGGTGTGTAGAGATAGGAAACTGTTTGTATATCTCACTCTCACGATGAAGTAATGCTTAGATAGTGCTGATACCAATTATTGATCGAAATATACTTGTTGCCGCGACATCACTGATTTGGCCGACTGGACAGACGTAGAGGGAGATACTACACACATATATTTACACACACACACACACATACACTATATACATACTAGTGTACACATATCCAAAACACAAACGCACGTAACGTACACACACACAAAGACGTACACACAGACGCACAAACTACACACAAGTTTTAATTACAAACACACACACACACACACACACACACACACACACACACACACACACATTACAAGTAAATACATTTACTCTCCCTCCCCCCTTTTCTCTCTCTCTCTCTCTCTCTCTCTCTCTCTCTCTCTCTCTCTCTCTCTCTCTCTCTCTCTCTCTCCGGCACATTGCCGGAGGGTGGGGAGAGAGCCTTCATCTTTGCTATACTTTCCTTCCACTTTCTCTTAGGGTTGCTAACTCTATTAGGATTAAGTTCTGGTCACCTCACAGGGTTTGTAAGATGTGTGTGGCCAGTGTATCTATGTAAATCTATGTAAATCTCTCTCTCTCACACACACATGCACACACACATACACACACACACACGCACACACATACACACACACACACACACACACACACACACACACACACACACACACATACCTGGTCGATTGCACACCGTTCTTAGGATGTCCCAGTCTTACAAATTTTCGTTTCAGTTTTCAGTTTTAATATTGTGTTCTTCCAAGCATCTTCATCTCTATCCCAGTCTTCTAGATTTTAATAATTATGTTTATAGTTCACGATAAAATTTCCACCTTTCCCTTCCATTTTGATTAGCAATTATTGACAAAAACTTGTATTGATCTTCATCTTTTCACTGGCGCATCGGAGTAATATATTACTATCTCATGCATACCCGGTACCCGGTACCCGGTACCGTACTAACAATTATATAGGTCTATTCTAGTTAGGCCTACTTCAACTTTAAAATAAATACTGTTTTCATACCTTTAACTCTTCCTTGTATGCTAAAATAAAGATGATTATGATGATGATGATGATGATGATTATTATTAATATTATTATGATTAATAATATTAATATAATTATAAATATTAATTTCACTATTATTATTATTATTATTAGTAGTAGTAGTAGTAGTATTGTTATTATTATTATTACTATTATTATTACCGTGGACAGCAAGCCCTACAATGCCTGATACAGAAGCCACCAGCACCGGATCAACAAGCAACAGTATTTTATCTCCTGTATACAGTACATTACAGTATTTTATCTCCTGTATACAGTATTTTATCTCCTGTATACAGTATTTTATCTCCTGTATACAGTATATTACAGTATTTTCCCGTTAGAATAGAGTCAGATAATCGTACTGTCAATCTCACGCAGGGTTTGGATTATTTTTAACAGTAATTTGTTTTGAATATTTTGTACACTATGCTGTATATATATATATATATATATATATATATATATATATATATATATATAGTGTATATTTCATTGAAATATTCTATACTATACACCAACGCTATCTAAACCTAAAATATGCCCATGAAATAATTTAATTTTCAGTTTTGGGACAAGAAATATGGTGCTCAACTATATATATAATGGATAAAAAACACCATCTGAGGAAGAGCACTTTATTAACGTTTCGCAGATAGCTTCATCAGGTCACTAACAAATGCTGTATATATAATCTTGGTCTTAAAGCCTTTGTTACCATCAGGGGTATTTAGAAACTTAGTTTAGTTACTTCAACCTCTGCAGTTGTCTTTGAGTTAGCTGTGGGCAGAAAACTAATTTTGGAGAGGTAATTATAAGAGTGAGAGAACTCTATTTCTTTTTGCTAATCTGGCAACCTCTGCGTCATATGAGCGTGAAAGGGTTAACATTACGGTAAACTAAGGTATCATGTTATAGTAATCCTTCGTCCTCTTTTTTTAGTTGTAAATGTATTTGCATTATGTTGGCAATATTGCTGCCTGTCCTGTGACGTAAATACCGGAATAAATTTAAGGGGACAGTGGTTGTTTTGGGGGGTCTTTTTACTGTTTATACCGGTATATATATATTTATTAATTTATAGTTTCATCGCCAGACCTTCATTAAGCTTAACAAAACGCTCCCTAGACCCCCCCCCCCCCTTCAAGATAAATGTGTACATTTTTCGACAACAAAAAAGGCCGGTTTCTCTTAAAATTACAGGATTGCTATCGCTCGCCAGGAAAACACCGACACTTAAATGGCACGAAAGGTCTTGATATTGATATAGAAATGGGACGAACAGTTTTAAAATCGACAAAAAACTAATGAGCCAAACGTCATGAAATCTGAAAACTAATGGGGCTAAACATGAGGAAGAAGGGTTGGGGGACCAGAAAAACGGCCCATCTCCCCTTAACAACGTAGCAGAACCATTGCTGCCTTGGATGTCTCCCTCACCCAAAAAAAAAAAAAAAAAAAAAAAAAAAAAAAAAAAATCCCCCCCAAAAAAAATAAAAAATAAAAAATAAAAAATAAATAAAAACCCAATTCGCCAATAAAAATACGAACCACCCTGCTGCACCGTCAATAAAATAAATCACCGAGAAAAAATGAGTGGCTATTAATTTTTTCACCGATGCAATATATACGAGAATTTAAACCCAATTAAAAAGGTATTCTGATGTTAATTGAGCGTTGTGCTTCTGTAAATGTTGGGACACTAATATTGGTGGAATGTATTGTTATGTTTTGTTTTTGTGTGTTTTTTTTTTTTGAGGTTAGTCTCTCTCTCTCTCTCTCTCTCTCTCTCTCTCTCTCTCTCTCTCTCTCTCTCACACACACACACACATAGACCGTAGAGTGTCCCCGGTGTCTGCGAGTGGTAGAACAATGGTTATTAGTGAACTCTTTGAAGTATTCCCAGGTGTAACCCTAATCTACCTGGGATTTGTTGGGGTTCTCTTCAAGGGGATTATATTAAGGTGTACTTTTGTTAGTTTGGGGTATTATTCTGCTATAATTTACCGTATTATTGTTAGTTTGGGGTATTATTCTGCTATTATTTACCGTACTTTTGTTAGTTTGGGGTATTATTCTGCTATAATTTACCGTACTTTTGTTAGTTTGGGGTATTATTCTGCTATTATTTACCGTACTTTTGTTAGTTTGGGGTATTATTCTATTATTTACCGTAATTTGTTAGTTTGGGGTATTATTCTGCTATTATTTACCGTACTTTTGTTAGTTTGGGGTATTATTCTGCTATTATTTACCGTAATTTGTTAGTTTGGGGTATTATTCTGCTATTATTTACCGTAATTTGTTAGTTTGGGGTATTATTCTGCTATTATTTACCGTAATTTGTTAGTTTGGGGTATTATTCTATTATTTACCGTAATTTGTTAGTTTGGGGTATTATTCTGCTATTATTTACCGTAATTTGTTAGTTTGGGGTATTATTCTATTATTTACCGTAATTTGTTAGTTTGGGGTATTATTCTGCTATTATTTACCGTACTTTTGTTAGTTTGGGGTATTATTCTGCTATTATTTACCGTAATTTGTTAGTTTGGGGTATTATTCTGCTATTATTTACCGTAATTTGTTAGTTTGGGGTATTATTCTGCTATTATTTACCGTAATTTAGCATATTACTACATTATTGCTGCAATTACTAACAAAAGTGTATGTGTGTGTTTGTGTTACACTCACACACACACATACACACTACACAAACACACTCATACTGTGTGTGAGTGTGTGTGTGTGTGTGAGAGAGTGTGTGTGTGATAGTGTGTGTGCGAGAGTGTGTGTGTGGGTGGGTGTGCTATTCCTTAATTGTTGAAACTATGGCCCAATTAAAATCTGAACAGAAACAAAGGCTCGGTATCCATTGGCTTCGTTCACGTTTGTTTGTTTGTGTTCGAAGCTTCGATTCAGTGTCGGTGTGTGTGTTGAAAGAGAGAAAGAGAAAGAGAGAGAGAGAGAGAGAGAGAGAGAGAGAGAGAGAGAGAGAGAGAGAGAGAGAGAGAGAGAGAGAGAGAGAGAGAGAGAGAGAGAGAGAGAGAGAGGTATCCAATACTCCGTGATTACACTAGGCCAGTTGGGGGTCGGGTCGGGTTAGAGTTGCTTTGAACCTAACTCACTCCCTCTCTTTAATTTGATTGAATGAGTTTGGTTTGGTTTAATTTAGTTTGTTAACCCTTTCCGTACCGGCGCCGTCCTTTTAACTTTATTCTGGCTATCATTAGACGATTTCACTCAATTGATAAAGGACCTCCAGCAAGCAACAGGCCTCGAACTATCTCACTTAACTCTCTTCACTACCACAGATCCTTCTCAAACATCACACAATCGTCTAAATATAGCTAGAATAAAATAAAAATAAAACGTCGCCGGTACAGAAGGGGTTAATGTGTTTTTGTTTGGCTTGTTTACGTCTCAATGTTTTCTCAAACATCACACAATCAACAGGCTCGAACTATCTACTTTGTTTACCTTTGTTTATTTGCTAGGTTTAAAGGGTGTGTTTTGTATATTTAGTGTTTTGTAATGTTTGCTTTCTGGTACTTGGTTTTTCTACTCTACCTCTCTCTCTCTCTCTCTCTCTCTCTCTCTCTCTCTCTCTCTCACAATATCTCTCTCTCTCTCTCTCTCTCTCTGAAGGGTTATTTGTTTTTCTTCTCTCTTGTTTACGTCTCAATGTTTTGTATGCATGTCCTCTACTATCTCCTCTACCTCTGTCTATTGCTAGGTTTAAAGGGTGTGTTTTGTATATTGTCGTTTTTCATGTTCTTTTGTTTTTCTACTTTTCTACTCTATCTACCGTACTCTCTCTCTCTCTCTCTCTCTCTCTCTCTCTCTCTTTATTATTTGTTTTTCTTCTCTCTTTTCTACTCTACTCTACCTCTCTCTACCTCTCTCTCTCTCTCTTTTCATTTCTTGTTTTTCTTCTCTCTTTTCTACTCTATCTACCGTACTCTCTCTCTCTCTCTCTCTGTCTTTCTCTCTCTCTCTCTCTCTCTCTCTCTCTCTCTCTCTCTCTGCTGCTGCTGCCCCTGTTAATCCTACTTTCGTTTACTTTTCATTTCCCCTGGCCGGGGCCGGCGACTTAGGGATCATCCTCTCTCTCAAATTAACCTTTCGTTTTACTTTGCCCTATCTCTCGGCACCATTCTCTTGGTTATACACTATATATATATATATTTATATATATTATATATCGCTAGACCTCCATCAAGCTTTAAAAAACAACACCCCCTTAGACCCTCTTTCAAGATAAATTTGTACATTTTTCGGTAGAAAAATTTCCCGGCCAAAGGCCGATTCCTTCAAGAATTACAGGCTCGCTATCGCTCGTCAGGAAAAATAGACATCTAAATGGCACGACAAGTCTAAATATTGACAACAAAATGAGGCGAAAGGTCTCATAATTGCCAAACTAATGGAACGAACGTCTTAAAATCCCAAGACTAATAGGCTAAACATGAGGGAGAAGGGGGTCCAGAAAAAGCGACTACCTCCCCTTTAAATAATTCCACTTCCGGCCTTAATGAGAGGGAAGTATGACAAACAAAGGCCGCATTACCTTTACACTCTCTCTCTCTCTCTCCACACACACACACACACACACGCACACACACACACACACAAACACACACACACACACACACACACACACACACACATCTTCACCTGTCTACGATACTAAAGAAGCTACAGAGTAAATTAGTTAATTCATATTTTTTAGAACGTCAATTAAACCCCCCCCCCACCCTCCCCTTCCCCCCCTCCAGACCCCCCCCCCCCCCCCCCCCCACCTCAGCCATCCCCCAATCCTTTTTATGTTACCAGGCTCCGGTGAATTTGAATAGGCTCGTTTTCTTTCATCTCTATTTTGGGGGTACTTTAATTTATTTGTTTCCGTAAACCCCCAAAAAAAAAAAAAAAAATACCCGAGCGAGAGTTTCTGCTGCTGAGGCAAGTTTTTGGCTGGGCTAGAACTCAAAGGATTCCTCAAGTTTGTGTTCATCTTTTTGTTTGATTTTAGACAACGGCAGAAAAAAAACGGTCTAGGTTTTGTAAAGCTTATTTTTCATGTAAATACAAATATATTTTAATAAGCATTTGCTATTATCAAGTCAGAATAATAGCGTTCCTTGTCCATATATATTTTAATTCATAACAATGGGCATCGGTAATGCTGATTACTGAAGCACCTAAAATTAAAAGAGTACCGTAGGTTACATTAACAGAAAATGGGAAACTGGTAGACAAGATAAAACTTGTTTACACTATTATATCTGATATTAGGTAATTACGCAAGCATCCTTAAACTACTGTACATTACGTTAACATGAACCACACACACACAAACACTCTCACACACACACACACACACACACACACACACACACACACACACACTTCGTTGAAAACTAATTTAGAAAGGGTGTTTTCACCGTTCTACCCCCCCCACCCCCTCTCTCTCTCTCTCACACACACTTCGTTAAGAACAAGAAAAGGTGGCTTCACACACACACACACACACACACACACACACACACACACACACACACCTTACATAGCCACTCAGCCTTCAGAAACTCCTCTTTCATACTCAGTAGAGACGTAATCGACCACAGACCTAAAATAAAAGGCGATAAAGAGTTAAACGGAATAGTGAGTGCGGTACTGGTATCTCAAAGACCTTGCGGTTAATTCCGGGGAGATACTCGAAGTGAAAAGAGAGAGAGATTATGTAGTCCAGTACACTTATTACAGAGTGTGCAAAATACTATAACTCCCTTCTTGAAACAGGGTGGCAAACGAAGGCCAAGTCAATTATTGTCCAAGTCTTATTGTATGTTTATAAAGATAATATTATGGTTTACAATTCAAATTAAGACTTGGGGAGTGGTAAAATGGCCAAAACAATGTTGTATCATGTTAATTTGCTTGCATTCTTTCTCATATGCATTCAAGTTTTCATACAAAACTGCTCCGGTTTGATACCCTGTAAGACTTGAAACGCTAGGAAGAGAACTGGCCGTATAGTCTATTTTGTTTCCAGCTGATTGTGAATTGCTATCTCTCCATCCTAATTACTCGGCTATTACCATGATCTTGTTGCGAAATACGTTGCCAATTATGAAACTTGGCAATAATATGACGCACAAACATAGCAGTATCATATTTCTCCAGTAAGAATAGAGAAGTCAGATGCAATTTACCATCAGCTGGAAACAAAATAGACCCTAGTACCAATCCCTGGGGAGCCCCACTATGGGTAGCGCCAACGAACTTGACAATTTTCTTGACCCTTTAACTTCTCATAACTCAAAATGAATGAAAGCAATCTAGCTGACATTTATATCATTAGCGAAGAGCCCACCAGGAAATAGGTGTGGATATTTACAGCCAGTTTGCTCTAGGCACTTTTGAGTTAGGAGAAGTTAAGAGGTCAAGAAAATTGTCAAGTTCGTTGGCACTACCTACAGTATAGTTGCATTGGTCTATTTGGATACTTTACCATTTATGACAACTCTTTTGTTTTCTTTTGCGGAGCCAATTTGCTATCCATCACATATGGATATAATTTTATCAATAAACGATTGTGGAGAAGTTTGTCATAAGCATTTTGGAAATCAAAGTACCGGTATATATACTATCTACAGCCTTACTATCGTCATTTAGCTTGAGGATATCGTGGAAGACGTCTAAGAGTATTTTTAAGCAGGAATGTTTGTTATGCAAGCCATGTTGAGTATCTTTGAGAATGGGATTTATTACGAATCTGTCTCTTATGAGTGTTCCTTGTCTCTTATGAGTGTTTCAAACATTTTACAGACAACTGAGGTCAAGCTAATTGGACGATTGATACTAGGTACAGAATTGCTGCCTTTTATAAATATCAGTGTTACATAAGCGAACTTCAACTCACCAGGCAAGGACTGCAAGGATTTAATGAAAAGCAATGTCAGTGGCTTGGAGACCTCACATTTAGCTTCCTATAATATTGTGTCGGGTCCAGGCGATGTATTCAACTTGAGCTGTTCTAAAGTGTTCAATAGAGAGAGAAAGAAAGAGGAGAAGAAAGAAAGAAAGAAATAAAGAAAGAAAAAAGAAAAGACAAAAGAAAGAGAGAGAGAGGGGGGGGGGGGGAGGGGGGGGACCTATCCGTGCTCACTCGTCGGTAATACTGTCGCTCATAGTAATTAAAATGGCCGCTATATATAGACTTTACTTTGATCTTCCTCTCACTCTCTCTCTCTCACACTCTCTCTCTCTCTCTCTCTCTCTCTCTATCACATATATATATATATATAGCCTATTTATATATATATATACTGTATATCTTTCTCCTAGTTTGTTAAAGATGTATATTTATATATTTTAATGTTGGATCGATATACTTGTACAGTATGTAAATTGTATGTGTGTGTGTGTGTTAAATAATAATAATAATAATAATAATAATAATAATAATGATAGTATGTCAAAACCGCCTCCACACGTAGCTCTATTATTACTAGTAGTCGGGATTTTTGTTTTGTTCTTCCCCTTGTGAGTGTATAAAGGTCAACACTCTGGACTGAAGAGCAGAGAGAGAGAGAGAGTGTGTGGGTGTGTGTGTGTGTGTGTGTGTGTGTGTGTGTGTGTGTGTGTGTGTGTGTGTGTGTGTGTGTGTGTGTGTGTGTGTGGTGTATTTGTGCGTGTGTGTGTGTGTGTGTGTGCGTGTGTGTGTGTGTGTGTGTGTGTGCCGGTAGTTAAATATAATCTACTCATTCCCCAAAGAAGAGAAAGATTACACACACACACACACACACACACTTAAATACAAATATATACACACAAATACTCTCACGCACACACCGGAAACACTTACACACACAAAACACAAACATACATACACATACAAACCACACACACACACACACACACACACATTCACTCACTCAGCTCTCACTCACATACTCTCCCTTACACACACACACACACACACTGTCTCTCCCTTACACACACATCCACTCACTTACTTTCTGCCTAACACACACACATTCTCTCTCTCACTCTCTTACACACACACACACGCTGTCTGTCTCTCTCTCTCACACACAAACACTGGAGGCTTGAAGAAGTACTAGAGGAACCCACCTAAATAAAGCCCCTCCTGAAGAGCCTTGTTGACGCCCGGGGTTTATAACACTGTCTTGTCTTCACCTCGCTGCTCCTGCTCGCTCTCTCTCTATTACTCTTACACTCTCTCTCTCTCTCTCTCTCTCTCTCGCCTTCTACTTTACTGTCCTATTCTTCCACTATAAACTGTACCTGTCTAGTAGTATTAAGGCCGGAGCACCTAGCTGGGACCGTAAGGTCTGTGTGGTCTGTGTAACTCTGTGTAACTTTCTCATACGCGCAAACACACACACGCGTATAAACACACACATGCACACTCTCATTTACTTTAGTCACTCTCTCTCTCTCTCACACACACACATCACACACACACCCACTCTCTTTCCCTTCCTTCCTCACTCACTCTCTCTCTCTCTCTCTCTGCTGTGGGATAAGTAGAGTGGAGTGTTTCTTTTCCACTATCTTGTTTGGGGTTACGAGACATCTTTTCCTCTCTTACACTCCCAGGCTGAGGAATATATATATATATATATATATATATATATATATATATCTACTGTATATATACAGAATATATCATCATCATCAGATTGAGTTAGTACACTGTAGGACAAAGGCCTAAAGATGTTTGCCTGTTCCATCCTACCCTAACAAACTTTCGGATTTCATCCCCCCATCTGGTTCTCTGTTTACCTCTTCCTCTAGCTCCATCTCTAGGTTCCCATTCTGCTACTCTAGTTGTCCATCTGTTATCATCTCTTCTAAATATTATCTATGACCTGCTCAGGACCATTTACTGTTTTATATAGTACTGTAGTAGATGAGACTAATAGAGAACGGTATGCGTTTATGGACCAACTTGTCCAAAAGTTATCATCTATCCAAGTTATGCACACAACAAAAATTACATCTAGACATCCCTTTTACTGTCCTTTTAATGACGTCATACAGTTTAATGACTCCGCCGTTAGGAAGAGGAGAGAGAGAGAGAGAGAGAGGACAGAGAGTTCGGAGGAAAATCTGAGCCTGTTGGAAAGGGATGGGGACTGTGCACAAAAGAGAGAGGAGGGGAGAGAAGAGAGAAGGGAAGAGAGGGAGAGAGAGCGCGATTACATATATTTTTAATGAAGGGGGTACTAAGGCGTTGTGCTTTTGAGAGAGACCTCCGCTGAGAGAGGGAAGAGAGAGAAGAGAGAGGAGAGATGAGAGGGAGAGGAGGAGGAGAGAGATTTACATAGATACACTGACCACACAGACCTTCCGATCCCAGCGAGGTGGTCTGGACTTAATTATAGTAGAGATAGCTAACCCGTGAATAAAGGACAGTGGAAGGCAAGGATAGCAAAGGAGAGAGAGAGAGAGAGTAAAACGAAATATAATATGCGAGTGGTTGAAGCTACTACCATGATTTCCTAATAACAATGAAGGATATACAGGACAGGACAGTACAGTACAGGACAGGACAGGACAGGACAGGACAGGACAGGACAGGACAGGACAGGACAGGACAGTACAGTACAGTACATTACATACGTTAATATTGAGGTTTGCTATGAATTTTTCTCTAGGGTGTCGGAAATGAATGGCAGGTATACTGTAATTGTAGTTTTGTTATTAAAATGATTCAAATTGATGTTGAGCAAATGTATTCCTACTATTATACGAGTTATACTACTACTACTACTACTACTACTACTAATAATAATAATAATAATAATAATACAAATAATAATAATAATAATAATAATAATAATAATACAAATAATAATAATAATAATAATAAAAATAATAATAATAATAATAATAATAATAATACAAATAATAATAATAATAATAGTAATAATAATAATACAAATAATATTAATCATAATAATAAATAACAATAATAGTCTACATTATTATTATAATTATTATTATAATTATTATTTTTACTATGCAAAAAACCATGCGTATCGAAGGCAATTTAGAGTAATTTAGCGTGAGGTAATTACATGAATAATTAGCCATTCTGTGACGCCTCAGCTGCCACCACACTAATAATAAACACACTTTATGTTTAATATTTAAAGTCATTACGACTCAAGTCTCACTGATTTAATGTGTTTGTGAATACATATGTGTGCTGTTGTTGATGTTGGTGTTCCCCAGGCTGTCTGACCGAACAGCCCCAAAGGCCAAGGCCATAACCGAGCGCCCCCACAGAACCCTCCCCGCTTTACCACTAAGAATGCCCAGGTGACCGAAGCCGCTTCCAGGCGAGGAGCTGAGGAGGGTGTGGAAAAGCTTGGGACACCAAAGGCCCACCCAAGGCCCTGTGCCCCTTAACAATTATGAAGGGAAAGTTGAGGGGCGATGGGAAAATGTGACGCTTTGGCTCCCAGTCTGCCAACCTAGAGGTTACATAGAGTTTGCGCGATAAATCGTGGCTGAATTATCTGGGAGAGAGAGAGAGAGAGAGAGAGAGAGAGAGAGAGAGAGAGAGAGAGAGAGAGAGAGAGAGAGAGAGAGAGAGAGAGAGAGAGAGAGAGAGAGAGAGAGAGAGAGAGAGAGGTAGAAGACCACTATAGCCGAGATTCTTGTAACCCATGTGTGTACAGAGACTCATTTTGAGAATACAATTATACAGTATATTGTATTAATAAATGTTGGCCATTGTAACCATGTGCAAAGATGGTATAACAATAGCTTACAATACATGAAAACAATCGCCTCCAATCACTAACTGCCAGCTAGAGGAGGAGGGTGGGGGAGTTGGGGATAGTTTGGGGGTGGAAGGTGGGGGTAGACTTGGACCCGCCTCCCCCCTCTCACCTGCCCAGGGTAGAGTAGGGGATGAAAGGCCCCACCCCTGAGCAACTTTTAGTACGCGTGAGTGTACATGCTAAGATTGGTATGCAGGATTCGAAACTGCATAATAAATCGTAGGCTTGTGCAGCATTCTTTAACTGTCTTCGTGGCGCAATGCATAAGTGTGTTGATTTTCGGTGTGAGCATCCTGGGTTCGAATCCCCGGACTGCCACATGTTTGTTAATTTCATTAATCGAGTTTAGGAATATAGTTGGTTGGTGGAGAGAACATAATAAATGCACAAAACCCTGGAGGACAAGGGGCGAATGTGCCACCATGAGCAAAATTGAGTTAGGACTTGTTCCCAATAGATGGAAGCACTGAAAATCACGTGGTGAAGAGCGTTTTGCGATTCCCACCCATGCGGGCTCAGTACCCTAGGTTCTAAATCCCTTGTTTCAACCTTGTGTAGCGGCGGAGGAGGTATGGATTGTAGGAGGTGGAGGGGCGAATGTTCCCGCGCGCTCAAGCCAATGAGCGGCCGGCTAGCATTCCCCGGGTTAAAGGCCCACCTCCCGGCCAATCACACGCGCGTTTGCGCGTTTTTTTGGCTGAAAATTTAACAGTATCTTAGTTTCATGGACATCTAATACAGGATTAAATTTCAAGCAGATTGAACAATAATTACTATAGGCTGAAAAAAAAAATCTATTTCTATTGTGCGTTTTTGTTTTGTTTTAATTTTGTTTTTTTTATTTTATTTTATTTTCTATCAATTTGTCTCTTCCAGAGGATTCTAATGGTATATAATAACATGCTATTCTGTAATATTCTATGTATGCCACCTATTCCAGACTTTAAACACTCACAACTCGAAAGTAAGGTATTGGCGCATTCGCCCCTTGTCCTCCAGGGTCCTCATATTTTAATCTAATAAGTCCGTGGTGGTAGGCTACCTGTGAAGTTCGTGTTACTAAAGTAAAATCACACCGTAGGCTAGGCCATATATAGATATACAACCGAGAGCTAAAAATGATTTTTTTTTTTTTGCGTTCTAGATAGTGTGCCACACTCATATAGAAAGAACAAGCACTCACCTAACCCACGACAAAAGCAGCCACTCGCCTTCCCATTTTCTCTCCCAATTTCCCGACCTCTTCTTCTCCGAGGGCGTTACGGGCAGTTTTTACGTATTTCTTGGTCGTCCACGCCACCTCGAACTATTCCGCACGGCACTACAAGGCACTGCACACCGGAAACAGTGATATAACACGGGGAAAAGGTGGAAAACACGAGACACCATCACGCACCAGCTGATCTCAACATGGTGATGGGAGCAGGGATACCATTTAAAAGTACCAAATTCCGCTAAATCAGTTATAAATATTCGCTAGATAGTATATACATGTCATAGATAGCTATAATAATGCCAACATCTCTAGAATATCTCTCAAAATGACTCAAATCTCCAGAATATCGCTAGAATTTATGTAACTAAGTGTAAAACTGTACCGTTAGATCAAAGTATATACCTTCAGATCTAGAGAAAAAAGTAGCTATATTGGCAACATTGGACGGGAGGTTTGCCTTGTTTGCATCCCACGTGATCTCTACTGACCAATCACAGCCACCGCGCCGCTTCATCTATACAGTAACTTGATTGAACTGAGCACCACCGGCTTATCTTTTGGACACCATCTTGAATCATACTACCGGTGATTATGTTTTCATGCAGTAAGGCTCGAAAGTCATGTACGGTAGCGATAATAAGTCATGTTTCAGCTGCCTTTATGTTTGGCTCGCTCTGTGCTGTAGTAATGTCTGTCAGATGTTGAAATAGGATGGGTAGGTGTAGGAACATGTTTGTATATCTCACTCGAAACGAATAAATCAAGTTTTAGACATTGCTGATACCATGTATTGATCAAAGTATACTTCGTGCCGAGACATGACTTATTAGCCCGACTGTACTACCTTTAAAATTCAAATGTGTATCGTCTTAACGTTAGGAGGGGATAAGGTAGATGCTCCCAATTGACCACTTGTGATTTTTGGGCTACAAGGAACTTAGTCATACGAGTAAACATCAATAATTGGCAGAAATGCAACTTTTATGTTTGTTTGTGACGGATAGGATATATATATATATATATATATATATGTATATATCGTCGCATATACATAGATTTCTCACAATGTGGGAATTGAGACACACATGCAGAGCAGGAACCCAGTTTATTCAACGTTTGGCCATGTAGGCTTCTTCAGGAATACCATACCGTAGGGGAGTACAGTCAACAAAATATATCTCTTACCATAAGGAAACAACACAACAAAAACAACAGCAGGAAATGTTCAAATAGTTTAGTCTGGCTCTCGACTCGTTAATAAATATGCAAGTGGTTTGGCTAGTGAAAAGGAACCTTTAAAGGAACGTTGAATATACTGGGTTCCTGCTCTGCATTTGTGTCTTAATTTCCACATCTGTTGTTGTTGTTGTTGTTGTTGTTTCCTAAGCTGCCTGGCCGAACAGCCCCGAGTCCCTGAGAAAGGCCACGGCCACGATCGGGCTTTCCCACAGAGCTCTCATTGAGTGTAGATTGTGTTGTTGGCGTAAGTGGTTGTGTGAAATGCAGTCTTCTATGATGTGTTTAATGGTATGGGGTGCTGTGTTACATCCCGGGCAGGCGTCAACAACGGAGTCATCCAGTCTCTTCTGATAGCTCAGGAGAGCTGCATGGTGTCCGCATCTCAGCCTGGCCAGGTGGACGGGTCCTTGGAGCGGCTTCGGTCGCGCCGGGAATTTCCACATCTGTTGCAGCCATTGCTGTTTCTTCACCACATTTCTCACAATATCTAGATTTTGTTTTTAACTTTAATATACTCTCACTCTCCACTAACTATTAATAATGTATCCTACCAGCAACACACCAACCAAGTTATAAACACCAAGAAAGCAACATTACCTCCAACCTTTCCTATTTTCAGTTTGACATCCATTATGCTGCAATCTCCCACCCACTGCCTGCATGTGACGAGAGTACAATGCCTGCCTTACATATGTTAATGGTGGGGGGGGGGGGGATGTGGGGAGGGTCGGAATCAGGTGCGGAGGGGAGGGGGGTGTTGAGAGGTTTGCAGTAGGATCAACCTCACACCCCACTGACTGACTCCAGGTGACGAGAGTACAATGCCTGCCTTACAGATGTTAATGGTGGGGGTGTGGGGGGGATGTGGGGAGGGTCGGAATCAGGTGTGGGGGGAGGGGGGATTTGAGAGGTTTGCAGTAGGATCAACCTCACACCCCACTGACTGACTCCAGGTGACGAGAGTACAATGCCTGCCTTACAGATGTTAACCCCTTCCGTACAGACGACGTCTATATCATTTTATTATAGGTATATTTATACGATTTTGTGCAGTTTAGAAAAGGATCTATGGTAGTAAAAGGGTTAATTGAGATAGTTCGAAGCCCGTTAGTGCTGGAGGCCACTTTTAAACTACATAAAATCGTCTAATAGTGGCAAGAAAACAAATAAAGAGACGTCGCCGGTACAGAAGGGGTTAATGGTGGGGGTGTAGAGGGGGCTCTGTGGGGGTGTAGGGTGTTCTGTGGTGGCATGGGGAGCTCTGTGGGGTGTGTAGGGTGCTCTGTGGGGGACATGGGGAGGCTTAGAATGAGTTGTGGGGGTGTGGGGAGGATTATGGTCAATCTTAGGGAGGTGTAATGGTTTAGATGCTTATGTTCTGGGTGTGGTGTCCCGAGTTCGAATCCCGGGAGGACCATGTGTTTTCCTTAGTTTATTCAAGTACATTGGGGTTTGCAATGGATAATTAATGCTAATAGCGGTGTGTTTCTTAATTAATGTTAATAGCTGTGTGTTCCTTAATTATATTAGCTGTGAGTATGGGAATAGCCTTAACATTAATGGCATCGGGGTTGAAGAGGCTTAGGATTTCCTGTAGGGATGTGAGAGTATATGGTTGGAGTTCGTGGGTTGGGTGTCAATTAGCTGTGGGTGGGTGTAATGGCTTAACCCCTTCTGTACCAGCGACGTCATTTAAATTCTATTCTAGCTATAATGTATGTATGTATGTATGGATTTATGTATGTCTATATACAGTATATGTATGTATGTATGTATGTATGTATGCATGTATGCATGTATGTCAAATAAGTCCAGTTTTTCTTATTACAAATTTTTTATGTATATCTGTACGTATATATGTATGTGTAGAGAGAGAGAGAGAGACAGAGAGATGGAGGCCTGTGATTGGCTGGGTGGGAGTAGTGACGTCACCCCGGCCAAGTCTTCTGGTTGGCTGAACAAGGACTGCAGCAATAGCGTCATCGATCTCGGCATGAGGTACGGTCGCTTAAGGGAGCCCACCTCGCCTTTTTTTGTGTTTATCTTTCTCTCCCTCTCTCTTTGGCTTGTATCCATTCGGCCCCATTCAGCCTACTGTTTTAAGACGTTTATCCCCCATCCAGGTGTCAATATTTTCCTGGCGAGCGGTAGCGAGCCTGCATATATATATTTTTGTTTTGACAGCAAGCTAAATTTGTACATTTATCGATAAACAAATGTCTTCGGCAAAGCCGGATTTCTCCATACAATGCTGGCTCGTTATAGCTCGCCAGGAAGAAATTGACACCTGGATGGGGATACATGTCTTAAAACAGTTGGCTGAATGGGGCCGAATGGACACAAGCCAGAGAAAGAGAGAAAAGGCGAGAAAGATAAATAAAGCAGGTGACCCCCCTTAGCAAAATCATGTCTCAGCTGTCCTTACGTTTGGCTCGCTCTGTGCTGTAATAATGTCTGCCAGATGTTGAATAGGATGGGTATATAACTGTTGGAATAGGTTTGTATATCCTCCTTCCAAATGAATAAATTATGTTTAGATATTGCTGAAACCAATTATGGATCAAAATATACTTGGTGCCGAGACATCACTTATTAGGCCGATTGTACAGTCACTTAAATAAATACCCCCCCCCCCCTACCCCCCCTATGTTTTTCTGTTTGCAATTGCCGACTTGCGAGTTTCGTTCTATAAGGAAGTTGGAGCTGTAGACAACGATACTTAACATAATGTACAGCTAAATACGGTCGTAGAGTCAAAAGCATTTCGTCTCATCAACTCACTTTCTCTTACTAATTCCCTACACTATCTCTCTCTACTCGCCGCAATGTTGCATCTTTCTCACTCTTCTGCCGCTCTACAATAATCAATGTTCGTAACCCCTTCAGGCTCTTGACGCATTTTGACAGTTTATTCTGGCTATAATTAGACGCTTTTATACAGCTTAGGAAGGCATTTGATAGAGTCTGGCATCAATCCTTATTGTCGAAGATGTCACACTACGGCCTTGCATCATTAGTTCCACTAATTTCTTCTTATCTTCATAACAGAAAAATATGTGTAATGGTAGATGGCCTTTATTCTCAATTTCACTCAATAAATGCATGCTGGTATTCCCCAGGGATCAGTTTTGGCACCAACTCTGTTCCTCATTCATATCAATGATCTCATATCTACCACTCATAATCCAATACATTCCTATGCAGATGACTCAACACTCCACAGTTCCTTCACATTTGCCAATTCTTTCACCCAACCCGATCTTATAAATTCAAAAATAAACACTGCAATTTCTCTGAACCAGGACCTTTCTAGAATTAATGGATGGGGACAAAATAATCTAGTTTCCTTTAATGCACAGAAAACCAAGTACATTCAATTTTCTAACCGACAGAATCTCACTGACTCCCATATATTTTTTAATGATGTAAATATTCCCACTTCCCCTAGTATTGACATTCTCGGTGTAACATTAACTACTAACTTGAGCTGGACACATTATGTTAGAAGCATTGCTAAGAATGCCTCTAAAAAACTGGGACTCCTGTACAGAGTTCGAGAATTCTTCACTGACGAGCAGTTGGCCGTAATATATAAAAGTCATGTGCGTTCTCAGATGGATTACTGTTCACCTCTGTGGAGTGGAAGTGGAGTGGTTGCATTGAGGCAGTTGGACAAAATTCAAAATAAAGCTATTAGATTAATCAATAACCCTGCAATCACACAGGACCTTCCTACATTATCCATACGAAGAAACGTTGCATCCCTTGCATTATTCTACAGATATTTTCACAGCAATTGTTCCGAAGAACTTGCTTCAATTGTGCCGCCTCTCAACATCTTTCCCCGTAGAACTAGGGCAACTGAGAGCGCCCATGAATTTACACTTTCTCCTCCACAATGCAGAACTTCTGCTTATCAAAATTCATTTATCCCTAGAACTACTACCCTTTGGAATTCACTTCCCTCGATTTGCTTTCCACAAACTTACAACCTACAAAAGTTTAAATCCAGTTGTTACAAACATTTTATGAATGGAGGATGCCTTTAGGCACATGGACCTTTTTGTTTTATCTGTGTTTTTCCTTCCTCCGTTTATTGTCTCTTAAAAAACAAAAAACAAAATCTTGACGCTTTTATACAGCTTAGGAACGATTTTGACGCTTTTATACAGCTTAGGAACGATCTTGACGCTTTTATACAGCTTAGGAAGGATCTGTGGCATTTAAAGAGGTAAGGACTATCTCTATTAACCCTTTGACTTTCATATACCCTTCCGAATCTGAATAAAATAGTCAAATAATCGCCAGAAAATATAAATGAAATGCGTCATTGGAGCCTGAGAGGGTTCCTAGCTTTCTCAGTGTACAGTATTATCTTCTCCCTCATGGAGAGCGGGGGGCACCTGCTTTTCATCACATTCCTACCCCTATTCTGTCCAACTCTCTAACCCAAGAGTGAACCGATATTCCCAGTCTTCCTTCTTACTCAACAAGTGAGCTCTCGGACTCTTTCCCTGAATCTGTCTTTTCCTCTTCTTATGATGTAAACTGATTCAAGCTCCGTGCGTCAAGACATTTTGGCTCCAGCATACCTTGAATTTGGCTCTTATAGTCTATTCGCTGTAAGTAGGCGAACAATCATGACCTCTATCCTCTGTAAAACAAAAGGGGCTGGAGCAAATTGGCTATATATTTTCACATCTATTCCTTGACTGACTCTTCCCAAATGGTACACATATTAGTTGGATTACTCTAGTAGTGTTTGAGTTACAGAGGATAGAGGTCATGATTGCTCGCCTACTTACAGCGAATAGACTATAGTCACTCTTTCACCTGGGGAATGGGGGGCAATTGTTACAGGAAGGTTTGTCTTTTGTCTCTTTCATATACATAGCAAACCAAAAAAAAAAAAAAAAAAAAAAAAAACCTACACACATACAAAATAACAAGAGGTGACCACAAACTCATGCGCGCAACTGTACAACATAGCCAGAACCGGGTTGCATATAAAACTAGCTGCCAGGTTGGGTTTGGGCTAAGAAGATTACTCGTCAGGGGTGGCTTAGCTTTTCCCTGAAATGTCTTTATACTCAATTTTTTTTTATTTCCCGTATATCGGATCCGTATATCGGGCTCGTATCTATCTATCTATCTATCTATTTACTCAGGCCCAATCCCTACTTTTCCTATTTTTATTTGATTTGATTTGATTATATATATATATATATATATATATATATACAGTATATATATATATATATATATATTTTTTTTTTTTTTTTTTTTTTTTTTTTTGGCCGACTCACGACAGAGCAAGAACATGAACAACACAACACACAACATAAAACAAGGAACACCCAACAAACAAACAAATAAATGCACACACATCTAGGTCATTCGTATCATATTACAATTCCGTCTCTATATGGATATTGGATATTACTCTCTTCTTTTTATATATTTGTGTTATTGCTGCCATGCTTCCTGGATATGATTCATGCAATTGTAGTTTATATATAATAATATATACATATATATACACTATATATATACTGTATATATATATATATATATATATATATATATATATATATATATATATATATATATATATATATATATATATATATATATATATATATATATATATATAAACATATATATATATATATATATATATATATATATATATATATATATATATAAACATATATATATATATATATATATATATATATATATATATACATATATACAATTATATACACTGTATATATATATATATATATATATATATATATATATATATATATATATATATATATATATATATATATATATAGATATATACGGTATATATATATATATATATATATATATATATATATATATATATATATATATATATATATATATATATATATATATATATATATATATATATATATATATATATATATATCTATATATATATATAAAATATATATATATATATATATATATATATATATATATATATATATATATATATATATATATATATATATATATATATATATATACGGTAGATATATAAATATAGAATAATAGATGTACAGATAGACATATAGAGAGATAGGGAGATAGATAGATAGAAATATAGATAGTGAGACAGATACAAACCAGCACAGAAAAACACACCCACAAAACCCAATGATAATAAATAAAAACCCGTCAAACGCCAATGAAATTTTGTCCTTTCCTGAGTCCAGAAAAAACTAGGAAATTGTTATTGAATATCCGTCAAGAATGTCAACTGGTGTGAGAGAGAGAGAGAGAGAGAGAGAGAGAGAGAGAGAGAGAGAGAGAGAGAGAGAGAGAGGGGGGGGGGGAGGAAGGGAATGGGGAGAGGAAAAGAATGAAAGACAAGATATGAAAAAAATACATAGGAGAGAGAGAGAGAGAGAAAGATTACTGATTGGAAATATTTATAATCTTTTATGGTTAGTTACAATAGGACTTTAGAGGCTATCAACCCTTC
>CM064505.1:43732946-43745446 GCA_032716605.1 Paralithodes platypus
CACTCCCACGGTAAGTCCTGTACTTTGGTGTTCGACTGTACACATTCCCACGGTAGGTCTCATATTCCCACAGTAGGTCTTATATTCCCACGATAGGTCTTATATTCCCACGGTAGGTTTTATATTCCCACGGTAGGGCTTATATTCCCACAGTAGGTCTCATATTCTCACGGTAGGTCTTATATTCCCACGATAGGTCTCATATTCCCACAGTAGGTCTTATATTCCCACGGTAGGTCTCATATTCCCACGGTAGGTCTTATATTCCCACGGTAGGTCTTATATTCCCACGGTAGGTCTTATATTCCCACGATAAGTCTTATATTCCCACGGTAGATCTTATATTCCCATAGTAGGCCTTATATTCCCACGGTAGGTCTTATATTCCCACGATAAGTCTTATATTCCCACGATGTCTTATATTCTCACAGTAGGTCTCATATTCTCACAGTAGGTCTCATATTCCCACGGTAGGTCTAATATTCCCACGATGTCTTATATTCTCACAGTAGGTCTCATATTCCCACGGTAGGTCTCATATTCCCACGATGTCTTATATTCTCACAGTAGGTCTCATATTCTCACAGTAGGTCTCATATTCCCACGGTAGGTCTCATATTCCCACGATAAGTCTTATATTCTCACAGTAGGTCTCATATTCCCACAGTAGGTCTCATATTCCCACGGTAGGTCTCATATTCCCACGGTTGGTTATATATTCCCACGATAAGTCTTATATTCTCACAGTAGGTCTCATATTCCCACAGTAGGTCTCATATTCCCACGGTAGGTCTCATAATCCCACGGTAGGTCTCATATTCCCACAATAAGTCTTATATTCTCACAGTAGGTCTCATAATCCCACGGTAGGTCTTATATTCCCACAGTAGGTCTCATATTCCCACAGTAGGTCTCATATTCCCACGATAGGTCTCATATTCCCACGGTAGGTCTTATATTCCCACGATAGGTACCTCACTATATGCTGGCTAGCATCCGACGATTTTATTCAACTTACCAATGACCTCTAGAACTCAATGGGGTAAAACTATTCGTGTTTATCTTTCCATTCTCCCAGGACCTTTCTATGCTGCATAAAACCATCTATTGATAGCAAGAGCAATGTGCATCAACGGAAACATGTGCTTTAATTTACCAAGGTACAGTCACATTCAGTAAATCGCTGATAATTTATGCAAAACAAAAATTATAATAATAATAATAATAATAATAATAATAATAATAATAATAGGTTGACGTTGAAGTATTTTGCAGTCACCCTTTATTAGGATTTTTGTTTTCTGGGCCCCCTTCTCCCCCATGTTTAACTAGACTATTTTGAAGATTTTAAGACGTTCACCCTCATTACTTTGGTGATTTTAAGACCTTTCCTCCCATTTATTTGTAAATTTTAAGAGCTCTCGTGCCATTAAGGGGGAGTTAATATTACACCGTTTACGAGTCGGATTTCCATGGAACTACTGAGTGAGACTGTTGGCCAAATAAGTCATGTCTCCGCTGTCATTACGTTTGGCTCGCTGTGTGCTGTATTAATGTCTGCCAGATGTTGAATAGGGTGTGTAAAGATAGGAACATGTTTGTATATCTCACTCGAAACGATGAGTTAAGGCTTAGAGTGTGCTGATACCAATTATTGATCGAAATATTCTTGGTGCCGCGACATCACTTATTTGAGCAACTGTACGCCACAGAACGACCCTGTTGAACTTTGCACTTCCATTTCTAAAGGCCTGGGATCCAATATATATATGGAACTTGTTATTGGGCCTATTTTTTTTACACGACTCAGACGATTTATATCTTACCTACGCTCTTTTTTGTATTATCATGTTTTTTATTATCTTTATATTATCTTTATATTATCTTTATATTATCTTTATATTATCTTTATATTATCTTTATATTATCTTTATATTATCTTTATTTGTTTATTATTATTTCATATTGGCCAATGACGTCACAAGGTTACCTATTGTCACATTGAAAGTGTTATTATAATGTTATGAATCTGAAACTGAATAAAGAAAACAAATCTTATGTTTGCATTTCTGGATCTCCATTATAACTCACATCGAAAACTGTAAAAGCCTGAATCCTAATCAAATTTCAGAACTGTAAATACCAATCACAGGTTTAGTAACATTTTATTATATTTGAAATTGCTTCGAAACTATGAAGACATAAGCTTAATTATATCATCAATCATCAGAAACTTGTCTTAGTGTGTGTGTGTGTGTGTGTGTGTGTGTGTGTGTGTGTGTGTGTGTGTGTGTGTATGCTTAAATGAGTGAGTGAGTGTATTAGGTAAGGGTGTGTGTGTGTGTGTGTGTGTGTGTGTGTGTGTGTGTGTGTGTGTGTGTGTGCTTAACCCCTAATGAGTGCGTGAGTGTGTTATGTAAGGGGGCCTGTGTGTGTGTGTGTGTGTGTGTGTGTTTATGTACACGTTTGTGTGCATCTGTCTATGTACGTAATCTCCGTCCCTTCTATTAAAATCCGTGAACGCTCTAGAACACAAGGACAAATAATAGACCCCCAGGAGGACTAATGGAAAACGCCCCCCCCCCCCCCTCCCACCCACACACACACACACACACACACATTCTAGGCCAACCACCCAAAAACGCCTCCCCCTTCGGAACACACACACTCACACGCACATACATACACACACACACACGTGACGCCCCCCCCCCCTCATCACACACACATATACACATACACACACACACACACACACACAAGACGCCCAACCCCCTCCCGCACCACACACACACACACACACACACATACACACACAAACGTCATCTCCAGAGCCCAGATGAATAATTAAGGATTCTTTATTCGAGAGTCAATATATTGGAGGTAGACGGCAATAATCTTAACCCTTTCGATATTAAGACCCCCTTTTCATTATATATTTTTTCCCACCTCTTTAAGTATCGAGAAATGATCTGCTAAGGGATTGACAACTATATAGTATAGACTCTATTATTCAACTTAGGAAGGGGCTCTAGGAATCATAATTACACTGTGATTCCCAATGCTCCTTCCTAAGCTAAATTTTAATGGAAAAATAAAAACTATTCTGTCTGCGTCCTATTCTGTCCATCAATCAATCAATCAATCTATCAATCTATGTATCTATCTATCTATCTATCTATCTAGCCACCCATCCATCCATCCATCTATCTATCCATCAGAAGAGGAGAAATGAGAAAAGACTGAACCCCCTGTGGAAATAAAGACAGAAAATCAGGCGTATTGGTCCCTGGAGGCCGGATGTTTTTTGTGTGTTTGTTTGTTTTTGTTTTTTTTTGGGGGGGAGAGGGGAGGAGACGTATTAGGGGAGATGAGCTGGTTTTTCCTGGCCCCCTTCTCCCTCGTGTTTAATCCCATTGCTTTTGAGATTTTAAGACGTTCGCCCCATTAGTTTGGCGATTTTAAGAACCTTTGCCCCATTTCTGTCAATGTTAAGAACTTTTGTGCCATTTAGGTGTCGATTTGTTCCTGGCGAGCGATAGCAAGCCTGTAATTTAAGAGGAACCGGCCTTCGACAGGGACATTTTTCTATGTATGTATGTATCTATCTATCTATATATCTATCCATCTATATATCTATCCATCCATCTTCCTATCTAGGTATCTATCCATCTGCCTATCTATCTATGTATGTATCAATCTGTCTATCTATCTATCTGTCTATCTATCTATGTATATATCTATCTGTCTATCTATCTATCTGTCTATCTATCTATCTACGTATATCTATCTATCCATCTATCTACCAGGAGGAGAAATTATAAGAGAGAGAGAAGGCCCCATGTAAACAAAAGGACAAATCAGGTGTATACAGGTCTCTGGTCACCGGATTTTGGGGAGACTAGGAGAGACAGTGGTGAAGTTCTGTCTGTCTGTGTGTCTGTCCTTCCTTCTATCTATCTATCTATCTATCTATCTATCTATCTATCCATCTATCTACCAGGCGTAAAAACAATGTCATACAGTATATCAGGCGTATAGGTCTATGATGGCCACGTTTTAACCCATTCAGTACCGGGGACGTCCTTTTCATCCTATTCTGGCGACTATTAGACGATTTTATTCAGCCTGGGAAGGACCTCTAGTAATGATAAGGCTTCCAACTATCTCAACCAAGCCTTTATAACTACCACAGATCCTTCGCAAGCTGCATAACATCGTCTAAATATAGCTAGAATAAAATATAACACACGTCACTGGGACTCAAAGGGTGGAGGTTATGCAGGACAAAGGTGAATTATGTCTGTTGATTTGCCTGTCTGTATGTCTGCCAACCCGTCTGTCTCTCGGTCTGTCTGTGTACCTAGCCGTCTATCCACCCAGCCACCCTATCTATCTATCAGGAGGAGGAAATGAGAAGAGAGTGTGGAGGCCCCTGTGAAAACAAAGAAATAGATCAGGCTGACTTTGGGGAACTAAGAAATACAATGGTCAACTTCTGTCTGTGTTTTTGTCTCTCTGTCTGTCTGTCTGTGTGTCTGTCCAGCCATCCTTCTATCTATCTATCGATCGATCTATCTATCTATCTATCTATCTATCTATCTATTTATCTATCTATCTTTCTTTCTTTCTTTTCGAAATGTATGACATATATTTCCTAGATTGCAAAGCTACTTAATTGCAATGAATCCAGTCAGTACTGTGCACAATGAGAGAGAGAGAGAGAGAGAGAGAGAGAGAGAGAGAGAGAGAGAGAGTGATTGACATAGCCTTACACATAATCACTGACCACACAGATCTTAATTTCCAAACGAGGTGGTCAGGACTTACTTCTAGTAGATATAGCAGATGAAAAGAATAGCGCAACAAAAGGCTTTCTCCACACGTCTAAGAGAGAGAGAGAGAGAGAGAGAGAGAGAGAGAGAGAGAGAGAGAGAGAGAGAGAGAGAGAGAGAGAGAGAGAGAGAGAGAGAGAGAGAGAGAGAGAGAGAGGTAGATAGATATATATGGAGAGAGCGATAGAACGAGGTAGATAGATAGATAAATAGAGAGAGAGAGAGTGTGTGTGTGTGAGAGAGAGAGAGAGAGAGAGAGAGAGAGATATAGAGAGAGAGAGAGAGAGGTAGATATATATATATATATGGAGAGAGAGCGATAGAACGAGGTAGATAGATTGATAAATAGAGAGAGAAAGAGAGAGAGAGAACCACTAAGCCTCACACTACAACCACCTCTATAGATTTTTGGTGAGACTGATGGGCCTCGTTAGGTAGAAAGAGGGGTAGAGGGGGGTAGAGGGGAGGGGGGATGGTTGGGGGGGGGGGGGTAGACATCCTGTAGTTAGAGAGATATATATTAATTCTATGGATGCCAGTTTGGTACCGTAATTATCGAACACAAGGCTGATTATTTATGTATGTTCATGTAGAATTTAGACCCAAAGACCAAATAATTTATCCTGTGTTATAGTCTGATATTTGTCATGGATTGGCCTATACCTGTTACTGTAGGGTCTCTATAGGGTGTGTGTGTGTGTGTGTGTGGGTGTGTGTGTGTGTGTGTGTGTGTGTGTGTGTTGGGGGGGGGGGGAGCGCCCCTTTGTGGCGCAGGTTGAGCCTACCAAGTAAGCTTGCCTTAGTTTGGACCAAGTTGATATGTAGGTGGATAGATTATCAATTATTGTCTAGTGGTTCATATTATACGGTAGACATATTTACACACACACACACACACACACACACACACACATATATATATATATATATATATATATATATATATATATATATATAAAATAAGTCTACAAAACCTAAAACATGGCATTAGACGGTAAAACCGGGCGTAGAGTCTGTTTTTGTTTTTCAATAATGTGTAATATGCTTTCACACACACATATATATATATATATATAGTGATAACAGAGACTCACATTCACAGATTTACAGTAATATTTTCCCTGAGCAAACTCCCCCCCAGCTACCTCCGCTCAGACCATACCCGGAAATGCTAATATAATACAATCTTTTAATCATATATAATAAGCTGGCTGGAACAAAAGTATTACAAAAGAATACGTCATGGCGCCGAAATGTGAGAAACTTCAGAATACTGACTTGGAAGTTGATAAAATATATATTTATAAAATATAATTAATAGTAATTCTATCTATCTATCTGTATGCTCAGGCCCAATCCCCATTTTGGGGGTAGCCGACTCAAGACAGAGCAAGAACAGGGAAAACACAAAAACAACATAAAACAAAAAATAAACACAGATAAAAAACACAAACTCTCACACATCCAGGTCACCCAGGAGAAGACCCAGAGACCAGGGTTACCAAGTAATTAGCCACAATATATATATATATATATATATAAAATATATATATATATATATATATATATATACAGGGTGTCCCAGGAGGAAAGGGCATAACTTTGGGAAATGATAAAACAAGGTATTCTAAGCATAAATTGTTCAATACCAAAAAGTCCAAATTTCAACCGTTAAAAAGATATTGAAGATTTAATGTAGTGTCCTCCCCCGCATCACTGTAATGGACTCTTCCATGTCAAATAGTTGCCAACTGGTCCATAGTGAGCTAATATGTCCTTAATCATTTTGCAACTTACAGAATGACAGTATCTTTATATTAACATGGTATAATAATTGCAGAAAGATGTAGGTGTGGTAGGCACTAGGACAGCTAGGCCAGCCTTATGGGGAAATACTGAAGAAAATACAATTTTCAACATGCAATATCTCTATAACGGTTGAGATTTGGAATATTTCTTATAGAACATTTTAGGCTTATAATTGTTTGTTCTATCATTTCCCAAAGTTATGCCCTTTCCTCCTGGGATACCCTATATATATATATATATATATATATATATATCTAGCACATTTTCGTACCAAAAAGAAAAACAAATACTAACAGAAACACTAATAATTATACTGAACAAATTATTACAAAAAAAAAAGAAAAAAAAATTGTAATGATGCATAACTAGTCAACCATAGATGTCGGTTTCTTACTTTCGACAGCGAGCCTGTAATTTTAGGAGGAACCAGCCTTCGACCGAGACATTCTTCTACCGAAAAATTTACAAGTTTATATTGAACGGGGGTTTTGATGATTTTTCAAGGTTGATAGAGGCCTGGGGAGGAAACTAAAAAAAATTAAAATAAACATAAAAATAAAAAATAGACCAAAACAAAAAATACGGCTATTCCCCCCTTAACCCCTTCTGTTCCGAGAACGTCCATTTCATTATATTCTAGCTACTCAGTTCTACTTACTCAGTTTAAAAAGGGGCCTCAAGTACATACCAGGCTTCGAACTATCTCACTTAACCCTTTCTACTACCACAGATCCTTCTTAAACTGCACAAAATCGTCTGAACATAGGAAGAAGAAAATCAAAAATACGTCGCCGGTACAGAAGGGGTTAATATAAGGATCACCCCAGCACACACACACACACACACACACACACACACACACTCAGTCATTCTCAGTAATATTTTCTCGGAGCAAACTTAGCCTGGAGCGATAACTCTAACCCCGGAAACCCGGTATTGACACGGCTTAAGGGGGTAGTACTCGCTTTTTAAGGACCCCCTTCTCCCTCATGTTTAGCATATTAGTTTTGAGGTTTTAAGATTTTCTTTCCATTAGTTTGGCGATTTTGAGACCTTTTGCCCCATTTCTTTGTCAATGTTTAGACCTTTCGTGCCATTTAGGTGTCGATGTTTTTCTGGCGAGCGATAGCGAGCCTGTAATTTCAGCAGGAACCTGCCTTCGGCCGTGAAATTTTTCTACCGAAAAATGTACAAATTTATTTTGAAAGGGGGTGTATAGAGTATTTTATTAAGCTTGATGGAGGTCTAGCGAAGAAACTCAAAAATAAATAAATACATCAATATATAGATACCCAAAACCAAGCAGTACCATCTTAACCCTTCCTTCCGGTGACGTCTTTCTTCATTAGATTTCAGGTACATTTAGACAATTATATGATGGTTAGGAAAGCTATAAGGGCAGCTAAAAATTATATAATGGTTAGGAAAGCTATAGGGCAGCTAAAAATTATATAATGGTTAGGAAAGCTATAGGGCAGCTAAAAATTATATAATGGTTAGGAAAGCTATAGGGCAGCTAAAAATTATATAATGGTTAGGAAAGCTATAGGGCAGCTAAAAATTATATAATGGTTAGGAAAGCTATAGGGCAGCTAAAAATTATATAATGGTTAGGAAAGCTATAGGGCAGCTAAAAATTATATAATGGTTAGGAAAGCTATAGGGCAGCTAAAAATTATATAATGGTTAGGAAAGCTATAGGGCAGCTAAAAATTATATAATGGTTAGGAAAGCTATAGGGCAGCTAAAAATTATATAATGGTTAGGAAAGCTATAGGGCAGCTAAAAATTATATAATGGTTAGGAAAGCTATAGGGCAGCTAAAAATTATATAATGGTTAGGAAAGCTATAGGGCAGCTAAAAATTATATAATGGTTAGGAAAGCTATAGGGCAGCTCAAATTATTCATTGCGATCATCTGTAGACATCCTTCCTAAGCTGAATACAATCGTCGCGAAGAGTTAAGAACGATGTTAAAAAAATAATACGAAATGAACAACGCAAATTACAATCAGTTTTTTACCGCCGTCGCAACAAGTGGTAAACAAACCCGTGCTGGAGACCAAAAGACCAGGACCAATTTGCGAAGTATTTTTCCCTCGGTTATTGAGGAGTATGGTATTCCGGATATATTGGCAGAGTCGGCGGGGTCGCAGTCATGGGAGGTGGGGAGGGGGGGGGGGGGGGGCGTGGGGTAAAGTTGCATACATAAAATAGAGTCTAAATAAAAAAAAAATATATATATATATATATATATATATATATATATATATATATATATATATATATATAATAATAATGACATAAATATAGTGATGAATTAATACCAATACTTAAACCAATAAAATATAGTCTAATAAATAAATATAATAATAATAATAATAATAATAATAATAATAATAATAATAAAATATAATAATAATAACAATAATAATAATGAAATAGATATAGTAATAAATTAATACAATAAAATATAATAAATCAAGAAATATTGTCGCGTTAAGGGGAGGTATTTAGTTTGTTCCCTACGTTTTCATCAAGCTTAAAATTACACCCCCTAGAGTCTAGACCCCCTTTCAAGATAAATTTGTACATTTTTCGGTAGAAAAATTTCCCGGCCGGAGGCCGGTTGTTCTTAAATTACAGGCTCGCTATCGCTCGCCAGGAAAAAATCGACACCTTAATGGCACGAAAGGTCTTAAAATTGACAGAAATGGGGCAAAATGTCTTAAAATGTCAAAACTACTAGGGCGAACGTCTGAAAATCTCAAAAGCAATGGGGCTAAACATGAGGGAGAAACGGGTCCAGAAAAAAATCCCTCAAGTGGAAATCTCCCCTTAACAAGCTGAACATCCATTAAGGAGTTTTCTGTATTTTTTCTTTCTTTCTTTCTTTGTTGATAGATAATAAAATAAAGTAAACAATCTTCCTTCTGTAAACCAAACACACACAAGCACAAACAAACAAACAGTCACACACATACACACACACACATATTCATTAACACACACGCACACACCCACACATTCATTCACACACATACACACAAACACCAACACATTCATTCACACACACACTCATGCACACACACACCCACACCCACACACCCACACACACACCCACACCCACACACACACACACACCCACACACACAGGTATATATAGAATCTCTCCACAATGAAAAGTAATATCCTTTAAGGGAGCCCACCTCGCTTTTTTTTCTCTTTCTCTCCCTCTCTCTTTGGCTTGTATCCATTCGGCCCCACTCAGCCTACTGTTTTAAGACGTTTACCCCCATCCAGGTGTAAATATTTTCCTGGCGAGCGGTAGCGAGCCAGTATATACAGTATATATTTTTGTTTTGACAGCAAGGTTAAATTTGTACATTTTTCGATAGAAAAATGTCTCCGGCGAAGCCGGATTTCTCCATAAAATGCTAGCTCGCTATCGCTCCCCAGGAAGATCTCGACACCTGGATGGGGACAAACGTCTTAAAACAGTTGGCTGAATGGGGCCGAATGGATACAAGCCAGGGAAAGAGAGAAAAGGCGAGAAAGATAAAATAAAAAGCCGGTGTCCCCCCCTTTAAGATCCAAATCGCAACGCCAACTCACTATCAAGTATTCCATCAGTAATGAACATCCTACCTCAACGTGAATCATATAGGCTCAAACCAATAATTGAAAAAGAGAGAGAGAGAGAGAGAGAGAGAGAGAGAGAGAGAGAGAGAGAGAGAGAGAGAGAGAGAGAGAGAGAGAGAGAGAGAGAGAGAAGGAAATCGAAAATGTGAAAACAGATGACGGTCTATAAATATACGGTTTGATGAAAGGAAACAACAAATATATAAATGTGATGTTGATTTATTATACACCATCTTAGTCAATTAAATACACACACTGAGTGCCTCGGAATAATGAAGAGAGCACGAACCGATTTGTTGGTGACTACAGCCGGAGTCACACGAGCCCTTTTTCGAGCAATTTTTACGGGCAATTATGGTCTGGAAGCTTACACAATTACACTTCATCAGAATTCAGCCGCCTAATATTATCTACCTTCAGTCTATAGTTTCCGGTATCCGTGCGAAAAAGTCCCGAAATAATACGAGACAAAACTTGCTCATGGAAAATTGACGGAAAAAGCGCTCGTGTGACAGCGGCTTATGTGAAGAAATGCTACGGTACTTTATCATTAACTACTGAAGGGGAGGATGACCGTTTTTCTGGACCCCCTTCTCCCTCATGTATAGCCCCACTAGTTTTCAAACTTTAAGACGTTCGGCCCATTAGTTTGGCGATTTTAACACCTTTCGCCCTATTTCGTAGTCAATTTTAAGAGCTTTCGTGCCATTCTGGTGTCGAATTTTTCCTGGCGAGCGAAAGCGAGCCTGCAATTTTAAGAGGAACCGGCCTTCGGCCGGGAAATTTTTCTACCGAAAAATGTACAAACTTATCTTGAAGGGGGGTCTAGTGGGTGTTTTTCTAAGCTTGATGGAGGTCTAGCGAGTAAACTAAGAAATAAAGGAATACATCAAATAATACATAAAATAATACATAAAATAATACATAAAATAATACATAAAATAATACATAAAATAATACATAAAACAATACATAAAATAATACATAAAACAATACATAAAATAATACATAAAATAATACATAAAATAATACATAAAACAATACATAAAATAATACATAAAACAATACATAAAATAATACATAAAATAATACATAAAATAATACATAAAATAATACATAAAATAATACATAAAATAATACATAAAATAATACATAAAATACCGGTAATACATAAAATAATACATAAAATAATACATACAATAATAGCTCCTCAAATTTCTTCTACTTTGCTCTTTCTTTCCTCCCTTCCTTCTCTCTCATATTTAAAACAACTTCTCACCTCCCCAACTTGTCTATCCCCCTCAACTTTAACTTTAACATACTTATACATACTAACTTAAATAATTAGTGTGAGGTTTTAAGTGGTTTTAGGTTTTAGGTTTTAGGTTTTAAGTGGTTTTAGGATTTAGGTGGTTAGGTAGTGGTTAAGAGGTTTTAAGTTTTCCTTCATATCATAAGACAAGAAAAAACCCATCAACAACAAACAAACGCACACACACAGACAAGTAAAAACCATATATACTAAAAAAGTAAACTTTTATTTGAGGTGTTTCGTAATAGAGTTGACCGTCCCAGTCAAAACTAATAATACACTTTAAATGGATAATTTCTAGCTTGAGATGTTACGTGTGGGATCTAATTATAGTTCTAGCAAAGGTGAAAATGGAAATCATAGTTTGAGTTGCTGCGTGTTGGATCTAGATATAGTAATAAATAAACTTTATATCGAGATTCTAGTTTGAGATGCTGCATGTAGGATCTAAATGGAGTTCTAGTAAAAGCACAAATGAAGAATCTAGTTTGAGATGCTGCGTGTGATGTCTAAATATAGTTCCAGTAAAAGTTATAAACAAACTTTAAATGGAGAAATTCTAGCTGGGTGTGCGATCTAAATATAGTTCTAGTAAAGGCGGTCCTCACCACACCACCACCACCACCACCACCAACAAGAGACTCCCAGACGGTCTTCAAGGCGATGTGTCCCACCGCACTCCCACGCTGGGGCATATGGAGTTTGAGGAGTTTCACTGTGTTGAGAGAGAGAGAGTGAGAGAGAGAGAGAATGAGAGAGAGAGTGAGAGTGAGAGTGAGAGTGATAGAGAGAGAGAGAGAGAGTGAGAGTGAGAAGAAATCGACACCTGAATGGGGATAAACGTCTTAATGTTTTAAGACATTTATCCCCATCCATATATATATATATAGGCTAAATGGGG
>CM064505.1:43755446-43765446 GCA_032716605.1 Paralithodes platypus
ACACACGCTTCTTATCATAGGTTCACACACGCTTCTTATCATAGGTTCACACACGCTTCTTATATAGAGCATAGGTTCACACACGCTTCTTATATAGAGCATAGGTTCACACACGCTTCTTATATAGAGCATAGGTTCACACACGCTTCTTATATAGAGCATAGGTTCACACACGCTTCTTATATAGAGCATAGGTTCACACACGCTTCTTATCATAGGTTCACACACGCTTCTTATCATAGGTTCACACACGCTTCTTATCATAGGTTCACACACGCTTCTTATCATAGGTTCACACACGCTTCTTATCATAGGTTCACACACGCTTCTTATATAGAGCATAGGTTCACACACGCTTCTTATATAGAGCATAGGTTCACACACGCTTCTTATATAGAGCATAGGTTCACACACGCTTCTTATCATAGGTTCACACACGCTTCTTATCATAGGTTCACACACGCTTCTTATCATAGGTTCACACACGCTTCTTATCATAGGTTCACACACGCTTCTTATCATAGGTTCACACACGCTTCTTATCATAGGTTCACACACGCTTCTTATCATATGTTTGTTATTAGTGTACAACTTTGTGCTATTTAGGAAGAATCTTTAGGAATCAAAGTATATATTTTGACTCTAGCTTGCATGGGTTCTTTCTAAGCTGAATAAAATCGTCTGATATAGCCAGAATAAACTGTTAAAACGCGTCATATTCCTCAAGGGGTTAAGGGGATAGTGACTATTTGGTATGTCTATTAATTTATATATTCGGTTTTTGTTTTTTTTATTTCCTCGCTAGACCTCCATCAAGCTTAAACAAAATCCGATTCCTCTTAAAATTACAGGCTCGCTATCTCTCGCCCAGGATAAAATCGACACCTAAATAGCACGAAAGGTCTTAAAATTGACAACGAAACGGGGTGAAAGGTGTTAAAATCGTCAAACTAATGGGCCCGAACGTTTTAAAATTCTGAAAACGAATGGGGCTAAACACGAGGAAGAAGGGGGGGGGGGGGGGCCAGAAAAACGACCCCTTTCCCCTTAAAGTGTCACAATCTTCAAGAGGTTAAAGATTACAATATTTTTATTTTTTCTCGGGAAGATGTCTAAAATACGACAAATACTAAGCTATGTTATTAAAAGTATTAATAGAATGAACACATACAATATGATAACAAACTTAATCCCTGCTGTACCGGCGACCTCTATATCATTTTATTCAAGCCAAATTTAGTCGATTTAGTGCAGTTTAAGGAGGATCTGTGCTGGCAAAAAGGGTTAAGCCAGATAGTGCCAAGCCGGATTATTACTGGAGGCCAATTTTAAACTTAAGGGGGAGGTAGTCGCTTTTTCTGGACCCCCTTCTCCCTCATGTTTAGACCCACTAGTTTTGCGAATTTAAGACGTTCGTTCACTAGTTCTTTTGCTCCATTACTTTGTCAATATTAATACCTTTTATTACCGTTGAGGAGTCAATTATTTTCCTGGCGAGCGAAAGCGAGCCTGTAATTTTTTAAGGAACCGGCCGTCGGCCGAGACATTTTTCTATCGAAAAATGTACAAATATATCTTGAAAGGGGGAGGGGGTGTTATTTGTTTTGTTTTAGCTTGATGGAGGACTAGCGAGGAAACTCAAAATTAAATATATTAACTGAATAAGTAACCCCCTAAAAACAAGCACTAACCCTTAATAAACTTGTCTAATAGGAGGTAAAGTTAAAAGGCCGGCCCCGGTACTGAAAGGGTTAAACAAGGGCGAGGTTGGCGTCCCCCTCGGTGATAACATCCACCAATTTCCGGAGGTACGGGAAGGGCCTCAATGGGGAGCATGACGTGGGTTGTAATGAGGGGAAGAGGGTTCGAATCTGTCTGAGGGTGATGGTGATGGTGATGGTTGACAGCCTTCACTCATTAGGGGGTTCGAATCTGTGTTGAGGGTGGTGGTGATGCTTGTCTCCTTCACTCATTAAGGGGTTCGAATCTGTCTGAGGGTGATGAGCGTGGTGATAGTGATCATGATGGTTGTGGCCCTTCACTCATTAGGGGGTTCGAATCTGTGTTGAGGGTGGTGGTGATGCTTGTCTCCTTCACTCATTAAGGGGTTCGAATCTGTGTTGAGGGTGGTGGTGATGCTTGTCTCTCTCCACTCATTAGGGGACACTGAGAAGAAGATAAATTTTGCTCTCCAAGGGTTCATATTTGACCATAAGTTATGCCTTGGTCCTTACAGAGTAGCCCACAGTCGCGATCATCAATGTTGGTATGTTATGAAGCCTCGGCCAATTAAAAGAAACCTCCGAAATACGTATATCAGGTACAGCATTATTAGCTCCTTCTGTACCAGCGACGTCTTTTTATTGTATTCTAGCTATATTTAGACGATTATGCGCAGTCTAAGAATGATCTGTGGTAGTAACAATTATTAAGTGAGATAGTTCAACAAACTAATGAGTCGAACGTCATAAAATCTGAAAAGTAATGAGACTAAACATGAGGCGAAGGGGGACCAGAAAAATTACCCATCTCCCCTTAACCCTGTAACTCCCACAAGTTGGCTAAAAATCATATATTGAAATCACCGCCTACTGAAGGGGATAACTATAATTGACCATAGCACAATTATTCTATCCTAAACAAGTCATAGTATATATAGTTACCGAGTTTCAAAGTTATCAAACAATACTAAATGTCTAACAAATGATTCTTCCTTTTCCTGTTTTCCTCCCGTCCCCCCTGGGCACTGAGAAGTAAATAATAACCAGAAAATCTACCAGCTTAACCACTTCACAAGCCTCCCAGCCAACACTAAGCCAGGGAGCGGTGAATAATACATTTTGGTGCCACGGATTACACGAGTTATGCCGCATTTTTTCGTTTTCTCTAGCCATATTTTTTCGCTCTCCCATTTTCAGTTCCGAGTGCAGCACATCCTGGTAATAAGAAAACGGGGGTAAGGAGGGAGGTTGGGGAGAGGGGGGAGTAAGCTAAAGCCCCCAGACACACACTTTTTACCCACACGCACACACACGCACGCACTCACATAGGACTTCCTGAAAATAAGAAGGTTAAGAGAGGGCTTTTACTAAATTACCCCCTCATATATATACACACACACAGGTACACACACAGACACACACATACTCACGTACACACATCCTTCCTCCTCGCCAACACAACACACACACACACATACCTCCTCCTCCCTAACAAACACACACGTACACACATACTTCGTCCTCCACACTAACACACACACAGTTTATCTTGGTAATAAGGCTAAGAGTGTTTGTTGCCTGTGTGTGCGTGGGGGAGGGAGGTAGTGGAGGAAGAGTGGGGGGGGGGGGGGGGGTGCACTTCCTTAAATCTCCAGTAACCTCTGATTGCATACAAATCCCCCTTTACACACACACACACACACACACACACACACACACACGGAGCACCACACACACAGAACACCAAACACACACATATAACCCCCTCCCCCTCCCAGACACACACATACACGGAGCACCAAACACACACACACATACACGGAGCACCAAACACACACACACACACACGAAGCACCAAACACACACACACACACGGAGCACCAAACACAAACACACACACGGAGCACCAAACACACACACACACACGAAGCACCAAACACACACACACACACACACACGAAGCACCAAACACACACACACACACACACACGGAGCACCCCACAAACACAAACACAGAGCACCCACGAAGCACCAAACACACACACACACACACACGAAGCACCAAACACACACACACACACACACACACAAAGCACCAAACACACACACACACACAACACCAAACACACACACACACACACACGAAGCACCAAACACACACACACACACACACGGAGCACCCCACCAACACACACACAGAGCACCCCACCAACACAAACACAGAGCACCCCACCAACACACACACAGAGCACCCCACCAACACAAACACAGAGCACCCCACCAACACAAACACAGAGCACCCCCCCAACACACACACAGAGCACCCCACCAACACAAACACAGAGCACCCCACCAACACAAACACAGAGCACCCCACCAACACAAACACAGAGCACCCCACCAACACAAACACAGAGCACCCCACCAACACAACACACAGAGCACCCCACCAACACAAACACAGAGCACCCACCAACACAAACACAGAGCACCCCACCAACACAGACACAAAGCACCCCACCAACACAAACACAGAGCACCCCACCAAACACACACACACACAGAGCACCAACCAACACAAACACAGAGCACCCCACCAACACAAACACAGAGCACCCCACCAACACAAACACAGAGCACCCCACCAACACAAACACAGAGCACCCCACCAACACAAACACAGAGCACCCCACCAACACAAACACAGAGCACCCCACCAACACAAACACAGAGCACCCCACCAACACAAACACAGAGCACCCCACCAACACAAACACAGAGCACCCCGCCAACACAAATACAGAGCACCCCACCAACACAGACACAGAGCATCCCACCAACACAAACACAGAGCACCCCACCAACACAAACACAGAGCACCCCACCAACACAAACACAGAGCACCCCACCAACACAAACACAGAGCACCCCATGCCCTTTAATAGCTCGGCCAAGTCCTCGTACTACACAGGTCCCTTTATGGCCATTAAGGGGACATGGGCTGTTTTTCTGGTCACCCTTCTTCCTCATGTTTAGCCCCATTAGTTTTCAGATTTTATGACGTTCGGCCCATTAGTTTGGCGATTTTAATACCTTTTGCCCCATTTCGTTGTCAATTTTAAGACCTTTCGTGCCATTTAGATGTCGATTTTTTCCTGGCAAACTATAGCGAGCCTGTAATCTTAAGAGTAACCGGCCTTCGGCCGGAACATTTTTCTACCGAAAAATGTACAAATTAATATAGAAGGGGGATCTGATGGATGTTTTTTTAAGTTTGATGGAGGTCTAGGGAGGAAACTAGAAAAATAATGAATACATGCAAAAATCCCCCCAAAAGTGAACCATCTCCCCTTAAAGACGTCCGTTCCATCTGGTGGCGGCTTCCCAAGACCCTCATGTACGGTTGATGTAAGGAGTTCAGTTATACTCCAGTGGTTAAGGGGGGTCTCCAGCTTTGTTTTATCTTGGTCTCCTTTTCTCTCTTTCCCTGGCTTGTATCCATTCGGCCCCATTCAGCCAACTGTATTAAGACGTTTATCCCCATCCAGGTGTCGATTTCTCAGCATTGTGTGGAGAAATCCGGCTTCGCCGGAGAAATTGTTCTATCGAAAAATGTACAAATTTAGCTTGCTGTCAAAACAAAAATATATATATGCTGGTTCGCTACCGCTCGCCAGGAAAATATTGACACCTGGATGGGGATAAACATCTTAAAACAGTAGGCTGAATGAGGCCGAATGGATACAAGCCAAAGAGAGAGGGAGAGAAAGAGAAAAAAAGAAGCGAGGTGGGCCCCTTAAAGACGTCCGCTCCATCTGGTGGCGGCTTCCCGAACCCTCATGTCCAGTTAACCCCTTCTGTACCGGCGACGCCTTTTGTATTGGATTTCAGCTGCATTTAGACGATTTTATGAAGCTTGGGAAGGATATATGGTAGCTAAGAGGATTCATTGAGATAGTCTGCAGCCTTTTTTTAATGGGTAGACGTCCTTCCTCAGCTGAACAAAATCGTCTAAAAGTGGCCAGACTATCATGGAAAGGACGTCACCGGTATAGAAGGGGTTAATAGGAGGAGTGCGTCTATATTCCAGGGGTTAACCCCTTGAAGCTCTGACGCGTTTTAGCAGTATATTTTGGCTATCATTAGACAATTTTATGCAGCTAAAGAAGGATATGTGGGTATTAAAAGGGTAAAGACTCTCTCAATCAACCCTCTGACTTCCATATACCCTTCCTAATATGAATACAATCGTCTAATAATTGCCAGAAAACAAAACAGAAATGCGTATTGGAGCTTGAAAGGGTTAATATAAGCGTACAGTCACTCTCAATAATTATCGTACCGTTTGCCTGTTCTAATTTTCCTACTTCGAGGGCGGGTGGCTAGGATTCCTCCTCTCCTTGTAAAATTCACCTACTAGACGAGACATAGAAAGGGACGAGGGAACGCGAAAGTGGTCCCGAACCAGAAAAAATTGAAATTTTAACCGCTGATTTTCTTCGGGCTCTGTCTCGAGTCGGCCACTCACAGCTATGGGGCATGTGCCTCAGTATATACATACACACATACATGCATACATACATACGTTGGAGCTGGATTTACGATCTCCTTGGTAGATAATCAAGGAATTGTAGGTACGATGATATCCAGGTATTAAAATTGTTTGGGGTTCTGCTGTCTCTACTAGAAATTGTTTGGGGTTCTGCTGTCTCTACTAGAAATTGTTTGGGGTTCTGCTGTCTCTACTAGAAATTGTTTGGGGTTCTGCTGTCTCTACTAGAAATTGTTTGGGGTTCTGCTGTCTCTACTAGAAATTGTTTGGGGTTCTGCTGTCTCTACTAGAAATTGTTTGGGGTTCTGCTGTCTCTACTAGAAATTGTTTGGGGTTCTGCTGTCTCTACTAGAAATTGTTTGGGGTTCTGCTGTCTCTACTAGAAAATGTTTGGGGTTCTGCTGTCTCTACTAGAAATTGTTTGGGGTTCTGCTGTCTCTACTAGAAATTGTTTGGGGTTCTGCTGTCTCTACTAGAAATTGTTTGGGGTTCTGCTGTCTCTACTAGAAATGAGTCCTGATCATCCCCCTTGGATATCTCTCTCTCTCTCTCTCTCTCTCTCTCTCTCTCTCTCTCTCTCTCTCTCTCTCTCTCTCTTTAAAATGGGACCCGGGATTTGTTTACATCTCTTCTCCGTTTTCTTTGTTAGACTGTAGACTCCGATTTCTCGTCACAGGGCGAGAGAGAGAGAGAAAAAAGGTGTGAAAAGCTGATCCCTGTGAAAGTTGGATGCACTTCTGATCCAATTTGATCCCTTCCATTCCCTCTCTCTCTCTCTCTCTCTCTCTCTCTCTCTCTCTCTCTGATTCCCGTAATAGTAGTGATGGTGTGGATGATAGTAATGGTGATGGTATCTCTCTCTCTCTCTCTCTCTCTCTCTCTCTCTCTCTCTCTCTCTCTCTCTCTCTCTCTCTCCCATTCTCTGCTCTTTCGCTCTTGTCCTATCTCTCACTCACTCCCTTAAGCCGGTATCACACGAGCGCTTTTGCTCTCCACATTTATCCTCAACACTGGTCTGGCAGCTTATGAGGTAGACATTTAAAATATTGCTGTGACCTAAAATCATGCATCATCAGCTAAGATTCCGATACAAGTGCAAAATATTCCAGAAATGTTCCCACAAAATTATTGATCATCGAATGTTGACTATAGAAAAGCTCTCGTGTGATACAGGCTTAATTTACTCTTCCATCTCATCCATCCTGCCACGGACATTAGTTCCAGGGCAGTAGTTCCCTTTCCAATGTTCCCTTACCCACTCTAAACCACTGTTTGGACACTTGATCCTCAGTGTTTTGGAGGACAAGCAGCCTAGAAGGGTCACTAGATCTGTTGTTGCTTGATTTCCTTTGTACTCCTTTGTACTCCGCAGCATCCACATACTTCCCTCTCTCTCACATCCTTTTAACTCTCGAATTTCACATACACGTTTTATTTCCATCTTCGCTTCTCTCGTCCACATCACTTCTCGGGAATCACAGTTTTATTTCGAGTCTCCTTTCATAGAATTACCTTGCGCTTCATTCCTTATGTTTTTTTTTTTTTTTGTGCATATATTAATAACTGAATTTCCGGTTCGGTCTTTTAATCTTTGAACCGTCTTGTTTCTCGTGTATCAAGTTTATTATTATTATTATTAGTATTATTATTAGTATTTTGTATTATCATTAGAGAGAGAGAGAGAGAGAGAGAGAGAGAGAGAGAGAAAACGCGTATATCGGGTGTTCATTTCTGGTGTTCGAGGCTTTGGCGAACTGAATCGAATCTTCTCACTCGATTTTAATAATAATAATAATAATAATAATAATAATAAAATAATTATATAATAATAATAAAATAATGATACAATAATAATAATAATAATAAGCGATTTATTTTGACCTCATGTATGGTGTTCGGGTGTTCATTTCAGGTGTTCGAGGGTTCATTATGGGTCGTAATTAGTGTTCGGGAGTGTACAATACAGAACATCCATACTGTCGGGACTTAAGGGGACAGTGGTTATTTTTGGGGGGTATATATATATACAGTTTATATATATATATATATACTGTATATATATATATATATATATATATATATATATATATATATATATATATATATATATATTGTAGTTTCCTCGCTAGTCCTTCATCAATCTTAAAAGTAACACTCCCTTCATTTTTTTTTTTTTAATTTTCCGATAGAAATATTTCCCAGCATTCTCTTAAAATTACAGGCTCGCTATCGCTCGCCAGGACAAAATTGACACCTAAATGGTACGGTCTTGCTATTGATATATAAATGGGACGAAAGGTCTTAAAATCGACAATCTAATGGGGCTAGACATTAAGAAGAAGAGGGACCAGAAAAGCGACCCTATAAATTTATAGTTCAAATTACCTGGGTATGTTAGGATTCTTCTTATAAACGTCCTACCTAAATTATTATAATGGCCATCAGTGAACTTAGGAATGACTTAGCTGGAAGTAGAGTAGATCATGGCCGGATAAATACAGGCTGGAATACCAATTAACCGGATTGAGTTGGTGGAGGTCTACACTTGGTGGAGTCTCGGGAAGTAATGGCCAGAGTTTAACGGTCCGGTCCGTCTACACCAAACTCGCAACCAGACATATTCCGACGAAAATGTGTTCGATCGGTTACATCAGACAAACAACTATATGGAATAACCCCTTTGAATTACCTCACATTTAAAGGATAATGAATAACCCGTTGAATTAGCTAACATTTTTGATCAGCCGTTCAAACTGCCACACCAAATTATGTCTGATATAATCTGGTGTCGCAGGTTGAAAGGCTCTCTCATATAATGTGAAGTATTCCATTTCTGACATAAGTGATCCAACACATTTCCGTCGGAATATGTCTGGTTGCAGGTTTGGTGTAGACGGACCCTAATGCTTCGTTCTTTCAGCTCGCTTCAAAACAAAAGATTGTAGCAATGCGTCTCCCTTCGACCTTGCATATATATTCAAATTAACTATGCTTAATAGTACTGAATGTTAACATACAAACTATAGTCTTTTAGATATAATTTACTAACTGTATGTGGAGTATTACTAACTGTATGTGGAGTATTACTAACTGTATGTGGAGTATTACTAACTCTATGTGGAGTATTACTAAATGTATGCGGAGTATTACTAACTGTATGTGGAGTATTACTAACTGTATGTGGAGTATTACTAACTGTATGTGGAGTATTACTAACTGTATGTGGAGTATTACTAACTGTATGTGGAGTATTACTAACTGTATGTGGAGTATTACTAACTGTATGTGGAGTATTACTAACTGTATGTGGAGTATTACTAACTGTATGAGGAGTATTATTAACTGTATGTGGAGTATTATTAACTGTATGTGGAGTATTATTAACTGTATGTGGAGTATTACTAACTGTATGTGGAGTATTACTAACTGTATGTGGAGTATTACTAACTGTATGTGGAGTATTACTAACTGTATGTGGAGTATTACTAACTGTATGTGGAGTATTACTAACTGTATGTTGAGTATTATTAACTGTATGTGGAGTATTATTAACTCTATGTGGAGTATTACTAACTCTATGTGGAGTATTACTAACTCTATGTGGAGTATTACTAACTGTATGTGGAGTATTACTAACTGTATGTGGAGTATTACTAACTGTATGTGGAGTATTACTAACTGTATGTGGAGTATTACTAACTGTATGTGGAGTATTACTAACTGTATG
>CM064505.1:43770446-43786331 GCA_032716605.1 Paralithodes platypus
CGAATACGCCAATGAATACAAGAATGCATTAGTGGATGAATACACGAACGAAGAAAGGAATAATCGAATATATAAGAAAAATAAAAAATACATGAATACAAGAATGTATGACTAAAGGCAGGCTAGGCAAGAGGGGAAGGGGAGGCTCGACCCTATCTACCTCTGACCTTTCACCCCCCCCCCCCTCTCTCTCTCTCTCTCTCTCTCTCTCTCTGTCTGTTCGCCTGTCTGTCTGTCTCACTTTCTCTCTCTCTCCCTCCCCATCTCTCTCTCTGTCTCTCTCTCTCTCTCTGTCTCTCTCTCTCTCTCTGTCTCACTTTCTCTCTCTCTCCCTCCTCCCCCCCCCCTCTCTCTCTCTCTCCCCCCACAGGGACACTCACAGCTATTGTTAACAGGCTCCACAGGACACATTTCCATTCACATATCTTTTTTTTTTCTTTTTCTTTTTTTTCTTTTCTACTATTTTTTTTTGGGGGGAGGGGGGAGTCTGTATACCATAGTACTAACACTAGTTGTCCAGTTGATTACCTACAAACATGCATAATGTTTTGTATCAATATTGATGTTATATATACTGTACAAAGGAGTACAAAGGAGTACAAAGGAGTACAAAGGAAATCAAGCAACAACAGATCTAGTGACCCTTCTAGGTTGCTTGTCCTCCAAAACACTGAGGATCAAGTGTCCATACAGTGGTTTAGAGTGGGTAAGGGAACATTGGAAAGGGAATTACTGCCCTGGAACTAATGTCCGTGGCAGGATTAGGAAGTTAGTAGGGGACAGATGGGTTAGTAACTGAGGGGGGGATAAAATAAAGTTATTCATTTACAAACGCAGTCAGTCGCGGGTTTGATGCGAGATATTTGTCTAGGCGGAGTTTAAATGAATCAACGGTGATGCAGTCTATAACGTTTCGGGGAAGCCCATTCCACAAGTTGACAACTCGATTGAAGAAGAAATTCTTAGATTCGTGTGAGTTAAAAGATTTACCAATAATTTTGCAACCGTTTCCCCGCGTGTAATTAGATTGGTCGATAGCGAAGTACTTACTACAGTTCATATTGTCGATGCCTTTGATGATTTTGAACACTTGAATTAAGTCACCTCTTAATCTGCGCTGGGTTAAAGGAAATAGATTTAATTCTCTAAGACGCTCTTCGTATGGTTTGTTCTTTAGGCTAGGTATCATTTTGGTAACTCTACGTTGAACTCGTTCTAGCTTGTTTATATCTTTTTGGTAATAAGGGCACCAGGATTGAACGCAGTATTCCAGAAGAGGGCGGACTAATGAATTGTAAAGGGTTAGGATAACTTCTTTGGATTTATGCTCAAATGACCTGCCTATAAAGCCAATTATTTTGTTTGCCTTCTTAACAACTTCTGAACATTGTTGACTCGGTTTTAGGTTACTCGATATTGTTACTCCCAGATCGGTTTCTCTGTTTACATTCTTAAGCTGAGTGCCATTCATCGAATAGTTTGCTTTCTCATTTAGGTATCCGATATGTAGTACTTTACATTTATCCGCATTGAAACTCATTTGCCAAATTTGGGCCCAACATGACAATTTATCTAGATTGTGTTGCATATCGTCAACTTGTTCTTTTGAGAGTACGCTATTTGCAATTTTTGTATCGTCAGCAAATTTTGAGATTGTACAGGTGAGACCCTCATCTATGTCGTTGATGTAAATTAGAAAGAGAATTGGTCCTAGTACCGATCCCTGGGGTACCCCGCTACTTACATTGGTCCATTTTGATGCCTTACCGTTTATGACTACTCTTTGCTTTCTGTCGCTGAGCCAATTTTCTATCCATTTCAACACACCGTCTTGTATTCCATGCGCTTTTAGTTTTAGCAGTAAACGTTTGTGGGGAACTTTGTCAAAGGCCTTTTGAAAATCAAGGTATATAATATCTACAGCTTTACTCTCATCGTAGAGGTTGAGGATATCGTGGAAGAAGTCTAAGAGGTTTGTTAAACAGGAACGTTTTTTACGAAAGCCGTGTTGAGTATCTTTAAGTATGTTATTTTCCTCTAAGTGATTTACGAGTCTGTCTCGTATGACCGTTTCTAGCATTTTACATACAACTGAGGTTAAGCTAATTGGACGATAGTTACTGGGTAGGGATTTGCTGCCTTTTTTGAATATCGGTGTTACGTTGGCTAGCTTCCACTGATCGGGCATAGTTTCCAGACTGCAAGGATTTATTGAATAGTAATGTCAGTGGTTTAGAGAGCTCATCCTTAGCTTCCTTTAGAACTCTAGGCGAGATTGTATCAGGTCCTGGCGTTTTATTTACCTTGAGTTTATCTAAACAATTCAATACTTCTCTCTCTGTAACGGTGATATTGCTTAGAACATCTGAATTATCAATCTGAATCGGCGATGGTGTAGGGATATCACTGAGGTCTTCTGTTGTAAAAACTGATGCAAAGAAGGTATTGAGGGCATTACTCATTTGTTCTTCGTCTTTGGTGTATTCTCCATTTTCATCGACTAACGGTCCAACAGTTGAAGTAACGACTTTTTTCTTTCTGATATAACTATAGAATTCTTTCGGGTTTGTTTTACTTTGATTCGCAATATGTAACTCTAAGGTCTTTTACTTTGCTTAATTAACTTTTTGGCTTTGCGTCGTAGCTCTACAAATTTCAGCCGTTCTTCGTCATTTTGTGAGGATTTTAATCTATCATTAGCAAATTTTTTAGCAAGCAGGCAGTTTGAAATATCTTTATTCCACCATTTGGGCTTATTATTATGGCCTGGACGCCGAGTTTTCGATGGTATGCAGTCTTGCCCTGCTTTTAGGTAAGTGGCTTCGAATAACTTCCAAGATGTATTTATGTCGTTATTGTGAATTAAAAAGCTCCAGTCAGTTTCTTTAAACATAGCTCTAAGTTTATGGAAGTTTGCTTTCTTGAAATTAGGGACTTTTTCGATGCTACTATTTGGTTCGTTACTAGTAAACTTTAAAGTGAAAGTTATCGTACGATGGTCGCTGTTACTGAATTCATCACCAACATTCAAATTCTCTATTAATTCTTCTTTTGTTGCAAGTACAATGTCAAGAACGTTATTACCACGGGTCGGCGTTCCAACAAATTGATAAAGCGAACTCTCTTGCAAGTTCGTATACAAGTCATGTCCGGAGTGTGAAGTAAGAGTATCGCCCCACTTGGTCACAGGTAAATTAAAGTCACCAAAAATTACGGTATCTTGTGAGTTACTTACATCTGCAATTTGTTCGTAAATTTCTCGGTCAGTTTGCACTGATTGAGCTGGAGGTCTGTATATTAATGCAAGTATTATTTTGGTACCTTTATTATTCTTTATTAGCACAAAAGATGCGTCGACGTTCACAATTTGAGGTTTTGACACGAGGGTAGGGTTAAGACTTTCTTTGATATAAAGTAAAACGCCACCTCCATTTCGATTTATTCGGCTTTTCTCAAACATTACATAACCGGGAAGTGAATACTCTGCTAAAAAGTCTCTATCTTCTGTATTGAGCCAAGATTCTGTTATGCCAATCACATCATAATTTTCTGTAAACACTAGCTCCTCTAAATCTGAAAATTTATTGCGTATGCTACGAGCGTTTGCATAGAAAACCTTTAAATTTGTTATTTTAGAACTCACGGAACGCTCTTTAATAATATTTTTGGTTCTTGTCGGATCTACATTTATGTTCATGGCTGTCCTCGGTCCTCGCTGTCTTCGGTCCTTATCGCTGGTGGTCCTCGGTTTCCTCTGTTTTTTTCTTGGCGTTGGATGATTTATGTCACTGCTGCTTCTTCTCGGATGGCGTTTTTTGATCCATGGCTGCGGACTGCTTCGTGTAGGAGACGACCATGCGTGCTGAACCCACAGGGTTTAGATGAGTGCCATCCTTGCGGAACAGAGTAGGCTGGTTGTAGAAGTTGTCCCAGAGGTTGATGAATTCAACTTCTTCCCTCAGACACAAATGTTTTAGTCGGCTATTTGTGCTGAAAGCCTTGTCGTAGAATTTGTCAGGTGCGTCGATCTTGGGGAGAATGCCTGAGATGATGATATGCCTTGACTTGTTTTTGTAGTGCTGGATCATCTTGCGATATTTCTCCATCAACTCTTCGGATTTGGTGCGCATGACGTCATTTGAACCAGCATGGATGACAAAAAGGGTATTTTCATTTGCATCCTTTGTGGTATCTTCGAAGGCTTCCACAATGTCGTCCAGTCCAGCTCCTGGGATGCAAAATCTTTTTCGTTGATTTGGGACTCTGTCGCAGAACTCTTCGACCTGTCCTCGTAGGATGGAATCCCCAACGAGCCTGGTCTCTTCTGGTTCGTCTTCCATCTCTACCAATATCTCAAATCTGTTGGACATTGTGACTGGTAGATGAGACCTTTTCTGCGTTGGCCGTGCACCGTTCCTCACTGGTGTAAATCCGGAAACCTGTGGTGGCGGGACTCTACGTACAGGTCGGGGAGAGGAGTGGTTAGAACGGGGGCGAGGGGTTGGTACTGTTCGTGCTAGCAGGCTTCTTGCACGAGGAGTGGGGGAGAGACTAAGGTGAACAGGGCGGCTGTCCTGGTTTGATGTCGGCTCAGGTTCATCAGAAGCATCTGCTGCAGGTGTTGGATTGTTGGCAGATGACGTTGGGGCGGTGGTGGATGCTGGAGTTGAAACAATTTGAGTTAGTGATACTCCAACGTTGAGTGTTACAAACTCTTGGAGTGATTCCAGCTTCCTGGTGAGGGCGTTGATCTTGTTGAGGGCTTCATCCAATTTTGCTGTCAAATCCTGTATATATAGATATACTGTATATACTGTATATATATATATATATATATACAGTATATATATATATACTGTATATATTGTATATATATATATATATATATATATATATATATATATATATACGGTATATATATATATATATATATTGTATATGAAAGAGAGAGAGAGGAGAGAGAGGAGAGAGAGAGAGAGAGAGAGAGAGAGAGAGAGAGCGCGCGAGAAAGAGGCGGCCGACATTATGCATATATATCAATAGATAGACAGTTATATCAATATATTTAACAGCACCCCCAGGGGGGAGTCAACCCTAGCAATAGACCCAGTGATGGACAGCCATGCAAGAAGGGATGTTTATTTCATTTCTAACGATTGGAACACCTGAAATCTGGATGCTTTTTACCTTGTTTCCTAATATTAGTATAATCGATTAAATGAGTACATTACTAAACTGAAAAATCTCTCTAGCTATCTATATATTCAGGCCCAATCCCCACTTTTCCGTTTTTTTTTTTTTTTTTTTTTTTTTTTTTTTATTAATCCCTAACATAAAGGATATGCATGATTGGCTGCTAATAATTTTCACCACGCACTTTCTATCCACCAGAAATCTACATTTTTATTGCAATTTTTGTTTCAATAGCGATGTTTACGTCTCCAACTTCCTTATAGCCTGAAACTCGCAAGTGGTCAATTAACCCCTTGAGGATCATGCCGCGTTTTCGCAGTTTATTCTGGCTATCAGTGGACGATTGTATGCAGTTTACCAAGGATCTATGGGAATTAAAAGGGTGAAGACTATCTCAATTAACCCTTTGACTGCCATCTTATTTTTCTTCTATTTCTTCTTCTTCTTCTTCTTCTTCTTCTTCTTCTTCTTTTTCTTCTTCTTCTGGGGTCGGCCGGGTATTCCTACCCCAGCCACGCCTTTGTATCGGCTATATACCCGGGACACTCTTCGGAAAATAAGAAACATTGAAAGTAGCTATAGTCTATTCGCTGTAAGTAGGCGAGAAATCATGACCTTTATCCTCTGTAACTCAAAAAGGGTTAGTGTAAATTGGCTGTAAATTTCCACATCTATTCCTTGACTGACTCTTCCCAAATGGTAGAAATATTAGCTCGATTAATCTAGTTGTTTTTGAGTTACAGAGGTTAGAGGCCATGATGTCTCGCCTACTTACAGCGAATAGACTATAGGAGGTGCCGTTGTAAAGGCTTATCCCTCAATACCTTCACCTGACCTGAATAAAATCGTCGAATAACAGCCATAAAACCGAAAATAAGTGCGCCATCGATCCTGTTATGTAATACCCCTGTGGCTATGCGTGACTAGGAGCTCTTTGGGCGTCCAGGGTTGAGCTTTAGCAATGGATGGGGAATGTGGAGCCCAAAATACTATGACTGGTATTTTTATTACACTGGTATGACAAGGGTTCTATTTGTATCTACTGGAAAGCTCTTAAGGATAATTCTAAAAAAAAAAAAAAAAAAAAAAAAAAAAAAGTGCACATCAATTTAAGGATATTCTAAAAAAAAACTGTTGTTCATCAATTTAAGGATATTCTAAAAAAGATCGTGCTCATAAATTTAAGGATATTAAAAAATCGTGCACATCAATTTAAGGATATTAAAACAAAATTGTCCACATCAATTTAAGGATAATCTTTAAAAAATCGTGCACATCAATTTAAGGATATTCTAAAAAAAAATCGTGGTCATCAATTTAAGGATATTCTAAAAACAATTGTACTCATAAATGTAAGGATATTCTACAACAGTCAGCACCCCATTTTCGCTTACAACCTTCCTGCATTTGCAAATTACCATACACTGTGTGTGTGTGTGTGTGTGTGTGTGTGTGTGTGTGCGTGCTATCATCGACTAGTAAATCTGGGTCAGTGGGGACTAAGCCAGTATCACACGAACGCATTTTCCCTCAACATTTATCCTCAACACTGGTCTGGCAGCTTATGAAGTCAACTATTTTTATAAATGTTTGTCACCTACATTAGCCTAATCTACCTTCAATCTAGTTTCCAATACCAGTACAAAATATTCCATAAATGTTGGCAGAAAAGTGTTGATCATCGAATGTTGACTTTAATAGCTCTCGTGTGATACCGGCTTAACATGCGTAGGGGGAGACAAGAGACCCTATAGTGACAAAGATTGACATCCTCCGCCATATTGATGCCATTGCTGTCATTAGCCTCTCTTTTCACTCATATATATATAAATAATTATTCGGCAATACTGATACATGATTATAGATCATTTAATCTTTAGGTATTTATTCTGCGTGGTAAATGTATTATATCACCCTTTTGTTTGATAATTATGGCACCAAAATTATTCCAACGAAAAAAATAGTCACTCTTTTTGTATGCCAATTCTAGGGTAAGCTAGCCAAAATGTACACAGTGTTCCAATAAGCACTAAAACAAGATAAAACAAACAGAGAGACAGAAGAAAACAAACACAAGCAATACTCACAAATAAGAGAAGTGCTTGATTAATAAATTAAGTATCAAATGTCCGATAGGTAAGGGGTGGATAAGAGTTACTCGCCAAGTGCTTGTGGAGTTACATGGAGGGATAGACAGACGAGTGAGGAAGTGCGAGAGTGGTGTGGTGTGGATGTGGATGTGCTGGAGAGTGTGAAAAGGACACCTTGAGATGGTTCAGCCATGTGGAACGTATGGGCATTAAGAGAATGACTAAGAGAGTGTACGAGAGTGAGGTGGAAGGACAGAGAGGAGGAAGCAGACCGAGATTGAAGTGGATGGATGGAGTTGAGTTGATAGTGGTGAGAAAAAATGCAGAGATGATGGTACTGATGATGATGATTGTGGTGAAAAATATGATTGATGATAATGATTCAGTTAACGATAATTAAGAAGAAGATAAAGAAGAAGAAGAAGAAGAAGAAGACGAAGAACAAGAAGAAGAGGAAGAAGAAGAAGAATTTACGAAGACAAAGGAACGAGAAACAAATAAGGATGATACATTTAAAGGTGCAATGCTGATTAAAGAGATAGAGAGAGAGAGAGAGAGAGAGAGAGAGAGAGAGAGAGAGAGAGAGAGAGAGAGAGAGAGAGAGAGAGAGAGAGAGAGAGAGAGAGAGAGAGAGAAGAGGAGATTATGCAAATGACATAGCCTCCCTTTTATGACAGTCCTTGAAGCGCTGTGAGGGTATAGAAGATAGATTTTCTGAGAGATAGATACCTTCACATAGATAGATCGATAGATAATTAGATAGATTGATAAATATACATATACTGAGTGTACATACAGTAGTTTCATTGATAGGTAAAATACTCTCTCTCTCAGACACACACACACACACACATACCACGCACTCATACACACAGACAGAAACACACACACACACACACACACACACACACAGAAACACACACATACCACACACACACAGACAGATAAACACACACACACACACAGACAGACACAGGTAAATACACACCTGCAGCCATCCTAATTAGAGCCCAGCCAACACGACCAAGGTAAATGCCTCCACCAGGTGTATCAAGATTTATCCACACACGCCAAGGCCCGTTCCACCCAGTTAAGCGGGGTCACAGGCTTTCTTCTGCTCTCCTTTTCTCTCTTTCTCTAGCTTGTATCTATTCGGCCCCATTCAGCCTACTGTTTTAAGACGTTTACTCCCATCCAGGTGTCGATTTTTTCAGCATATTTTGATTAAAGTGTTTAAATGTGTACATTTTTCGAAAATTTCTCCGGCGAAGCCGGATTTCTCCATACAATGCTGGTTCGCTATCGCTCACCAGGACGAAATTGACACCTGGATGGGGATAAACGTCTTACAACAGTAGGCTGAATGGGGCCGAATGGATACAAGCCAAGGAAAGAGAGAAAAGGAGAGAAAGATAAAAAAAAAAACCCGTTCCACCCAGTTAACCCGTTCAGTACCGGTGCTATCCTTTAAACATTATGCTGGCTACTATTAGACGGTTTTAAACAGGGCCTCCAGCAATTAACAGGCATAGAACTATCTCACTTACCCCTTTTCAGCACCACAGATCCTTGTTAAACTGATTAAAATCGTCTAAATATAGCTAGAATAAAATATACAATACGTCGCCGGTACAGAAGGGGTCAAACGCCACAATGACGTCACCACAACAATAACATGCCCTCGCTCAGGCATTTTATTTTATTTTTATTTTTTCTGTTAAATCCTCTGATATTATGATTTTACGCAGTGGCTATTAATTATTTCATACCGTATATTTTGGAAATACCTGCATTCGTGTTAAAAAATAATAGAATAAACACACACACACAAACACATACACACACACACATACATATATATATATATTTATATATATATATATAAATATATATACTGTATACATTTTGTTTTCTACCGAAACAAGTACAAATTTATCTTGAAAGGGGGTCTAGGGGGTATTTTTCTAAGCTTGATGGAGGTCTAGCGAGGACACTCAAAAATAAATACATAAATAAACACATGTACCAAAAACCAAGCACTACCCTCTTAATGTGCGTCTGCAATGCGATTCCGGACAATACATTTCTCCATATTATTCCTTCACATAATCACTCCAGGCTCCGAATACATTTAATCGATCATACAGTACTATATATTGAATCTTGGCGTGACGGACTTGATCACACACAACCCTGATAGTAGGGTAGGTAGAGGGGGGGGGGGGGTAGTAACATGACATAGTAAGTACTGTATTGGTGGGAGTAACATAGCATAGTAACGTGGGGGAGGCAAGGAGGGGGGGGGGGGCTAGTTACATGCCATAGTAACGGAGGAGGGTGGGGGGAGGGGGGCTAGTTACATGCCATAGTAACGGAGGAGGGTGGGGGGGGGGGGCTAGTAACATATCATAGTAACGGAGGAGGGTGGGGGGGGCTAGTAACATATCATAGTAACGGAGGAGGGGGGGGGGGCTAGTAACATATCATAGTAACGGAGGAGGGTGGGGGGGGGGGGCTAGTAACATATCATAGTAACGGAGGAGGGTGGGGGGGGGGGCTAGTAACATATCATAGTAACGGAGGAGGGGGGGGGGGGCTAGTAACATATCATAGTAACGGAGGATGGTGGGGGGGGGCTAGTAACATATCATAGTAACGGAGGAGGGTGGGGGGGGGGCTAGTAACATATCATAGTAACGGAGGAGGGTGGGGGGGGGCTAGTAACATATCATAGTAACGGAGGAGGGTGGGTGGGGGGCTAGTAACATGCCATAGTAACGGAGGGGTGGGGGACTCGTAACATATCATAGTAACGGAGGAGGGTGGGGGGGGGGGCTCGTAACATATCATAGTAACGGAGGAGGGTGGGGGGGGGGGGGGGCTAGTAACATGCCATAGTAACGGAGGGGTGGGGGACTAGTAACATATCATAGTAACGGAGGAGGGTGGGGGGGGCTAGTAACATGCCATAGTAACGGAGGGGTGGGGGACTCGTAACATATCATAGTAACGGAGGAGGGTGGGGGGGGGGACTCGTAACATATCATAGTAACGGAGGAGGGTGGGGGGGGGGGGGCTAGTAACATGCCATAGTAACGGAGGGGTGGGGGACTCGTAACATATCATAGTAAACGGAGGAGGGTGGGTGGGGGGCTAGTAACATGCCATAGTAACGGAGGGGTGGGGGGACTCGTAACATATCATAGTAACGGAGGAGGGGGGGGATACTAACATGCCATAGTAACGGAGGGGATGGGGGGGGGGGCCTAGTAACATGCCATAGTAAAACTGTATTGATAGGATTAATATTATAGTAACGTGGGGGAGGCAAGGGGGGGGGGCTTGTAACATATCATAGTAACGGAGGGGGTGGGGTGGGGGCTAGTAACATGCCATAGTAGTACTGTATTGATACGAGTAAATATTATAGTAACGTGGGGGAGGCAAGGGGGGGGGTAGTAACATGCCATAGTAACGGAGGAGGGGGTGGGGGGGTAGTAACATGCCATAGTAGTACTGTATTGCCGGGAGTCACTGGGGGAGAGGAATGCCATGCCATAGCTGTATATTGATTTGAATAACATGATATAACACATTATCAAGTCTAGTAACATGACATAAAAACACTTTGATGATCTATTTTCCCGTGGAAAATAGCTTTGGTATTTAAAATAACAAACATTAAACATTAATCTAAATGCTTGACTAACATATCAAATATACAATAACAGTAGTATGCCATGATAACAAGGGGTGAGCGTAGTAACATGGTCTAGTAATATGAATAACATGACACGCTGACATTTTTTAGGACCGTAGGTAACATGATACCGTAACAGCCGGGGGGGGGGGGGGGGGGGGGGGTAGCGTGACAGCTTGACCTACTAAATATCAACACATTATAACCATAACTCGGCAAGATTTTTCTACCTCATTTTTTTTTTCTATTTCAATGCCTGACTGCTCTCTCTCTCTCTCTCTCTCTCTCTCTCTCTCTCTCTCTCTCTCTCTCTCTCTCTCTCTCTCTCTCTCTCTCTCTCTCTCCCTCTCTCTCTCTCTCTCTCTCTCTCTCTCTCTCTCTCCTTTACGCATCCCACCCTGACATTTACTTCAGCTTCCCCTTGTACCATAAAATAGAACTAGAGTCTTCGCTTCTCTTCCTACCTGCCGTATCGTTTTAGACACTCTAATAATTTAAAACATTTTAGATTAATTGTCTTTCTTATATCTGGCTATCATTGGATGATTTTGCTAAGTTTACAAGGAAGTTTTACAATGCATAGAGTTTATTGAGATACCATTTGTAATTCTTGTTTAGAAGCAAGGCCAAATATAATATAAACACCATGTGAAGTGGAGCACTATATTTAAGTGCTCCTGCTTACATGGTACCAGGTTCGAATCCCGGGTGGAACATATGCTTATATGGTACCAGGTTCGAATCCCGGGTGGAGCACAAGCTTTCATACATTTCATTGGGTGGTGTTTGGGTGTTTGGTGTTGTGAGTGAAATATAATAATTATAATTTGTATATACTATCAACGTTGCTGAGTATAATATAATAACTGTTTGAAGACTGGCCCCATGTTATATTATGCACACCTACATTTTGGCAGTGTAGGGTAGACTTGTCCATATATAGTGAGCTGATGGTTTCCCGGAAGGTGGCGTGGAATATCCGTAGAGGTATTGGTGTGGCTGTGTGTTTTATATAAATGGTGAGATAGTGTGTATTATGAAGCTTACACACACAAACACACACACATACACACACACGCACACTCACACATACACACACATATACAGTATACACCCTCTCCCTCTCTCTTCTTAGCTATATACTCTCTCTCTCTCTCTCTCTCTCTCTCTCTCTCTCTCTCTCTCTCTCTCTCTCTCTCTCTCTCTCTGTATTTCTCCATTCGCCTGTTATTATTCAGAACATTCTACTGATAGCGTGGGAGGCAGTTAATTACGGGTGTTTGAGCGAGTGTTTGTTGAATGGTGAGCATTTGTTTGTATGTGACTGTGCTGCTTTTCAGTCACTCCACCTCACGACTACTTCGCCTCATGACCACTTCGCCTATGTCCATTACGCCTCCCGACCAGTTCGCCTTGCCACCACTACGCCTCCCTATCACTTCGCCTTGCGTCAATGACGCCTCAGCACCAGTTCGCCTCATGTGCAGTTTAAAGCTGTGGTTGTAAAAAGGGTTAAGGGGGGTGACCTGCTTTTTTTGCTCTCCTGTTCTCTCTTTCTCTGGCTTGTATCCATTCGGCCCCATTCAGCCTACTGTTTTAAGCCGTTTATCCCCATCCAGGTGTCAATTTTTTACTGACGAGCGGTAGCGAGCCAGCATATTTTTTAAATGTTTTTGACAGCAAGCTAAATTTATACATTTTTCGAAAGAAAACCTAACCTAACTTAACCTAACCTAACTATCAAAAACTAATGTACATCGTTCAAATTGTGCGTCAAATTAGTAGAGAGGTGAAGCGGCAAGAAAGCGTGAGGCGAACTGGAGCTGAGGCATTGTAGTAGTGAGGCGAAGTGGTAGTGAGACATAGTGGTTACAAGGCGAAATGGTTGTAAGGCGTTGTGGTCATGAGGCGAAGAGACCAAGGCGAAGTGGTAATGAGGCAAAGTGGCCTGCTCCCCCAGTCAAAATCGAAATCCTAAACTAATGGTCCGATTTGAATTCTGTTTGCGCCATTCGATTCAGCTTGCCATTCAACGGTATAATTTTTTTTTAAATTTTGAACTATTTTTTAGGCCCCCTAGGCCTATTTTAAAGTTTAAAAACTCCATAGACGAGTTATTTATGAACGGATTTTGTTTAAATTTATACCATTAGTACACATTGGCAAGCTGAATCGAATGGCGCAAACATAATTAAAATCGGACCATTAGTCTAGGATTTCAATTTTGACAGGGCTTCCTGGAGGGCCCAGGGGACCGTTTTTTGGACATTGAAACTCCTCTGTAGCCCAAACTATAAGTCCTAGGGAATTCTACTTGGTGCTATTCGATTTCTCTCGCCGAGCTGCTTCTAGACATGGTCTTAGATTTCATTTTCGCCCAGCCATTCGCCCAGAATAGAAAAAAAACAAATAAAAAAAAAACTTGGGTTTTGCCCAGGCAAATCGGTGATTTTGGTCGAATTTTGACTTGTCAATATTATTAATATTTGGATTCGTCTCGCCGTTGCGGATTCAACGGTATAATTTGTTTTTAATTTTGACCTATTTTTAGGCCCCCTAGGCCTATTTTAAAGTTTAAAAACTCCATAGACGAGTTATTTATGAACGGATTTTGTTTAAATTTATACCATAAGTACAAGGTTTTATAAGTACCTTAATAGGTACCATAAGTACTCAAGGTTTTTTGAGAAAAATATTTTCGATTCTGGGCGAATGGCTGGGCGAAAATGAAATCTAAGACCATGTCTAGAAGCAGCTCGGCGAGAAAAATTCACCAAGTAGAATTCCCTAGGACTTATAGTTTGGGCTAGAGAGGACTTTTAAAGTCCAAAAAACGGTCCCCTGGGCCCTCCAGGAAGCCCAGTCAAAATCAAAATCCTAAACTACTGGTCCGATTTTAATTCTGTTTGCGCCATTCGATTCAGCTTGCCAAAGTGTACTTATGGTATAAATTTAAACAAAAACCGTTCATAAATAACTCGTCTATGGAGTTTTTAAACTTTAAAATAGGCCTAGGGGGCCTTTTAAAGTATAAAAAACGGTCCCCTGGGCCCTCCAGGAAGGCTTTCCAGTCACTCCGCCTCACGACTACTTCGCCTCATGACCACTTCGCCGATGTCTATTACGCCTCACGACCAGTTCTCCTTGCCACCACTAACGCCTCCCTACCACTTCGCCTTGCGTCAATGACGCCTCAGCACCAGTTCGCCTCATGTGCAGTTTCTGAATAAGCTGTGGTTGTAAAAAGGGTTAAGGGGGGTGACCTGCTGTATTGCTCTCCTGTTCTCTCTTTCTCTGGCTTGTATCCATTCGGCCCCATTCAGCCTACTGTTTTAAGCCGTTTATCCCCATCCAGATGTCAATTTTTTACTGATGAGCGGTAGCGAGCCAGCATATTTTTTAAATGTTTTTGACAGCAAGCTAAATTTATACATTTTTCGAAAGAAAACCTAACCTAACCTAACCTAACCTAACTATCAAAAACTAATGTACATCGTTCAAATTGTGCGTCAAATTAGTAGAGAGGTGAAGCGGTAAGAAAGCGTGAGGCGAACTGGAGCTGAGGCGTTGTTGTCGTGAGGCGAAGTGGTAGTGAGACGTAGTGGTTACAAGGCGAAATGGTTGTAAGGCGTTGTGGTCATGAGGCGAAGAGACCAAGGCGAAGTGGTAATGAGGCGAAGTGGTCTGCTCCCACTGTGCTGAGCTGATGGCTAATTCATGGGGTGCTAATGTCAAGGTCGTTCATCCCTCTCTCTCTCTCTCTTTACTCTACTCACTCTCTCTCTCTCTCTTTACTCTACTCACGTTCTCTCTCTCTCACACACACAGTCTCTCTCTCCCTCTCTCTGTCTCTCTCACTCTCTCACTGACACACACACACACACTCTCTCTCGCTCTCTCTCTCACACACACAAGTCTCCACTTCTCACCCCCCACCCATCGCTCTTATTCTCTCTTTCTGGCTATCTATCTCGCTCTCTCTCTCTCTCTCTTTCTGCTATCTCTCTCTCTCTCTCTCTCTCTCTCTCTCTCTCTCTCTCTCTCTCTCTCTCTCTCTCCTCTGCACACACACACCACACACACATTCACACACACACAAAGGATGATTAGTTATGATATATATTGTCCTGAAGAGCAAACTTGTGAGTCCGGCAAAGATAGGAACACCAACGGGAAATATGTAACCCCATGAAGCGGAACGAAGGAATTGAGGAAGAGCAGCACGAGAGATGAGCGAGCGCGAAGAGAGAGAAGAGACGAGCGCAGCCCCCCGAGAGAGGCAGAGACGCACCCCTGTTCTTTTTACGGACCGACGGACCCGACTGGACGCACGACGAGAGACGTTGTCATTCATATACTAGTATGTTGTAAATTAATCCCCCCCCCCCCCCCTAAACTAGTAAACATTGCGATCTCAAAATGTTTAGCAAACAGAAAATGCCAGTGACCCAGATGTAGACACTCAAACTGTGTACTTTTTCCCCCCCTTGTGTAAATATTGGAAATTTATTACATTTGATACGTGTCCTCTATATTTTGTCTTTGTTGTCTGTGTCATTTTCGAACTAACAGGCAAATCAATGGTTCCTCACTTGTATGGACCCTCTTGTGTTTCATTTGAACTCATAGTTTTTATAATATAATATGGCTGAATTCCGCAGTGCACCCAACTACCATTCAGTAAACCGTTCCTCTAGTTATTTGTAGTTTCTAAGACAAGGAGGTTCTAGTATTTGTTGTCTATCTAATTCTTTATATATATTATGATATGATACCCTATATACTCCCTATTAGCCACTCTACCCCTATATATATACTATGTAAATGGTGGTATCCTGTGCCCTGCCCTGTGTGTGTGTTGGTGTGTGTTGTGCGTGTGTGCGCTGTGTGGTGTTCTGTTTA
>CM064505.1:43786431-43886043 GCA_032716605.1 Paralithodes platypus
ATAATTTAAAACATTTTAGATTAATTGTCTTTCTTATATCTGGCTATCATTGGATGATTTTGCTAAGTTTACAAGGAAGTTTTACAATGCATAGAGTTTATTGAGATACCATATAGACATTTGTAATTCTTGTTTAGAAGCAAGGCCAAATATAATATAAACACCATGTGAAGTGGAGCACTATATTTAAGTGCTCCTGCTTACATGGTACCAGCGTTCGAATACCGGGTGGAACATCATGCATTATATGGGTTACCAGGTTCGAATCCGGGTGGAGCACAAGCTTTCATACAGTTCACTTGGGTGGGTGTGTGGGTGTTTGGTGTTGTGTGAGTGAAATATAATAATTATAATTTGTATATACTATCAACGTTGCTGAGTATAATATAATAACTGTTTGAAGACTGGCCCCATGTTATATTATGCACACCTACATTTGGAAGGATAGGGGAGACTGGTCCATATATAGTGAGCTGATGGTTTCCCGGAAGGTGGGCGTGGAGGTATCAGTTAGAGGTATTGGTGTGGCTGTGTGTTTTATATAAATGTGTGAGATAGTGTGTATTATGAAGCTTACACACACAAACACACACACATACACACACACGCAAACTCACACATACACACACATATACAGTATACAACTGTCTCACTCTCTCTATCTCTCTAGCATATATACTCTGCGCTCTCTCTCTCTCGCTCTCTCTCGCTCTCTCTCTCTCTCTCTCTCTCTCTATCTCTCTCTCTCTAGGCTCTCCTCTCTTGTATTTCGCCATTCGCCTGTTATTATTCAGAACATTCTACTGATAGCGTGGGAGGCAGTTAATTACGGGTGTTTGAGCGAGTGTTTGTTGAATGGTGAGTGAGCATGTGTTTGTATGTGGACTGGTGCTGCTTTTCAGTCACCTCCACCTCACGACTACTTCGGCATAATGACCAATTCGCACTAGGTCCATTACGCCTCCCGACCCAGTTCGCCTTGCCACCACGAGCATCCTCCGATATCACTTCGCACGGCGTCAACTGACGCCTCAGCACCAGCTCGCCTCATGTGCAGTTTAAAGCTGTGGTTGTAAAAAGGGTTAAGGGGGGTGACCTGCTTTGTTTGCTCTCCTGTTCATATCTTTCTATGGCTTGTATCCATTCGGCCACATTCAGCCTACTGTTTTAAGCCGGTTATCCCCATCCAGGTGTCAATTTTTTTTACTGACGCGCGGTAGCGAGCCAGCATATTTTTTAAACGTTTTTGACAGACAGCTAAAATTTATAAATTTTTCGAAGAAAAAACCTAACCTAACCTAACCCTAACCTAACTATCAACAAAACTAATGTACAATCGTTCAAACTGTGAAGTCTAAATTAGTAGAGAGGTGTAGCGGTAAGAAAGCGTGAGGCGAAATGGAGCTGAGGCATTGGGTCGTGAGGCGAAGTGGTAGTGAGACGTAGTGGTTTACAAGGCGAACTGGTGGTAAGGCGTTGTGGTCATTGAGGCGAAGAGACCAAGGCGAAGTGGTAATGAGGGCAAGTGGCATGCTCCCCCAGTCCAAATCGAAATCATAAACTAATGGTCCGATTCGAATTCTGTTTGCCGCCATTCGATTCAGCTTGCCATTCAACGGTATAATTTTTTTTGTAAATTTGCGACTATTTTTTAGGCCCCTAGGCCTATTTTATAGATTAACAACTCCATAGACGAGTTATTTAGGAACGGATTTGTTTTAAATTGTATACCATTAGTACACATTTGGCAAGCTGCATCGAATGGCGCAAACATAATTAAAATCGGACCATTAGGTTAGGATTTCAATTTTGACTGGCCTGCCTGGAGGGCCCAGGCGGACCGTTTTTGCGAACATTGAATCTCCTCTGTAGCCCAAACTATAAGCCCTAGGGAATTCTACTTGGTGCTATTCGATTTCTGTGGACGAGCTGCTTCTAGACATGGTCTTACATTTCATTTTCGCCCCGCCACTCGCCCAGAATCGAAAAAAAACAAATATAAAAAAAACTTGGGTTTAAGCCCAATCAAATCGGTGATTTTGGTCGAATTTTGACTTGTCAATATTATTACATATTTGGATTTCGTCTCGCCGTTGCGGATACAACGGTATAAATTTGTTTTTAATTTTGACCTATTTTTAGGCCCACTAGGAATTTTAAAGTTTAAAAACTCCATAGACGAGTTATTTATGAACGGATTGTGTTTAAATTTATTACCATAAGTACAAGGTTTCTGTAGTAAAGTACCTTAATAGGTACCATAAGTACTCAAGGTTTTTTGAGAAAAATATTTTCGATTCTGGGCGAATGGCTGGGCGAAAATGAAATATAAGACATTGTCTAAGAAGCAGCTCGGCAGAGAAAAATCACCAAGTAGGAATTCCCTAGGACTTATAGTTTGGGCTAGAGAGGACTTTTAAAGTCCAAAAAAACGGGCCAATGGGCCCGGTCCAGGAAGCCCAGTGCAAATCAAAATCCTAAAACTTAATGGTCCGATTTTAATTCTGTTTTTGGCGCCATTCGATTCAGCTTGCCAAAGTGTACTTATGGTATAAATTTAAACAAAAAAAACCGTTCATAAAATAACTCCTCTATGGAGTTTGTAAACTGTCAAATATGGCTAGGGGGCCTTTTAAAGTATAAAAACGGTCCCCTGGCACCTCCAGGAAGGCTTTCCAGTCACTCCGCCTCAAGACTACTTCGCCTCATGACCACTTCGCCTATGTCTATTACGCCTCACGACCAGTTCGCCTTGCCACCACTAACGCCATACTACCACTTCGCCTTGCGTCAATGACGCCTCAGCAACAGGTCGCCTCATGTGCAGTTTCTGCAATAAGCTGGGTTGATAAAAAGGGTTAAGGGGGTTGACCTGGATTTTTTGCTCTCCTGTTCTCTCGTTCTAGGCTTGTATCCATTCGGGCCCATTCAGCATACTGTTTTAAGCCGTCTTTTCCCCATCCAGATGTCAATTTTGTAATGATGAGCGGTAGAGAGGCCAGCATATTTTTTTAAATTTGGTTTTGACAGCAAGCCGGAAATTTTTATACATTTTTAGAAAAAGAAACCATAACCTAACCTAACATAACCCGAACTATCAACAACTAAGTTACATCGTTCCAATTGTGCGTCAAATTAGGAGAGAGGTGACAGCGGTAAGAAAGCGGGAGGCGAACTGGAGCTGAGGCGTTGTTGTCGTGAGGCGAAGTGGTAGTGAAGACGTATAGTGGTTACAAGGCGAAGATGGTTGTAAGGCGTTGTGGTTCATGAGGCCGAAAGGACCAAGGGAAAGTGGTAATGAGGCGACAGTGGTCTGCTCCCACTGTGCCCCTGAAGTGATGGGCTCATTTCATGGGGTGCTAATGTCAAGGTCGTTCATCCCTCTCTCTCTCTCTCTTTACTCTACTCACTCTCTCTCTCTCTCTTTATTCTACTCACGCTCTCTTCCTCTCCCACACACAGTCTCTCTCTCCCTCTCTCTGGCTATCTCACTCTCTCACTGACACACACACACACACTCTCTCTCGCTCTCTCTCTCACACACACACAGTCTCACTCTCCCCCCACCCCTCTCTCTCTATCTCTCTTTCTTCCTATCTATTCTCTCTCTCTCTCTCTCTCTCTCTCTCTAGCTCTCTCTCTCTCTCTCTCTCTCCTTCTCTCTCTCTCTCTCTCTCTCTCTCTCTCTCACACACACACACACACACATTCACACACACACAGGATGAAAGATGATATATATTGTCTGAAGAGAAACTTGTGAGTGGCAAAGATAGGAAAAAGGGAATATGTAAATGAAGCGGGAAGACCGAGAGAGAGAGAGAGAGAGAGAGAGAGAGAGAGAGAGAGAGAGAGAGAGTTGTCATTCATATACAGTATGTGTAAATAAACTGTAAACATTGCGTCTCAAATGTAGCAACAGAAATGAGTGACCAGATGTAGCATAACTGTGTGTTCAAATATTGGAAAATTGATACATTTGATACGTGTCTATTTTTGTTGTGTGTCATTTCGAACAGGCAAATCAATGGTTCCTCACTTGTATGGACCCTCTTGTGTTTCATTTGAACTCATAGTTTTTATAATATAATATGGCTGAATTCCCGTGACAACTACCATTCAGTAAACTTCTCTAGTTATTTGTAGTTCTAAGACAAGGTTCAGTATTTTTGTCTAACTAAGTATACTTTATATATATATATATATATATATATATATATATATATATTAAATGTGTGTGTGTGTGTGTGTGTGTGTGTGTGTGTGTGTGTGCGTGTGTGTGTCTGTTTATATTTTGAGTGACTAAAACATATTAAATACGATAATACGTTTCACTCTATTATAATATTCTCCCACACACACACACACACACACACACACACACACACACACACACACTTTAACACCATTCTCTCCCTTTCCCTCACACATTTTCTTTTTCTGGCACTTTTTTCACACTAGCTCTCGTCAACACATTCTCTTTCTCACACATTCTCTCGTATTCTCCTGCATTTCGTCGTTTCTCCCCTCCTCCCAGTTATTGTTGCTTCTCTCTATCTCTCACTCTCTCTCTCTCTCTCTGTCTGTCTGTCTGTCTGTCTCTCTCTTTCTCTCTCCTAGTCCTGCCACGTTAGTGGCAGGGCAGTAGTTCCCTTTCCAATGTTCCCTTACCCACTCTAAACCACTGTTTGGACACTTGATCCTCAGTGGTTTGGAGGACAAGCAGCCTAGAAGGGTCACTAGATTTGTTGTTGCTTGATTTCCTTTGTACTCCTTTGTACTCCTTTGTACTCTATCTCTCTCTCTCTCTCTCTCTCTCTCTCTCTCTCTCTCTCAACTGCATTGTTTACTATCACTTTCCCAGTAGAAATGTTCTCATTCAGCTGGGGTCCTTGTTTACCCAATTAAATTTCATGCTGACCCAACGTTGGAGTGAGTGGTGGGTGGGGAGAGAGCCTTCTGCTTTGCTATCCTTACCTTCCACTTTGTAGCAAATTATATGGACTAGTAGGGATGGCAAGGCCTACCCAGTCTGTGCATCTACGTAAAGCAGGTATCACACGAGCGCTTTTTCCCACAACATTTATCCTCAACACTGGTCTGGCAGCTTATGAGGTCAACATTTGAAATGTTTTGTTTACCTAAATTAATCTATCATCAGTCTAGTTTCCGATTCCAGGGCAAAATATTCAAGAAATGTTGCCAGAAAAATGTTGATCATCGAATGTTGACTATAAAAGCTCTCGTGTGAAACCAGCTTAACTCTATATAATCTCTATATAACTCTCTGTATCTCTCTCTCTCTCTCTCACTCTCACTCACGCTCACTCTCTCTCTCTCTCTCTCTCTCTCTCTCTCTCTCTCTCTCTCTCTTTAATTTCTCTCCCCTCCTCAGTTATTGTCACTTCCCTCTCTCTCTCTCTCTCTCTCTCTCTCAGCTTTTTCCTCACCTCCCCTTTGTGCTTTGTTGCTTACCCTTGGTGCTCTCTCTCTCTCTCTCTCTCTCTCTCTCTCTCTCTCTCTCTCTCTCTCTCTCTCCTTCTTCTTCTTTCTGGTCTCCTCTTCATCGTATTATCAACCCATTCTTTCTTTAATGGTTTCTCGTACATCGTGTGCTCAATTTTGCTAGATATTGTTTAGGTTAATCTGATATAACTGTCTTCGTAGCGCAATGGATAAATGCACTGAATTTCGGTGTGAGCATCCTAGGTTCGAATCCCTGGACTGCCACATGTATTTGTTGATTTCATTAATTGAGTTTGGCAGTAAAGTCGGTTGTTGTTGTTGTTGTTGTTCCCCAGGCTGTCTGGCCGAACAGCCCCAAGGTCTCGAGCAAGGCTAAGGCCATAAACGAGCGCCCTCACAAAATCCTCCCTGCTTACCACTAACAAAGCCCGGGTGACCGAAGCCACTCCAAGGCAGGGAGCTGAGGAAGGTGCGGAAACGCCCGGGAAACCAAAGCCCCACCCAAGGCCCTGTGCCCCTCAGCAATTATGAAGGGAAAGTTGAGGGGTAAGGGAAAAATGTGACGCTTTGGCTCCCAATCTGCCAACTTCTAGGTTGGCAGTAGGGAGGTCAATCCACGGAAAAGACGCCGCCACTTGAGATCTAGAAGATATATAAGTAAAAGGAACAGTCAGAGTAAGCTATGGGTATGGCAGAGATCGCTCAGTTCTCACTCGGATAGACCAGCCCATCACCACATGACTAGAACCCAATCCTCTCAGCATCAGCTAGGAAAGGCCCTAGAAAGCCGCGTTTGGCGGGTGGATAGCTCCCCTATTTCAACTCCTTTCGGGGTTGGGCACCCGCCCAAAGTAAAGTCGGTTGGTGGAGGTAACATAATACTATAAAGCTTATATATTCACTTAATTATGACTTCTGTATATTTATGGATTATTATGTCACCTTAGAGTATAATTATATTCTCATATTAATTAATTATTAATTTCCTTGCACGTCACTTGATTCCCAGCTTAGCAATCTACTTTTTATTAATTTCACCACAACACCAAACACCTCCAATGAAATTAATGAAAGCATATATATATGATCCACCAGGATTCGAACCCGCTGTGATTTATTATGCTATCATTCACTTACTATCAACCTATTTTGTTTCATTTCACGATATTTTCTCTGATATTGCATTACTGACATTCATTGCTTGTCATTCATCACCTACAAGTATTTTATCTTTATTCTCAATCACTCATTTCTCATTAAGGGGGGGATGGTTCACTTTTTGGGCGATTTTTGCAGGTATTCATTATTTTTCTAGTTTCCTCCCTAGACCTCCATCAAATTTAAAAAAAACATCCATTAGATCCCCCTTCTAGATTATTTTGTAAATTTTTTGGTAGAAAAATTTCCCGGCCGAAGGCCGGTTCTTCCAACATAACAGGCTCACTATCGTTCGCCAGGGAAAAAATCGACACCTAAATAGCACGAAAGGTGTAAACATTGACGACAAAATGGGGCGAAAGGTCTTAAAATCGACTAACTAATGGGGCAAACATCTTAACATCTGAAAACTAATGGGGCTAAACATGAGGGAGAAAGTGGTCCAGAAAACCCCCGGCCCCTCCCCCCTTTTAATCCCTTTCTGTTATTCACTTACACTCATTCATTTCCTGTCATGCATTTCCTGTCATGCATTTCCAGTCCTATTCTTTTGTTTGTTTTATGTTCCTCCTTCCCTGTTCCCTTGTTCTCGTGTGCATATGTTCCTCCTTCCCTGTTCCCTTGTTCTCGTGTACACATATATAGGATTTTCCTTTCTTCACTGTCTTGCTTCCTGGTTCTCTCTCTCTCTCTCTCTCTCTCTCTCTCTCTCTCTCTCTCTCTCTCTCTCTCTCTAGGTCCTTGTCTTTGCGTGTGTGTGTGTGTGTGTGTGTGTATATATGTTAGCTCTCCCCTTGCGACTATAACTCTCACCCTCCCTCTCTCTCTCTCTCTCTCTCTCTCTCTCTCTCTCCAGCCTTCTTCTTTGCTATCCTTGCCTTCCACTTGGTAGCAAATTCTATTTTAGCATTAATTCCGGACTACCTAGTAGGGACCGCAAGTTCTGTGTAGTATGTGTATCTATGTAACTCCATAAGAGGATCGAGACCCATTGGTGTGCCGAGGTCATTTTTAACTCCCCCTCCGCCCACACCCGCAATCCGTCCATCTCTCTTTTACCTAACTCTTTTTCACCTTACTCTTTGTACATACTCCATTTTACGCTACTCTTTTACGCTACTCTTTATGGGACCTATTCGCTTTTTTACCTACTCTTTAAACCTACCTTTTTACCTATTCTCGTTCTTACCTCACTCCTTTTTAATACTGACTTTTACCTACTTTTACCTTACTCTTTGTTGTGTACTACTCTTTTTACCTACTCTTTTTACCTATACTGTTTTGTTCCTATCTCTTTTAACTACTCTTTTTTGTAACTACTTTTTACTACCTCGTGTTCCTCGTTTACTTTTCTCATTCGCTCCGACTCACTATTTTCTCCCCTCCATACTCTCTCCTCTCTCGCTCTCTTTCTCTCTCTTTCCCGCTCTCGCTCTCGCTCTCTTTCTCTCTCTCAAACGATACATCACCAGAGAGAGAGAGAGAGAGAGAGAGAGAAAGAGAGAGAGAGAGCGAGAGAAAGAGAGAGAGAAAGATTAAACTGCATGAAAGCGAAGGGAGTGTACGGTAAAAATTTCTTCTCACACCACAGAGCGTTAATAATGCTTCTCTCTTCTCTCTCTACATCCTCTCTCTCTCTCTCTCTCTCTCTCTCTCTCTCTCTCTCTCTCTCTCTCTCTCTTTTCTCTCTCTGGCTATTACAACCATCACCCTCTCCCTTGCCTCTCAAAGCACTTCATGTAGTTACCCCTCTCTCTCTCTCTCTCTCTTTCTATATATATATCTATATATATATATATATATATATACACACATCAGAAACATACGTGAGCTATTGATTTTTCCTTCTTATTATACAAAGGGAAAAGCTAAATGCCTTTACAAAAGTGTATATACGTAACAACTTTAAAGACTCAGCATATCACATATCTAATTTTGTATTTAATAATGTTTGGTTGTTACTTGATCTACTCATATTTTTTCGCATAATATATAGTATTAGAACTTTTATCGTTGTCTTCGAATATGTAAGGACATTTTTAAAACATCTTGGATTTGAAAATATCATACTTGGATTTGATACACACAAATAATGAGCGTAGGTACAGTCCAGTACAACCACTCGACACTACAGTGGTATATCATCGAACAAATCTAAAATAACTCTGTTACGTCATAAACATTAAGATCATTCTATCAGATACATATACAGGATGAGGCAGATTTCAGTTATCCAGGCGAAGACAACAGTAGGATCTACTAGGTAACAGAATTGTGTGCCACCCTATTTACAATGCTTGACTATAACCTATTTTAATTAAAAATGGGCTAGAGCAAATGGGCTGTATATGTCTACACCTATTCCCTGGCTGAGATATTAGCTTGATTACTCTAGTCGTTTTTTATCAATAGAAGTTAGTGGTTAAAATTTGTGGCCTACTTATAATGGAACAGACAACAACAATCATAGTGTCTCATTCTCTAAAATTCATATGCCATTCTGTCTCAAATTCTAACGTGATAATTTTGTTTTCCAGAGTGATGGCGTGGCGGAGAGTGGAGGTGGCGGCGTGGCTGGTGGTGGCCATCGTGTGTGGCACCTGGGCCCGTGATCCCCTTGTGGTGCAGACACTGAAGGGCTCCGTACGAGGCATCACGCTCCAGACCAGCACGAACCGCCCGGTAGATGCTTGGTACAATATCCCATACGCCCAACCGCCTATCGGAGATCTGCGCTTCCGTCACCCGCGACCCATCGACCGCTGGCATGGAGTCAAGGATACCACCACCCTGCCCAAATCATGCATCCAGCTACCTGACACTTTCTTTGGGGATTTCAAGGGATCAACAATGTGGAATCCGAATACGGAGATGAGTGAGGACTGTCTCTACCTCAATGTGGTGGTGCCAAAGCCCCGGCCGCTTAATGCAGCTGTTATGGTGTGGATATTCGGTGGTGGTTTCTACTCGGGAACTTCCACACTCGATATTTATGATTACAAGATGCTGGCAGCGGAGCAGAATGTCATCGTTGTTGCTCCGCAGTACCGCGTAGCTTCCCTCGGATTCCTCTACATGATGAAATCGGATGTTCCTGGGAATGCTGGCCTATACGATCAACTGATGGCTCTCCAGTGGATCCATGACAACATTCGCTTCTTTGGTGGAAATCCAGATAATATTACTCTCTTCGGTGAATCAGCTGGAGCTGTGAGTGTCAGTATGCACCTCTTGTCTCCCCTTTCCCGCAATCTCTTCAGCCAGGCTATCATGCAGTCGGGATCTGCCACAGCTCCCTGGGCAATCATCAGGAAGGACGAGAGCATCATGAGAGGCCTGCGGCTTGCTGAGGCTGTTGGATGTCCCCACAACCAAGAAAACCTTACTCTAGTTATCGACTGCTTGCGGAACACGAATGCTACACGACTGGTTATGAATGAACCCTCTTCTGGAATATGTGACTTCCCATTCGTCCCTATCATAGATGGTGGTTTCCTCGACGAATTACCTGCCAAATATCTCAGAGACAACAACTTCAAGAAGACAAACATCATGATGGGCAGCAACACCGAAGAAGGCTACTGGTTCATCATGTACTTCCTAACTGACATCTTCCGCCGAGAGGAGAATGTCAAAGTAAACCGCCACCAGTTTGAAGCCTCAGTGCGCAGCCTACACCCGTATTTCAATGAAGTTGTTCGTCAGGCTATCATGTTCGAGTACACCGACTGGCAAACCAGCGATGAAGGCACTATGTATCGGAACGCCATCGATAAAATGGTTGGAGACTACCACTTCACCTGCAACGTCAATGAGTTTGCCAACTACTATGCCAAAGCCGGAAACAACGTGTACATGTACTACTACAAACACCGTTCAACCCAGAACTTGTGGCCCAAGTGGATGGGGGTCCTGCACGGCGACGAGATCAGCTATATCTTCGGTCAGCCTCTCAACCCCAACAACGACTACACTCTGGAGGAACAGGAACTCTCAAGGCGCATGATGACGTACTGGGCCAACTTCGCCAAGACTGGGTAAGCATAGCAGCTTTAAAGAAATTGTTCCCACTTTAAATAATGAATAACACATTATTTAGTTATTAACAAATTACCTAATAACTCAAAGTACAGTATTATATCACTAAAATGTGATAAAACAAACTCATAGGAAATATCTTAATTTTTAGAAGATGCCTGTTTTTAGAGTTGAACCTAGCTTGTTTTACTTTCAATAGTGAATTGGATTTTTGAAAACTATAGTTTACAGACATTAAGTGATAAATATTTTGCTATGTTTTACAGTGCAGACGAGGAAGGGGAGAGCCCGCTAACTCAACTTTAAATTAATCAAGTCTCTGACAGCGATGCAATCGGAGAATCTAAATTCCATACTTCTTTGATAACAATGCTTAACAACATAGGTCAATTAAAAAAAGGTATTTTAACAATATAGATAAATTAAAAAAAGTATAAGTGTATGAAGGAAACAAAAAGGCAAAGCTGCCTCTAACAAGTGTCACCTAAAAGTTGAAAGAGTAATATAGAGCCAGATTCAAGGTACGTCAGGACAATCGGAACTTGAAGCAATTTAAATCGTAGGATGAGGGAAAAATAGATCAAGGGAGAGAGTTCCAGAGCTTACTAGTTGACTAAACAAAAATAATTTGGAAAATCGGTTCTCTCTTGGGTTAGATAATTGGAGTGAGAATATGTTGAAAGGCGGTTTCCCCCCAATCTCCGTAAGGGAGGAGGTATACACTGAGAAAGCTCTGGAGAACACTGATTATTTTAATAGCGATAGAAGAGTGAGAGAGATGCAACATTGTGGCCTGTAGTGAGAGATTTTAGGGAATTGATAAATCGTAGGCTTGTGCATATTCCTTGTAAACTGTCTTGATAGCGTAATGCATAAATGCGCGGAATTTTGGTGCGAGTATCCTAGGTTCGAGTCTTTGGAGTGCCACATGTATTTGTTGATTTCATTAATTAAGTTTAGAAGTGAAGTTGGTTGGTGAACAAATATAATAATTAGTTCCGAGAAGTGCGGTATGGGTGGAACCTACCCACACATGCGAACAATACTCGATACATAGGCGCACACTGTGCCCCAGTACAGAACAAGAAACTATGCCACTCCAGCAATCTAAAATTAATTTTACAAGAACAATGAAACATGAGATAACTAAAGTTTATATCTGACGAACATATCACACACAAAGCTTAATTTCATAACCCTAATGATGATGTTACCCTACTGTCTTCGTAGCGCAATGGATAAATGCACTGAATTTCGGTGTGAGCATCCTAGGTTCGAATCCCTGGACTGCCACATGTATTTGTTGACTTCATTAATTGAGTTTAGGAGTAAAGTCGGTTGGTGGAGGTAACATAATAATTTCCTTCGCTGTGGTGGCCAAGGGTGGTGCAATGCATAAGTGTGTTGATTTTTGGTGTGAGCGTCCTGGGTTCGAGTTTAGGAGTAAAGTTGGTTGGTGGAGAGACCATAATAATATACTGGTTCACGTTCGAATCCTGGCCTGAGCGGTTGGTACTGTTCTCAGCATATATAAGGTTACGCTAGTTCAAATCTATGACACTTTAAGGCCAAGTTCTGTAACATCTGGAGTATAAAATGTATTGTATTGTCTCGTTTGATTCCGACACTGATTCAGATGGTGCGTCGCCATTTATGCTCTTGGTGGTACTTTTTATTTTTATTTATTTTTTTGCCAGACGCCATAATTCCCGAGAACGTCCTCCCTAGACCTCCATCAAGGTTATAAAAACACCCCTAGACCCCCCTTCGATAAAAATTTGTACATTTTTCGGTAGAAAAATTTCCCGGCCGAAGGCCAGTTCCTCTTAAAATTGCATGAATATTAGGCCATGAATATTAGGCGTGTGTCACGAATCGCTAAGTCAAGTTGCCCGGGCTTGACAACTACCAATAAAATTTTAACAGTGAGGGGTCAATCCGCCGAACCTTTAATCAGAAGTCGATGCTCTACTGACTATGCCACGGCAATTCAATCGATCAGCTTGTCTATAATGAGTAAGTTGAACTTGACAAGCTGGAGCTTATCTTAGCAAAGGTAAAATATGGTAATTTGGATAAAATGTTGTAACCCCTGGGTACCAGTCTTTTCTTCCCTATGTGTATGAAGGAGACAAAAGGCAGGTTTATTGTAACGAGTGTCTCCCCCAACTGGGTAACTTGCTCATCACAAAGTAAAAAGGGGCAGAGACACGGAGATGAGAACCACTACATATCACACCCGACCGTATACCATCCCGCTGCCACCTAAAACCAAAGTACAAACCTTACCTTCCTTCCATCTTCTAACCTTGTCTATACACCAACAGAAACCCAAGCGAGGGAGGAGAGAGTGTATGGACCCAAACTCACTGGCCTGTCCACACCACCACCAACCGGGAGTACCTCACCCTGGACGTCAACAGCACCGTCACGGGCAGGGGACCCAGACTCAAAAAATGTGCCTTCTGGAAAAGCTTCGCGCCCAAGTTGCTGAGACTGACAGGTGAGAAGTGGATGGGTAGGCAGGCGGGGGGTTTATAGTGTATGCTCTTCGTACCTATATTAGTCAGCTTAGCCTAACCTAACCTAACCTTATTAGACAAAAAGTCGGTAAATCCTTGCGCTGAGACGGACAGGTGAGCCGGACAGGTGAGACGTGGGCATGGAGTCAGACGCAACGAGGTAAGATTGGAGATACAGCCATTATCCACATTAAGGGAAGGCAGACCGTTTTTCTGGGCCCCCTTCTCCCTCATGTTTAGCCCCACTAGTTTTGAGATTATAAGACCTTCGGCCCATTAGTTTGGCGATTTTAACACCTTTCGCCCCATTTCGTAGTCAATTTTAAGCCCTTTCGTGCCATTTAAGTGTCGATTATTTCCTGGCGAGCGAAAGCGAGCCTGCAATTTTAAGAGGAACCGGCCTTCGGCCAGGACATTTTTCTACCGAAAAATTTAAACATTTATCTTGAAGGGGGGTCTAGGGGGTGTTTTTCTAAGCTTGATGGAGGTCTATGGAGGAAACTAAAAAAATATATGAATAAATTAATGAATAGACCAAACAAACGGCCAGTCTCCCCTTAATATGGCTTATGACTGGACAGTTGCCCACCCTTTCAACCACCAAAGAGTTATTATTAATATTAATATTATTATTATTATTATTATTATTATTATTATTAGTTTCACTGTATATGGCGAGTGAAATATAAAGCTTTACCATAATATCAGGGATAGTTCAAATCAGTTTTCGAGCAATTCAATTAAATTAAATTATAGGATTAAACACAGATTAATAAATAGCAGATCTGGTTTATAATGTTAAGGATGAGTTAGCTTTGTTTCTCTCCTTTATCCCTTTATATATAGATGAGGGACGGGAAAAGGGATGCCTTGCCAATGTTTAAGAATTTGGTGAGACTCTTCCAACAGATGACGGTGTTTGTGTGTGGCGAGGCTATATATATAACGTGATTATAAATGCATTTAAGAGAGCCCACCTCACTTTTTTTCTTTTTCTCTCCCTCTCTCTTTGGCTTGTATCCATTTGGTCCCATTCAGCCTACTGTTTTAAGACGTTTACCCCCATCCAGGTGTCAATATTTTCCTGGCGAGAGGTAGCGAGCCACCATATATATATTTTTTTTTAACAGCAAGCTAAATTTGTACATTTTTCGATAGAAAAATGCCTCCGGCGAAGCCGGATTTCTCCATACAATGATAGCTCGCTATCGCTCGCCAGGAAGAAATCGACACCTGGATGGGGATAAATGTCTTAAAACAGCTGGCTGAATGGGGCCAAATGGCTTCATGTCAGGTTAAGAGAGAAAAGGAGAGAAAGATAAAACAAATCGGTGACCCCCCTTAACATTCACTCTTGCCTGGCTTCAAAACCAAGTCAGGGGCAGTCGGCGAAAGCATATGCAAAGCGATGGTACAATTTAAATATTAAATAACATCTCGTTCTTAATATTAATCATCAATTACAAACCCCAATGCACTTGAATAAACTCATGAAAGCATATGGTCCTCCCGGAATTCGAACTCGGGACACCACACCCAGAACATAAGCATCTAAACCATTGCACCACCAAGACAGTTAAAGCATATGGTCCTCCCGGGATTCGAACTCGGGACACCACACCCAGAACATAAGCATCTAAACCATTGCACCACCAACACAGTTAAAGCATATGGTCCTCCCGGGATTCGAACTCGGGACACCACACCCAGAACATAAGCATCTAAACCATTGCACCACCAAGACAGTTAAAGCATATGGTCCTCCCGGGATTCGAACTCGGGACACCACACCCAGAACATAAGCATCTAAACCATTACACCACCAACACAGGAAATACTAAAACTGTGCCAATAATTCGTCTTGTTTTTGCTACTCATGATGGCAGTTTAATTATGTGTATCTTCACCCATGTGTACGCTGGCAAATGTGCTAACTTATCATGGTATTTATTGTCAATCTCTACTTAAAACGTTTATTGTCAATCTCTACTTAAAACGTTTATTGTCAATCTCTACTTAAAACGTGTATTGTCAATCTCTACTTAAAACGTTTATTGTCAATCTCTACTTAAAACGTTTTCATAATAATTCAGGACGAACGTTTTACACCTCCGATTATTCGGTATTATTTTCGGGCTATTATTAGAAGATTCTATTCAGATAACAAAGATTTTATGGAAGTCAGAGGGTTAAATGAGATAGTCTTTGTTGCCCATATAATTACCACAGATTCTTTGTAAACTGTCTAAAATCGTCAAATGATAGCCAGAATATAATGTCGAAGCGCGTCAAGATCCTTGAGGGGTTAACTCTAATTTCAACTCTGGGGGAGGCACTCGCTACAGGCAGTTCTAATTTTTGTCTCCCTCACCGACATAGAAGAAAAACAATCAAATCAAACATACCACTATCCACTGCCACCGTTACTTATATCATCAACTGTCCCATGTCTCTGTCCAACCTCTGAATAATTCCTTCCAAACCTTCATTAATTTTCAACTTTGATCAAGAGGTGGTACCGAGTTAAGGGTAGTCAGACAAATGTGTATAGTGAAGTTTTGGGAGAGCTAAAAATAAATGTACTGTACTTTATTTTTGGTTTGGTTGTTATTAAACTATAGCAGTGTACCCTTTTTATTCTAAATAGGTATATATTGTATATATATATATATATATATATATATATATATATATATATATATATTATATATGTATATATATAATATATATATATATATATATAATATATATATATATATATATTATATATATATATAGTATATATATTTGTGCGGTCTTCTGCTTATAAATTATACCTCTATGCTTGCCACGAGAAAAAATAAACTAAATCAATTCGTAGCAATAATGGAAGTGATCGGTATCCAGTGATAATAATGTTCTAGTATGTTTAAATTAACCAACAGATACAATAAAATGCATAAAACTTGAATATGCAACGATCTACAGAATCATGCTTTCAAAGTCCATTTTCTTTACAATCGATTCACCACAATCTTCCTTTAACCCTTTTTGCCACCACCATCGTAAAGAACCACAACAGTACTACATATCATACACTCCCATCCAATCACACGTTCAACACTACAATCTGCCATCACTATATTGCTACACACTGCCATATACCACCAAGCTACCATCCACAATCACTCACCCTCATACTGTCTCAGCCACTATCATTATATAATTATCAGCCTTTACCACCCAACACCAGTCTACCTCACACCACCATACTACCACAAACCAGCCACACACTACCACTCCAAGCCAACCAGTCTACCACACACCACCATACTACCACAAACCACCCACGCACTACCACCCCAAGCCAACCAGTCTACCACACACCACCATACTACCACAAACCACCCACACACTACCACCCCAAGCCAACCAGTCTACCACACACCACCATACGACCACAAACCACCCACGCACTACCACCCCAAGCCAACCAGTCTACCACACACCACCATACTACCACAAACCACCCACACACTACCAACCCAAGCCAACCAGTCTACCACACACCACCATACTACCACAAACCACCCACGCACTACCACCCCAAGCCAACCAGTCTACCACCTACCACCAGATCCAACCGACCCCCCTGCCCCCTCCCTCCCTCCCCCCAAATGACGGTGTGTGTTCTATATATAGCTCCCAGGCTGGCGTTTGCATTGTTGGAATTCTTGTTCTCGCCACGGACGCTATTACCTCTTCTGTCTCACCGTCCGACAACTCTTTATCGATTTGCACGGGATGGCAGCTCTTCCCCTGATAATTTTGTTAGAGGCACTTAAATTCTGTTTTTTCTGTTTTCTTTGATTTATACACTACTGGTGTTAATAATTGGTATATATTCGTATATTTAGTGGCAAACATATTTTAAAGATATATTCCTTCAGTTTCGCCAACTTTAAATAGAGAGCAAGCAATATTCACTATTATGGATAATGGTTGTATAAGATGCAAATCAGTTTAGTTGGTTTGGTCTAAATTTAGTTAAGTAATTGTAATATTCAATGTAAATCTACTAGGATACTATCGATAGGGACGAAATGATCAGCAAGTCCTAAAATCACTAGGCTTTTTGGTAAAGCAGTAAGTCAAAATTAGCAGTATCAATGACTTCAATTTTACAGCAAAGAAAGTGGTGTATTGTTGCGGGTCGCTCGGTATATAAGTTAGTAAAAGCTGATATATTGGTTTAGTATATTTGCTTTAAAAGTTTAATTAATTTAAATCAAAATAAGGTAATGTATGTTTAAAGATAGATCGTTATGGAATTCACAAAACAAAAGTATATTGGTATCTAGTTCATTCGCTTTAGGAATGGGGTGATCAGTCTCACTCCTTTTTCATAGAAATGGCAAACGAAAACAGTAAATTGGTATAGTTTGTTAATTAAAACAAAAATCCAAAAATAAATGCGGTAGCAAAAAATAATGGAGCATTGGATTAATGTTAAAATTCAATAAACCAACGAAAACACTTGATGCATTAGTTTTCCTGATAGCGTAATGCGTAAACGCGCGGAATTTCGGTGGGAGTATCCTAGGTTCGAGTCCTTGGAGTACCACATGTATTTCTTGATTTCATTAATTGAGCTTAGAAGTAAAGTTGGTTGGTGAAAAAATATAAATGATTAATCTAGCATAGAAGTGGTAAAAAAACATTATTATTGCAAACGAAAGTGGTGGTGAATTGACTACTTGCGAGTTTCATTCTATAAGGAAGTTGGAGTTGTAGACATCGATATATAGCAGAATAACCAGCTATAATGCGGTTTTAGTAATTATATAAATACTTACAACCAAATAGAACATACTATTTATCCATTACAGCTTACATTATTACTGTATTTGTGTTTAATATCGATGTTTACAGGCCGAACTTCTTTATAGCCTGAAACTCGAAAGTGGTGGTGAATCGGTGCAATTGCCTCGTCATAGCCGTGGTCTGGGCTGTCTATTCAGAGTTCTAGTGGGTGTTTACAAGTCAGAATAGTTGCATCCACTGTCAAACCCAGTCTTCTCTCTCTCTCTCTCTCTCTCTCTCTCTCTCTCTCTCTCTCTCTCTCTCTCTCTCTCTCTCTCTCTCTCTCTCTCTCTCTCTCTCTCTCACCCACCCACACACAAACACACACACACACACACAACAAAAGAAGCCCTGGACACTTGTTATGGCTGTTGTTGTTTTGGTCCACACAAATCTCTCTCTCTCTCTCTCTCTCTCTCTCTCTCTCTCTCTCTCTCTCTCTCTCTCTCTCTCTCTCTCTCTACACACACACACACACACACACACACGCACACACACACACACACACACACACACACACACACACACACACAACACAAGAGGCCATGAACACTTGTTATGGCTGTTATTGTATTGGTACACACCAATCTCTCTCTCTCTCTCTCTCACACACACACAAACACACACACACACACACACACACACACACACACACACACACACACACACACACACACAACACAAGAGGCCATGAACACTTGTTATGGCTGTTATTGTATTGGTACACATAAATCTCTCTCTCTCTCTCTCTCTCTCTCTCTCTCTCTCTCTCTCTCTCTCTCTCTCTCTCTCTCTCTCTCTCTCTCTCTCTCTCACACATCACAAGGAGCCCTGAAAACTTGTTGTTGTGGTTCGTGCTCGTCCAATTAGCTCCGGGAGAATTTTGTAACCAAATATAAATATATATAATTTCAAAACTAGGATCAATGAATATGGTGCACAATAAAGGAGAGAGAGAGAGAGAGAGAGAGAGAGAGAGAGAGAGAGAGAGAGAGAGAGAGAGAGAGAGAGAGAGAGAGAGAGAGAGAGAGATGGCAGCTAGTGGCCTGGATCTCGGAACTCTGTATGTTGTCTGTTGAACCCTCCCCTATACGTCTTGCTAAAATTAGACAAAGTAAAAATATGTGGGAGCCAGACAATAAATAAAGATGTCTATTACCTACTTGACTCCCAGAGGTCTTTCCCAAGCCGAATAAAATCATCTGATGTCAGCCGGAATGTAATAAAAAATGACACAAATACACTATCCAGTACAATCGGGCTAATAAGTGATGTTTCGGCACCAGTATATTTCGATCAATAATTGGTATTAGCAATGTCTAAAAGTTGAATTTTTCGTTTCCAGTGAGATATAAAAGCATGGTCCTACACTAACCCACCCTATTCAACATCTGACAGACATTAATACAGCACAGAGAGAGCCAAACGTAATGACACAAATACACTATCCAGTACGCCGGGTGGTGAAAAACGCGATAAAGTCTACGGTGGTGGCGTGCCGCGTTTCACTTACTCGCTCCCTTCCCCTATTTTTGTTTTTATCTTTCTCTCCCTCTCTCTTTGGCTTGTATCCATTCGGCCCCATTCAGCCTACTGTTTTAAGACGTTTATCCCCATTCAGGTGTCAATATTTTCCTGGTGAGCGGTAGCGAGCCAGCATATATATATGGATACAAGCCAAAGAAAAAGAGAAAACGAGAGAAAGAGAAAAAAAGCAGGTGACCCCCCTTAACCTTTTCAAGATCCACTGCGCATTTCTTTTCTGTTTTCTGGTAATTAATAGGCGATTGTATTCAAATTAGGAAGGGTATATGGAAGTCAGAGAGTTAATTGAGATAGTGTTTACCCTTTTAATACCCACAGATGCTTCCCGAGCTGCATAAAATCGTCTAATGATAGCCAAAATATACTGCTAAAACGCGTCAGAGCTTCAAGGGGTTAAGTTTTGGGGGTTCGTAATATTGACCCAGCATTATGTATTGTATTCTAGTCTATACTTAGATGATTTTGTTCAGTTCTGGTAGGAATGCCTGGATTAAAAGGGTTAAATAGTGTATCCTAACCTCTGCCTGCCCGAAAGAAACAATAATATACATAATCTTAAGTACCGAGTTGGAATCCCGGGAGGACCATATGCTTTCGTTAGTTTATTCCAGTGCATTGGGGTTTGGTAATTGATGATTAATGTTAAGAACGGGGTGTTACTTAATATTATTAGCCTGAATAAAATGGAAAAGATGTCACTGTGTTGGTTAAGGGGAGGTATTTAGTTTGTTCCCTAGACCTCCATCAAGCTTAAAATTACACCCCCTTGAGTCCCTTTCAAGATAAATTTGTACATTTTTCGGTAGAAAAATGTCACGGCCGAAGGCCGGTTCCTCTTAAATTACAGGCTCGCTATCGCTCGCCAGGATAAAATTGACACCTGAATGGCACAAAAGGTCTTAATATGGGGTGAAAGGTCTTAAAATCGCTAAACTAATCGGGCAAACGTTTTATAATATCAAAAAGCAAGGGGGCTAAACATGAGGGAGAAAGGGGTCAAGAAAAATATCCCTCAAGTGGAAATCTCCCCTTAACTTGTTTAGTATAATGTCGACTCTCTACATATATCTATCAACTAAATCATTAAAACATATATCTATCAACTAAATCATTAAAACATATATCTATCAACTAAATCATTAAAACATATATCTATCAACTAAATCATTAAAACGTATATCTATCAACTAAATCATTAAAACATATATCTATCAACTAAATCATTAAAACATATATCTATCAACTATATCAGGTAATACATGCCCAGGAAGATTTCAACGCGTAGATACAATATTTAGCTAATCTCTTATAAGTACATTTTGATATATATCAAAATTAGTTTTGGAGTATAAACGAAACAAAATGTATTGTATGAACTCTCACGCATGTGTTTGTGTGTGTGTGTGTGTGTGTGTGTGTGTGTATGTGTGTGTGTGTGTGTGTGTGTGTGTGTGTGTGTGTGTGTGTGTGTGTGTGTGTGTGTGTGGTGTGTGTGTGTGTGTGTGTGTGTGTGTGTGTGTGTGTGTGTGTGTGTGTGTGTGTGTGTGTGTGTGTGTGTGTGCGTGTGTGTGTGTTAGAGAGAGAAAGAATTATAATGTGTGTATATGGACTGCATGTGTGTAGGTATACAGTCGAATGTGTTTATATATCAGTATTTAAGCCCTAAACTAGACTGCAATACCAAGCAGTGTGCATGTGGCTTAATGCGCTTAACCACCGCAGCCATTACCGTTCGTGTGACAGTCCGTGCTTGTATGTAAATTCCCCAGTACGTAAAAGCCTCGCCACACAATCCTCGCTGCCATAAAGGGGCATGGTAAACTTCGTAAATTGTAACGTAGATTGTAAGCGTCAATTAACCACATTAGAAACCAAATGAACTGTAACAAAAATGGTACGAATCCCGGGAGGACCAATTATGCTTTCATTAGTTTATTCAAGTACATCGGGGTGTGTAATTGATGATTAATGTTGGGAACGGGGTGTTACTTATATAGTTAAAGCGTATTAATTTGAAATAATATTATACAGCTCTTTGAATTTGTCATTATATGCACATTTATAAAGGAAAAGGATAATTAATAATTATAATGTATATCAATTACGATAAAATTGATATTGCACACGCATATTTTCCAGTGAAATAAAATGTAAAGATGTAACCATTAGGCTATCATAGTGCAGTTGGGCTTATACACATGCTTAGATTAGCATCCAGTATTCGAGAATGGATATTATATCGTAAGCTTGTGCATAAACCTGTAACTGTCTTGATAGCGTAATGGTTAGTGCACGGCATTTCGGTGTGAGTATCCTAGGTTCGAATCCTTGGAGTACCACATGTATTCATTAGTTTCATTGATTTCAGTAATTAGGTTTATTTGTAAGTTAATTGGAGGGTTGGTGATAATATGAATTTTGTGTACCAAACAGTTTTCCAAAATACTGCGGCTTAAGGGAGCCCACCTCGCTTTTTTCTCTTTCTCTCCCTCTCTCTTTGGCTTGTATCCATTCGGCCTCATTCAGTCTACTGTTTTAAGACGTTTACCCTCATCCAGGTGTCAATATTTTCTTGGCGAGCGGTAGCGAGCCAGCATATATATATTTTTGTTTTGACAGCAAGCTAAATTTGTACATTTTTCGATAGAAAAATGTCTCCGGCAAAGCCGGATTTCTCCATACAATGCTGGCTCGCTATCGCTCGCCAGGAAGAAATCGACACCTGGATGGGGATAAAAGTCTTAAAACAGTTGGCTGAATGGATACAAGCCAGGGAAAGAGAGAAAAGGAGATAAATAAAAAAAAAAAAAGTGACCCCCTTAAATTTGCTCCTGTGAAAATGAATTAATATTTTAAGAAGAGTTTTCAGTACGGCCCCCTTCAAATGTCCGGGTACAACGTCGGTGGTTTAAAAAAAAAAAAAAAAAAAAAAAAAAAAAAAAAAAAAAAAAAAATGAAGACACAGTTGCCAAGACATGAACGTCGGGCAATATAATCAAAGGTCTGGTTAAGCCGGAGTCACACGAGCTTTTTTTCGAGCAATTTTTATGGGCAATTATGGTCTGCAAGCTTCAAAAATTACACTTTATCAGAATTCAGCTACCTAACTTAATCTACCTTCAGTCTAGTTGCCGATATCAGTGGGAAAAAATCCTGAAATAATACGAGAACAAACTTGCTCATGGAAAATTGACGGAAAAAGCACTCGTGTGACAGCGGCTTTAGATTAGACTCCCATAACCGTTTAAAAATATTTGGTCATCCCACCCCCAACAATATAATCACAAATATATAATGTCATAAATTAAAATGATACAGTATTTAAATTCATCGACCACTACAGTACCAGGGACGTCACTGTTGTCATATTCTGGCAACTATTAGACGATTTTATGCATCTCAGGAAGGACCTCTAGCAATAATAAGGCTTCCAACTATCTCAGCCAACCTTAGTAATTACCCCAGCTCCTTCCTAAGCTGCATAACATCGTCTAAATACAGCCAGAATACAATATAACACACGTCGCTGGTACTCAAAGGGTTAATTGTCCCAGGTTCATGCGGTGGCGACTGTGTAGTTAGCCAAATAAGTCGTGTGTCACAGTTTATTATCATGCTTTGCTTGCTCTTAATTAAGGGGAGGCAGACCGTTTGTTTGGTCTATTTAATTCATGTATTCATATATTTTTTTAGTTTCCTCCCTAGACCTCCATCAAGCTTAGAAAAACACCCCCTAGACCCCCCTTCAAGATAAATGTGTACATTTTTCGGTAGAAAAATGTCCCGGCCGAAGGCCGATTCCTCTTAAAATTGCAGGCTCGCTTTCGCTCGCCAGGAAATAATCGACACCTAAATGGCACTAAAGGTCTTAAAATTGACAACGAAATGGGGAGAAAAGGTCATAAAATCCCCAAACTAAAGGAACCAACGTCTTAAAATCTAAAAACTAGTGGGGCTAAACATTAGGGAAAAGGGGGTTCAGAAAAACGGTCTGCCTCCCCTTAATAGTAGCAATATCTGCCAGATACTCATATAATCGAGCCTGGAATGTGCTGGAAGACATAGTATATCTACGTTGCAATAATAAAATGTAGATATTCGAGACGACTTAGTTGGCAAATTGTACTGTTATTATCGTCAATATAGAGGAGGTTTGACAAAGGTCTTCCACAAAAGATCAAGTCTGATTTAACATGCTTAGTAGGGCGAAATCATAATAGCGCTATAATTCTGAAATTCTAGATTGTAACTAAATTCTCCTAAAATGTTGAAATAACTTTGCACTGGTACGACAACTAGACTGAAGGTAGCTTAGGGCAGACTAGCTCATTCGTATGCGAGTTTCCAATTAGTAAGTTGAATAAAAAAGACAAAAATATTGCCCAATCAAAATTTGCAGGTAGGCTATTAAATTCAGTATCAAAATGTATGATCATTAAGGCACATTATGACACGATATTTAATAACTCAACTATACTCATTATTATCTGTCATTAGTTGTTTAATTAAACCACAGCTTAATGATTGATTACTGTGCCCTATTCTACCATATTCTTATCAAATTTTAATACAGTTGCTCCCAGACCAGAGATGCAAAACAAAAATATATATATAATAATAATAATAATAATAATAATAATAATAATAATAATAATAAATACATAAAAATATATAAATAAATAAATAAATAAATCTAATAATATAATATTAATAATTAATAATAATAATAATAATAATAATAATAATAATAATAATTATTATTATTATTATTATTATTATTATAATACTACTAACAATTATGATAATGAGAAAGCGCTCGTCTGAATTCGCCCCAAGCCTACCCTTTTTTGTAGGAGTTTCAGCCAAGGAATTAGATAAGCTTTCCCTGAGTACCTTGGGATTTAGATTAGTTGCCCAAGGTAGAAAAAGCTTCATTCAGTTTTCTGTATATAACTCAAAGGATTTTTGTCTTTTGATGCTATTACTTATATTTTCTACTTGGAGCATTATTTCATCATGCTTTTTATTTTCTATACACATGCAAAGGATTTTTTCTTATGAAGCTACTACTTATATTTTCTACTTGAAGCATTATTTCATCATGCTTTTTATTTTCTATACACATGCATGCTTGCTATAAATAAATATATTATATAAAATGTGAACGGGTCACCCACCGCACTGAGCTAGCTACAAGGATCACTCTTTGAACTCTTATTTTCAGTCAAATTAATTGGGTTAGATTTTACAAAACGCATTATAAGATTATTTTAATTGGGAAGGATTATACGTTTTTAAAATTCGTTCATATTGCAGTTATTCAAAGTTAAAACTGTAATGAGTAGATATTTTCAATTATCTATGAAATTATTCCATTTACCTATCCTCGGTTTATTTGTATCCCCAATTCCAGTATGGGGTAGTGGAAACTTAACAACAATATTCTGATTAATAATATTATTAATAAAAATAATGAAAGTTGGCGCTTGTGGAACATAAACCAAAGCATTTGACTGCAAAATATATTAGATAAAAGTTAATAATCACCCCAAGAATCACTAGTTGTATATAAATAGTATCACTTATTGCCGACAGGGAAATATCACTTATGTAGCAAAGTAGCCATTAGTGACAATAGGAATCACTATAGGCGTATCTATAGTACCACACACTGATATTAGCACTAATATTCAATTTGTTTTGATTAACTTCACCACAACACCAAACACCTCCAATGAAATTAATGCCAGCATATTATATGTGATCCACCAGAATTCGAACCCGGGTTATCACACACAGATTATCAGACACCTTAACCTTTACACCACCAAATATGAAACATGAGCACTAACCTATCATAATATACTCACCCAGGCATCACCTTCTGCATACACATAGCCAATATAGCAATCACTCTCGCATTGAGGGGGGGGTCACCGTTTTTGTTTGTATCTTTCTCTCCTTTTCTCTCTTTCTCTGGCTTGTATCAACTCGGCCCCATTCAGCCTACTGTTTTAAGAAGTTTACCCCCATCCAGGTGTCAATACTTTCCTGGCGAGCGGTAGCGAGCCAGCATATATATATTTTTGTTTTGACAGCAAGCTAAATTTGTACATTTTTCGATAGAAAAATGTCTCCGGCGAAGCCGGATTTCTCCATACAATGCTGGCTCGCTATCGCTCGTCAGGATGAAATCGACACCTGGATGGGGATAAACGTGTTAAAACAGTTGGCTGAATGGGGCCGAATGGGTACAAGCCAGGGACAGAGAGAAAAGGAAAGAAAGATTTAAAAAAAACACGGTGACCCTCCCTTAATTATATTTGCACTTATTGTTGCACTGATAGTTTGTCATTTCAGCACTGTCTATTATCTAAAAAAAAAAAAAAAAAAAAAAAACACACACATCTTAGTATTGTCTAGCACTTTCTACCCAATTTGCTTTAGTGGCTGTATATCATATCAGCGTGCACTATTTTTTGCAGATCCATCTACATATCAATCTAATAGGTGACTTTTTCGCTCCATACATGTGTAGACCAGAAGTATGCATAATAAAAGAGGTTAGATAGGGTAAAAAGATAATATTAATACGATAAGATATGAAATATTAGAGGGAAGGCAAAATACAACTTAATTAAACAAAAATACAGGTAAATATGTTAGATAGGCTAAGACAATATAATAGTAATGATAAAATAGAATAGAATAGCATAGGGAAGGCAAAAAAAAAGAAAAAAAGAGAGAGAGAGAGAGAGAGAGAGAGAGAGAGAGAGAGAGAGAGAGAGAGCGACAAAAAAAAACAGGAAAATCAATAAATCCTAGCTAAATGATCCGATCCTTCTAGCGGCTAGGTGAGGGGGTTTCCCGGTCGCCTCCTAGCTGGCCGGCCTCACTTAAGATTCACCACATAAGACCTTCAAAAACACCATCAATACCCTGTCTTAGTTTAAAAAAAAAAAAAAAAATCCTCTTTTAGTTCACTTCTCGACCCCTTCAAAAACACCATTTAAACCTAAGGGAGCCCACCTCGCTTTTTTCTCATTTTCTCCCTCTCTCTTTGGCTTGTATTCATTCGGCCCCATTCAGCCTACTGTTTTAAGACGTTTACCCCTATCCAGGTGTCTATATTTTCCTGGCGAGCGGTAGCGAGTCAGCATATATATATTATTGTTTTGACAGCAAGCTAAATTTGTACATTTTTTGATAGAAAAATTTCTCCGGCGAAGCCGGATTTCTCCATACAATGCTGGCTCGCTATTGCTCGCCAGGAAGATAACGACACCTGGATGTGGATAAACGTCTTACAACAGTTGGCTGAATGGGGCCGAATGGATACAAGCCAGGGAAAGAGAGAAAAAGAGAGAAAGATAAAAAAAAAAAAAAAACGGTGACCCCCCCTAAGTCCAGGTACCGACAATTTCCTATAGCTTATCTCTAAATTGGCTAGTATGTGTTAGTTGATCTGCTGGGGTGGTCTATTTCGCACGGGTTTAGTAATGCGAAAAAAGGGTACGTCTTATTTGCACCCACAACTTAACTGGGTAGCTTAGTTATCGACCCTTCAACAAGTCCATGGCCTACCTCCAAACTGGCTAGTAATTCTGGTGGCATTGAGTTATATATTTAGCACTATAGCCTATTGTATTTTAATTGGGCCAGAAATCTTGTTCAGTAAGCTCTTATTACCCCGAAAGCTCTTATTACCCCGAAAGTATTATAGCAATCAACCGGATATTTCTACCATTTGGGGAGAGTCGAACAGTAAATAGGTGTGGAAATATTTTTGAGTTACGAGAGGTTAATGGTCAATATTTGCGCCTAATCATAGTGAGTATACTATATACTATAGTTGTGCTGTATAAAAGAACGGACACATATGTCCTCAATGCAAAGTGAGAATCGGTTTAAGTCCCAATATCCGCCACAAAGGTGTCTCCAGTAATACCTTGTCCAAAGTTTGAAAATAATACAAAAATGCTGATTGGAGTTTTGAAATGTATAAGTGAATTCTAAGGGAATGATGAAGAGCTATCACTGATGCTACCTGGCTACAACAAAAGTATCCTTGAGCAAAGAGGGAGGAAGTAGAAAGTTTTGTATTTCACTTTTAATTTCCCTTACTTTAACTTTTAATGGAGTAGCTGGGGTTCTTAGGTAAAGGATAAAGGGTCTTTAGGAGGCAACGAAAGCTTCTTACTTTTTATTTCACATGTTTGCTTGGTTATGATGAGGTATTTGGAGGACTGATCAAAGGCCGAACGATCTTTGTGCGGACACGTAATCAATTTATTCTTTCTTGATTTCCCTCTCTTTTTATTTGTGATAGGGGTAATTGGGGGGTCTTTTATAGAGGCCGAGTGATCTCAGAGAAGAACGCAAAGCTTTTAACTCCTAATTTTAATCTAATTTTCTTTTTGATGGGGTATTCGGGGGTCTTGGGCAAAAAAGAGGCCGAGTGGTCTTGAGTGAGCGCCGGGCAGCCAGGCCTAGGAAGCCGGCCCCCACTCAGACCTCGAACTTTGGCAGGGGAGAAGGGTGAATGCGCATGTCCAGGTCCCGAGGCCAGCCTGGAGGGCACCTGCACCGCTCTGCCCCCCCTCGGTCCCTTTAGTTAAGAAGATGAAGGTGATGGGGTGGTGGTGGTGTGGTGTTGGGTCGTCGGCAGTCAGTTGGTACTCTCCTTCTTGCTTATACACTGTTTTACATCATTAACCCCAAAACAGAAAGTTGAAATTTTGTGTGTCAAACCGTTGGAATTCCCCAGTAATGGGGGATTCTTCAACCAACACTTGTCACACCCATCGCTCTTTATTCTAACACGTCCTGGGAATTTCATCTTTCAAGTACTGCGAGTCCTTAATTATAAATTCAATAACGTCATGTTGTTCGGGTCTAGGAAGAGAGTCTTCTCCATCCATTGTAACCCAAAGGTCCAAATGATAGGGTGGATGATGCATTGGGACGAACGTCTTCTAAACCTATACACCATGACGATATGGCATTTTAGAATTGTGGGCCCCTAATAGTAGAAAGAAAATATTGTTGTACCTTTTACAATGATGAAGGATGAGGATGGAATTTCATGGTTGAAAAGTCCCCCATTGGTACTGTCCTTCTTGCTTATACACTGTTTACATCAATGACCCAAACAAAAAGTGGAAACTCTTGTGTCAAACAGTTAGACCCCAGTTAATCTTCTTATTGATCACAATATTTACATTGATCAAATAAAGAGTTGAAGTTTATTCATCAAACAGTTGGAACCCCTGTAAATTGCACTCAACTGTACTTACTCTGTCTACATGAGCCAAACAAGATGAAATTCTTGTGTAAAACAGTTGGCACCAAGAATATTAGTATTTTCCACAAGACACACACTGTTTACATGTAACAAACAAGTAGATTATCTGTAACAAACATATGAAGTCCCAGTAATTGTTAAATCAGGAAGTTGGTACTTTTCTTATTGATTACACTGTCTACATTAGTATACTAAAAATGATAATTGTAAACCTATTGAAAGCTCAGTCATTTGCAATCAGGATATTGATGAATCATATGGCGCCAGTTTAAACGTTCAATAAAAAAATAAACAAAAATAAAACATCCCCTAGTAAATTATGCACGATCGTTTCCCTTGATCCCTTGCATTATCATATCAACTTAGCCCCACCCAAAAAAAAATAAAAAATCTTGCTATTTTTAAGTTATCTTCAAAAGTAAAAATATCCACTTCTAATTTAGTATATGTTTTACCCTGCAAGATGGTAGACTAAGGTGTCCTCCGCTAGACCCCCTTATACCCCCTCCCCCCCAATAAAAAGCCATGATTAAGTCCATGGTTTATTCCCCTAGCCCCTCTCTCCCCATCTTCCCTCTCCACCCTCTTCCTTCCACAAAGCTACCCCATACCCCCGCTCTACCTCAAAGAATGTTTGCGTTGCTTTGAACTCTTAAATCCTCACTAAACTCCTCTCAAACTTGTCTAAAAAACCCAAGTAAGGTACGCAAGCTTTGGCAGTAATATTTATAGTCACCTAACAATATTAATTCCATGATCAAGTACATTATATTGCAGCATCAGTGAACGCGAATTTTAACAGGTAAAATTGTAAGTACATCCCACAAATACACGTGAGCTACTAAATGTAATTATACTCTCAGTGGGGCTCGAACCACCAAAACTAATGAGATTAAGGTTTTATTGCAGGGTATAGTTATGTACGTACTTTACATATTAACCCCTTCTGTACCGACGACGTCTTTTTCATTTTACTCTAGCTGTATTTAGACGATTTTGTGCAGTTTAAGATGGGTCTGTGGTAGTAAAATTGGCTAAGTGGCATAGTTTGAAGCCTGTCAATTGCTGGAGGCCCTTTTGAAACTGAATAAAATAGTCTAATAGTAGCCAAAATAAAGTTAAAAGAAGTCTCCGGTACCGAAGGGGTTAATGTATGTGTTGTAGTCTATGCTTTATATCGAGTTTATACATTCCGAGGCCCATATCGCTCATAACTCATGGAGGACGTAAACAATTGAGCTTATTTTCCCCCGTTTAAGGGGAGATGGTTCTTTTTTGGTTGATTTTTTTTCATATATATATATTATATTTTTTAGTTTCCTCCCTAGACCTCCATCACACTTTAAAAAAACATCCATTAGATCCCCCTGCTAGATTAATTTGTACATTTTTCGGTAGACATTTTTCCCGGCCAAAGGAAAGAATCCAAACTGACATTGCTTTACAATAAACATTTCTTCACGACGTTTGTGGGTTATCACACATATTTGCACATTGTGGATTGTTTGTGACTGTCAAGAGAAAATAGCTCAGCTTTGGAGTGTTTTCACTGTTTGCGTGTAGTGGTTTTGGACTTTCATATGTTCTTCAGGGGAGACTGACCGTTTGTTTGGTCTATTAATTAATTTATTCATATATTATTTAGTTTCCTCCCTAGACCTCCATCAAGCTTAGAAAAACACTCCCTAGACCCCCCTTCAAGATAACTTTGTACATTTTTCGGTAGAAAAATTTCCCGGCCGACCGCCGATTCCTCTGATAGTTGCAGGCTCGCTATTGCTCGCCAGGAAATAATCGACACCTAAATAGCACGAAAGTTATTAAAATTGACAACGAAATGAGGCGAAAGGTGTTAAAATCGCCAAACTAATGGGCCGAACGTCTTATAATCTCAAAACTAGTGGGGCTAAACATGAAGGAGAAGGGGGTCCAGAAAACGGTCTTCCTCCCCTTAACTCGTTTAGTATTCGACGACGCGCTTCCTTACATGTTGCCTATCAGTAGACGATGTTATTCAGTTTGGACAGGCAATTTGGATGGCATAGGGTTAATTGATCTATATTCTACTATTGTCTTTCCCAGAGAGCCTTTTAATTTAACCCTTTCACGCTCATATGACGCAGAGGTTGCCAGATTAGCAATAAGAAATAGAGTTCTCTCACTCTTATAATTACCTCTCCAAAATTAGTTTTCTGCCCACAGCTAACTCAAAGACAACTGCAGAGGTTTAAGTAACTAAACTAAAGGTTTCTAAATACCCCTGATGGTAACACAGGCTTTAAAGTATCCCTAATAGGCTCAAAATCGCGTCATATGTCGGAGAGGGTTAAAACTGAGATTAAGATCGTCTAATGGTAGCCAATATAAACTGTTGCAATGCGTCAATATCCTTAACCCCTTCAGTACCATGACGTCATTTTCATCATATTCTGGTTACCATTAGTCAATTTTCTTTAGTCTATAATCTACCTCTAGGACTCAAAGAGGTACATCATTATGATCTCAGTAAGCCCTCTCAATAACATAGGTCCTTCGTAAACTGCATTAAATCGTCAAATTTTAGCCAGAATCAAAGGTAAGAAGTCGTCCTGGTGCTGAAGTGGTTAAAGGGTTAAATATTGACATTAGTTGACCTTCCTCAATATAAGGTGACCTTTTGTTCATCATATTATGCTACTGGCGACTGAAGGAAATTACTCCCAATTATGAATATATTGCAATCCTTGGGTTCTGCAATATAGATTTCGTACATTGTGACTTCAGTTAATTACCCTTTTTGGGGACCATTCAAGTCAGATAGTGTGTTGCCGTGGTATTATTTTATTCTCTTGGGTAATATATAAATACATACATAAATACATACATAAATACATACATAAATACATACATAAATACATACATAAATACATACATAAATACATACATAAATACATACAAGCTCATCGACTAATTTTCCATTTGTTTCCGATATTTTAGGAAGTCCTTTTCTTTCATAGAGAAGAAAATATTTTGATATGCTGCCAGGATGTATTTCTACAGAAACTCTTCTTATGTGAAAGTTGTTCGTGAAGTTTCAGTATATTATGAAATAGTGTTAATATTGTATTTCGTGTTTCTGCAAAGGGTTTATCTAGCTTCATATACAGGGTATCTGCACTGCACCCATCATGTTTCCATTACTAAAGTCCGTTCATTCTAGGTTGGGCAGAAATCGTAACCTCTAACCTCTGTAACTCAAAAAGGGCTAGAGCAAATGGTCTGTCAAATTATACACATATTCCCTAGCCAAGTCTTCCTGTTCGGTAGAAATATTAGCTCGATTACTCTAGTCCTTTTTTAGTTATGAGAGGTTAGGGGTTACGATTTCTGCCCAACCTAGAATGAACGGACTAAAACAAGGAGTATGACATGTTATTGCTTCACACTGCAGTCTTTTGATCTTGCACCGCCCTGTCTTTAGTCACCACCAAAATGTCTGAATACTATGCGACATCAACATTGCATTTTTGTGTCAGAGTATGAAGAGAATATTGTATTAAACTCCACCCAGGTGATGCTTTTCTATCCAAGTTTTCCTTAACTGTTCCTCAGGCTCACAGAAAACTGAATTTGAAGTTGGTGTGCCTGATATTTAGGGGTGACTGAACACATTTGTCTTGCTGGATTCTTCTTCCCCTCACCTCAGCCACAACTTCCATGTCACCCTTATCCCTACTCTCACCCTGTCCTCAGTCCGTTCATCACCCTACCTTCTCCAATACTTTCACCCTAACCCCCCTAACCCCCACCCCAACCCTTATACCCATCCCCACCCAAATCTTCCAAACGTATTCTTTAGCTTAGCTGTCTGTACCTCGCTATCATTTCCTGACTAGTATTGCCTATTCATCTTGAGAGCATCTTAATTGAGCATGGACATTATCATATATGTTACTGTACTTCCACTTCGTATTCACTGCACATCTTTGAAGTTTTGTAGCATGTTGGATTGTAACCCCTTCACCACCATTACGTAATTGTCATGATGTCCTGGTTACCACTAGACGATTTTCTTTAGTTTGTCAACTACATATACGACTCAAATGGATAAATACGATATCAATAAACTCTCTTAGTAACATAGGTCCTTCTTAAACTACATATAATCATCTAAATTTAGCCAGAATCAAAGGTGAAAGAGCGTCATGGTGCTGAAGAGGTTAATGTGTATATTTTGTATTGCATAGGAGAGAGAAAGAGAGAGAGAGCTAAACAGTAATGGTCAACCTTTTTCTTCGCAGCCAATAAGAACCAACAACCCGAGCAATGTCCCAAGGTGGATACCAACAAGGCCGGTGGGGGCGTGGTGATGGGCGCCGGTGTACTCCTGGCAACGCCCCTCCTGTTGGTCTACTCCTCTATGACCCGCCCGTGATGAGCCAAGCGCCCACCCCACCCACCTTTCGACTCAAGCGCCTCCACCCACCACAGCCGCTGAGATGGAGAGCGGTTGCTGAAGATACATAAACGATGCTGTTACCGCCGCTTGAAGCAATCCCGAAGCCGCTGACAAGTTGCTGCCGCTGCCGCTCGTTGCCGCTTAGTCTGTCTCGGGGTCGACCCATAATATTGTCACCCTGCTACTAGTAGTTTGAGAGCTATTTAGCCAGAATATGTCGCATTAATACAATTTCTACAGAATTTCATTAACCGTGCTAAAACATTCAAACATAGATTGGGATAGCAGTAGTCATGGGAAACTACTTAAAATGTAATGTGGTTCAATGGTATATAAAAAAGGGCTTTTGAAGAACATATTGGTAGGTGACCCGCCTTGGGGGTGAAGAAGCGTGTGTAATGTAAGGTAACGTAAACAACTGTAAAGTCACCCCTGCATTAATATCGCCAACTATCCGAAAAATCACCCAAATCACCGAAAATATAACGAAAACCGATAGTACACCTGCCATCAGTTATAACTATTACAGAATACATTTTGTGCAAGCAATTTTAGCTATATAAGTGTAGAAAATGCAATCAAAATAAGCAGACATATCCTATACATTGGATTGTTAAACTATATTGTTGTGTTTGTCATTAACCCGGGAACGGCGAGAACACCCTTAAGAGGTTTTGGTGGGCAAAGGCAACGATCTTCTTAAGAGGTAAGGCCTAAAAAAAAAGTCTTTTAAAAGGCCCCAGTAGCACTTAAAACAAAAGAATAGGTGATTAAGTGAGATAATTCCCCTCCATACCCCCTATCACTCCTCCCCATGTTTCAAAACCCCCTCCTTCCCCCCCCCCCATTCAATTATCACCTATTTGTCCTCTTATTCCCTTGTTTATCGGTTTATTTACCGTGCCAACATCTCCAATCCGGTTCTAAGGCGTGGTCATGCGCCTACCGAGTGCGTGGTGTGAGAGAAAGACTCAGTCTGCCTCTAGGCTTGGGAGAGGGAGGGTGTACGTCGCGTCTGCCTCACATTTCATGAATGAACGATCGTCAATAATTCACGATTTTCACCATCTAAACACTATTCCCACTTGTTTTATTGCTGTTACATGTTAATATCTTCATATTAAACGTAAAATAGGCGCATATGAATAAGTAATAACAATATTTATCGTAAAAGGAAAATTTTACGCGGGAATGAAGCCTAATATGGCCACCCAGTAGTAGGGTGTTCACTACATACAGCTCGCGCTTACCGGGTTAATTTGTGCATATAGAGCTAATATAGCATAATTAAAAGTAATTCCGTAACAGGCATGTGTTGGTGGTTATACTCTCCTAACACGACTAGGGACACAAAACCTAAAGGGATTAACCTGCTTAGTGTCGCTGATGAAGTTATAAAGGTGATTTCTAGGACAGTTGGCCACATTAATGCAGTGGCGACTTATTGACGTTAGACAGTGAAGGGTGAAGAACATAGGGTAGGCAGGGGCCCCATTCACTGTGGCCTCAGGGAAACGGCCCAAAGGAGGTACAGTTGTCTTCGATATTCCCTCAACACTCGAAAAACGTCGAAGGTAGTTAAAATAGGACTTCAGAGGCTATCAACCCTATTGGATTATTAAGCCAGCACACTGTAAGTCAAGCATAATGTTAGGACTGGAGCCTCTCTGCAAGAACTCCAGTCCCTTGTGAACGTCGAAGCGTGTAAGCAGACCCGTGAAGAGAGGCACGAAAGATGGTTGCTGCGTCTCGTTTGCGCTCGACAGTTTCGAATCGGTGTAAAGGGAATAATGACGGTGACTGTACGATACGCCCCTCAGGGTTTGATGTTTGGAGCGCCTCAGGATCAAATTTCACACTTGCTATATCATCATCGTCTAAGGAAGGCGTGCGTTTAGTGTAGTCTGAACGGCCTCTTGCTACTTAGTTGTACTGTCGCAATCCATAGTTCCTTTAGCCCTCGTCCAATGGGAAGTCGAAGCCGGGGAGGTAGATATTCGAACCGGGTGGATATAAGTTTGTTGAGTTGTCTCATGATGTATCAAGCTCAAGTTTCATGTTTTAGTCGCGGATGTTTTCGGAATCAATAATATTACGTCGTGAAATCTATTATCCAACAATTTTCCCTTCCCCAGTTCCGGCAAATTGAATCTAGTAGGTCATAATCTTGAATAGTGATATTTATATAATGGTAATACAAATATCAAATAGGCTAACTTACAATTGATACCAAACTCCGATACAGAAACACTGCTAAATGGTCTTGTTACCCCGGCTTTAGAGTGACGGTAAGGCTGACTTAACACACCTTACCATGATACAGTCTTTGTGAAGCCTCATGAGACAGCCGAACCAGCTATAGTGTCCGCTTGCCAGACCATTCATCAATCTCTAACTCAACACATCATCGGCCGGGGAGAGTTGACGTAATTGTGGATGGTAACTGTACTGTCGTCTGATGGCGGGTCGTTGGGAAATCGTCGTCGGAGGCTTACTCTGTCGGTCAGTCTGTAAAGCCCGCCAAGTTTCTGGTGGATGTCAGTAAGACGCAAACGTTTCTAGACAAAACAGACTTACTGACACCCTCAACCGTGACTAAGTATTATAACTCTTAGAGACAGTTTCATTTCCTCTTTTTCCTTTCAGCTTGACATAGAATTTGCATGGGGAAGAACACTCACCTAGACGCAACTGTTTTATTACGCAAGAGCACATTCAAATTTATTTAACTAACTGATATAATAATAATAATAATAATAATAATAATAATAATAATAATAATAATAGAGCTCTAAACTAACCGAGGCATGAGCAAAATAAGGGAGAAAGTACTGGTACCCGGAACTTTGCTACCCCATACATATCTCTACAATATTTGCTATAGTTTACCCAAGTGACAAGTTCCGCTGGGAGCCGCTAGATGTCACTTTGAGCCATAGTGGTTTAAGGGGGCCCACCTCGCTTTTTTTCTCTTTCTCTCCCTCTCTGTTTGGCTTGTATCCATTCGGCCCCATTCAGCCTACTGTTTGAAGACGTTTACCCCGATGCAGGAGTCAATATTTTCCTGGCAAGCGCTAGCGAGCCAGCACATAAATATTTTTGTTTTGACAGCAAGCTAAATTCGTACATTTTTCGATAGAAAAATGTCTCCGGCGAAGCTGGATTTCTCCATACAATGCTGGCTCGCTATCTCTCGCCAAGAATAAATCGACACATGGATGGGGATAAATATCTTAAAACAGTTGGCTGAATGGGGCCGAATGGATACAAGCCAGAAAAAGAGAAAAAAGGAATAAAAGATAAAAAAAGCAGGTGACCCCCCCCCCTCAATATTGGGAAAGCGGTCACTCTCTCCTTCCTCAAATGAAGAGAATACTGGGAAGGTCAGAGTGGTTCCTCTCCCAGTGCTTTAAAACTATGATCCTTCATCTATTGTCTGCAAGCACCTTCATATCTAAGCTATGATCATATTTATCTGGATTTTAATTCTTGCGACGATCTGCGCTGTAAGATAATTATTGCGACGATCTGCGCTGTAAGATAATTATTGCGACGATCTGCGCTGTAAGATAATTATTGCGATGATCTGCGCTGTAAGATAATTATTGCGATGATCTGGCTGTAAGATAATTATTGCGACGATCTGCGCTGTAAGATAATTATTGCGACGATCTGCGCTGTAAGATTAATATAAAAGAATAATTACTGTACGTAGAGCAGGTTTTCACATCATCTTCTGCTACATCCTGCCAAAATGTCTATGTTTTTCAATGTCTGTGGCATACCTGCTGGGGCAAGGGGGATCGAAAAGTAGCCATTTTGGCAGGAAATAGTTTATCTTACTAAACATGGAGGGATCGTAAGTGTAAAAATAAAAATAAATGTACTGATCTTACAATACCTACAATACTTACTTACTTACTTACAATACTGACTCTCACTCGAGCTGTTTACAAATAGCTTCATCCACACTATAGTCCATTCACTATAGATAGGCCAGGAATCGTGACCCAAAACCTCTATAATCTATGTTTTATTAATTGCACCACACCACGAAACACCTCCAATGAAATTAATGAAAGCATATACAGGTATGTGATCCACCAGGATTCGAACCTGGGTTATCACACACAGAATCAAAACGACTAGAGTAATCGAGATCATATGTTCACCATTTGGGAACAGTCAGCCAAGGAATAGGTGTGGACATTGACAACCCATTTGGGAATAGGTGTGGACATTGACAACCCATTTTGAACAGAGAGGTTAGGGGCTACACACACTGGCCTAGCTATAACGAATGGACTATAGGTATCGGCCAAGTTTCAAGCTCTCTCCAACCACTCAATGCAAATGGCGAATAAACTCGACACACGAAACACACCTCTTGTTAACCCTATTTGGTCCGTTGGAGGGCTTTTTGAACCCCCCCCCCCCTGTTTCGCGCCCTTAGTTTGGAGATTTTAACCCTTTGAGGATCATGACGCACTTTTGACAGTTTATTCTGGCTATCATTAGACGATTTTATCCAACTTAGGGTGAACTTGTGGGGTAAAAGGTTAAGTGAGATAGTATTCACCCCTATTATTCCTAGATATCCTTCCTAAAGTGTATATAATCGTCTACTGATATCCAAAATGCAATGGATAAATGCGTCTTAGATCCTCAAGGGGGTTAGGACGCTGGATAAATGCGTCTTAGATCCTCAAGGGGTTAGGACGCTGGATAAATGTGTCGAAAAGCCCATTCAGGCTTTTTTTTCTGGGCAAGCAATGCGAGCCTGTAAATTAGGAGGAATAAGCCTTCGGCCAGGACATTTTTCTATCGAAAAATGTACAAATTTAGCTTGAAGGGTATCTGGTTGAGCTTAGTTTAGTTTGAAGGAAGTCTGGGAAGGTGTTTTTGTTAGCCTGAGGAACAAACTAATATACATGGTTCGAAAATGGGAAAAGCATGAAAACTCCTCAATAATTAGTAAAGGAAATATCATAATAATCCACAAGACGTCGGACCAGATAGCGTTAACATGTGTGTTAAGTGCGTTTCCCTTCACAGTTTAGATACTAATATCTTGTAAGGGGTAAAGCGATCCTATGACCCTAGTCGTACAGTCTCTTTATCCGCTCCCAGTTCTCTTCGTCATCATTTCCATTATACAGATGAAAAACGTAACCTCAGATAATCATCGTCATAATTAATAAAGATTATAATAATAACATATAGGTCTTGATGATAGGAATCGAGAGTGATTTTAATGTTTGATTTTAAATATAAGTGGCATGTCAGGAGCCCATGGGAAAGATGACGGTACACTCTTATATATACATATATGTGAATGTTGCTATGACGACGTGTAAACAGATGACATGTCGGCTGAGAAGTGAGGAAGATAATCTAAGCTTCAAAGAAAGAAAAACCGAAAAGAAATGACAGTAGGAAGATATTACTAAGCTTCAGAGAAAGAAAATCCAAGAAAGAAATGACAAGAGGAAGATATTACTAAGCTTCAAAGAAAGAAAAACCCGAGAAAGAAATGACAGTAGGAAGATATTAGCCTAAGTGCAGCAGCGGAGAAAGTGAAAGAGAGAGAGACTGGAAGATTGAGAAAAAGAGAAAGAGAGAGACTGGAAGATTGAGAAAAAGAGAAAGAGAGAATGGGAGTGCCAGCCAGATTTTAAAGAGAGTGCCTAGACTAGACAGAAAGAGAGAGAACGAGTGCCAGGCTTCAGTAACTGGGTGCCACTCTCCTCCTTCCCCTGGGCTCCCCTGTGTACTGGAAATCACGTTTATTGTTAGTTCAAATGTACATTCTTTAGAGTATCATCTTTGTTTCGTCCCTGCTAGATAGCCTAACCAAAAAAATAAATATATATTACTTAAGGAATATCTCTAAACATCAAATGTCTATAGTACTACGGTAGACTGTTGGCTGCATTTGAATCTTTGTATGCTTGTGGGTGTTACAAATATGTACAAACGTTTAGAAGCATATATAGTCGCCTTGAATATTTCCTTTTGTGTCATTTAAACTCGGGCAGGTTCAAACACATTGCATATCAAACACAGAATCAAATGATGTACAGTGGAATACGGTAAACAACGTACTCTGGTCAAACCCATTACAGGGGCTTCAGTGTTTACATTCAAAGTTGTCTCTTTGGACCTGCTTCCTCTTGAGACAGACTGGTTCACGTAGCCAATCATAACTCGCCAGGTCGTTGTCTGTGCGTTCTCATTGGCCAATCTTTCATGATGACAATACGTGGGATGTAAAAGGGTAGAAAATACTCTTGTAACACGGACACTAGAACACACATACACACATATATAAACAAAACAAATCTATGTAACCACCTCGTGTGTATTGTACATATGGGATTACACTAAACTTTCTTTTCTAGTACTTTGGTTTAAGGAAGTACTGGTAATGTTACGTGTCTTGCATGTGTAAATAAAATAAATAAACAGTATTTGTAGCTTCTCGGAGTATATAGTACTATTAAATACATTGCAATATTACAAGTAGGGTTTCATCACAATTAATCATATATTTTGTTTGTGGTGTAGTGAACGACCTTGTGTAGATCTTATGCCAGTATCACACGAGCGCTTTTTCACTCATCATTTATCCTCAACACTGGTCTGGCAGCTTATGAGGTCAACACTTAATATTTTTCTGTCACCTAAATTCATCTACTATCAGTCTAGTTTCCGATACCAATGCATAATATTCCAGAAATGTTGCCAGAAAAATGTTGATCATCGAATGTTGACTATAAAAGCTCTCGTGTGATACCGGCTTTACTGTTATGCTATTGGTGCTTAACTTCCCTAGGGATGTTCCGCAGTGCTCGGTCGCTTCGTTAAGTCCCGTACGCCACACTAATAACAACATAACTTTACTGAATAGGGACCTTCCTGAGACCTGCTAAGCTGAGGAGTTGCCCTAGACGGCTGACTAGACCTTGAGGAGAGTCCTTCAATGTGCAGCTTTCCGTACATATTCTACTCCGTTGGGGTCGTGATTTGGCAGCGCTGCACCCCCTTCCCTCACTCCACCACCTACCAACAGTGGAAGGGAAGGAGGAAAGGTGGAGTGGAAGTTAGGAGGGGAGTTGGGTGCAGCGCTGCCAAATCACGACCCCAACGGAATTGAATACGTGCGGCAAACTGCACGTCTTGTAATGATATATATATATAAATATAAACCGTAGAGACCGTACTGAATCCTTGAATACAGTCCTTGAGAGTACGGCTTGCATGTTGCGATGATATATATAAGCCCTAGTGACTGTACTGAATCCTTGTACAAAGTCCTTCAGAGTACGGCTTGCATGTTACGATACTTTGTTAAACCCTTAAGGGGAGGTTTTTAGTTTGGTCTCTAGATATCCATCAAGCTTAAGATTACACCCCTTTGAGCCCCTTTCAAGATAAATTTGTACATTTTTCGGTAGAAAAATGTCCCGGCTGAAAGCCGGTTCCTCTTAAATTACAGGCTCGCTATCGCTCGCCAGGATAAAATCGACACCTAAATGGAACGAAAGGTCTTAAAATTGACAGAAATGGGTCGAAGGTTCTTAAAATCGTCAAAATAATGGGGCGAACGTCTTAAAATTAGAAAAGCAATGGGGCTAAACATGAGGGAGAAAGGAGTCAAGAAAAACACATCTCTCAAGTGGAAATCTCCCCTTAAGACCGTAATGATTCTGTGTTCCTCCTAGACAGCCGCCTAGGGCAAGTGATAATCGTTCCAGTTCTCATCAGCCTCCTTGATCTTGTTTACGTTAGGTCCGTACACCACCATACAACAACGCTACGGAACCAGGACCTCCAATTCGGATATATTGAGAAATCACCCTAGGCAGCCGTCTATAGCAAATAATATCTTTCAAGTTGTACATTTGCTTGCTATTTCCATTCCAAGAAATCGAAACGCAAGCAATATGAACTTTCAAAGACATTATGGAGGCAATACTGCTTCCAACAAGAACTTTAAATTCAACGCCAGGAATGTTCAGTGTGGGAGGAAGGAATGACATTAATGTTCAGTGTGGGAGGAAGGAATGACATTAATGTTCAGTGTGGGAGGAAGGAATGACATTAATGTTCAGTGTGGGAGGAAGGAATGACATTAATGTTCAGTGTGGGAGGAAGGAATGACATTAATGTTCAGTGTGGGAGGAAGGAATGACATTAATGTTCAGTGTGGGAGGAAGGAATGACATTAATGTTCAGTGTGGGAGGAAGGAATGACATTAATGTTCAGTGTGGGAGGAAGGAATGACATTAATAGAAGACCATGAACATCAAAGTGAGAAGAAAGTACTGCTTTAGACGGCCGCTTAGAGCCATAAAAAAAGAATAGCGTTAAGGGAGGTCACCGGCTTTTTTTTGTATCTGTCTCTCCTTTTCTCTCTTTCCGTGGCTTGTATCCATTCGGCCCCATTTAGCCAACTGTTTTAAGACGTTTATCCCCATCCAGGTGTCGATTTCTTTCTTCCTGGCGAGCGATAGCGAGCCTGCATTGTATGGAGAAATCCGGCTTCGCCGGAGAAACTTTTCTATCGAAAAATTTACAAATTTAGCTTGCTGTTAATACAAAAATATATATATATGCTGGCTCGCTACCGCTCGCCAGTAAAATATTGACACCTGGATGGGGGTAAACGTCTTAAAACAGTAGGCTGAATGGGGCCGAATGGATACAAGCCAAAGAGAGAGAGGGAGAGAAAGAGGAAAAAAAGCGAGGTGGGCTGCCTTAAAATTGTGCATCTACCACACTCAATTACGAACTGATAAACGTGCGGTGCCACAGACTATACTCGGCCAGCGTTCCGGTGCCACAGACTATACTCGGCCAGCGTTCCGTGTGACTCCTGACTACTCGGCCAGCACTCCCGCGCCTCCCTCAGTAACGCAGGGAGACTCTCACTATAGTATATTCGCTGTAGGTAGGCGATAAATCATGACCACTAACCTCTGTAACTCGAAAACGACTAGAGTAATCGAGCTAATATTTCTACCATTTGGGAAGAGTCAGTCCAGGAATAGATGTTGAAATGTACAGCTAATTTGCTCTAGCCTCTTTTGAGTTACAGAGGATAGAGTTCATGATTTTCGCCTACCTGCAGCGAATAGACTATAGCTGTTCTTGGCCCTCCGATGTCAGGCAAGATTATCCGAAACCAGAGAAAGGTCGCTCGATGATAGTCCTCTGTTATGGGTTATTGAGCCATGGCACTGTGTCCCTAACTGAAATGTACACTAAATTCGCACCTACAGCTAATATATGATGGCATTTGGTCGTAATTAACATACTAACGGTGCACCTAGTGTTTGTTTGTGTATTTTGACAGTGTATGCTGGTGCTTTGGCCCAACTAATATCAACACACCCAAGAAGGATATAAAATCCACAATTGCAGACCCGATTTGTTTACCATATGAATACAGATTTGCGCCTCACTCAGCCAAATAGGAAAACCCATCCATTAAATCAGGAACGAGAGAGGACACGATAGCGAAACTGTGATACTACCTACAGTACAGCTGGTGGTGGTGGTTGTTGTTGACTTTCTCTGGTGGCTTCTGGGAAAGGACAGAAACACAGATCGGTAGACAGAAGCGGGTGTCGAGCAGTGGTCGTTGGGCTGGTTTGTTCCAGGTAGAGTCGCGGTCAAAAACTATGATGCAACTGGAAGCCGCGAACTGGTTAAGGGGAGGCGGACCGTTTGTTCGGTCTATTACTTAATTTATTCATATAGTTTGTTTAGTTTCCTCCCTAGACCTCCATCCAGCTTAGAAAAACACCCCCTAGATCCCCCTTCAAAATAAATTTTTACATTTTCGGTAGAAAATGTCCCGGGCGAAGGCCGGTTCCTCTTAAAATTACAGGCTCGCAATCGCTCGCCAGGAAATAATCGATACCTAAATGGCACGAAAGGTCCTAAAATTGACAACGAAATGGGGGGAAAGGTGTTAAAATCGCCAAACTAATGGGGCGAACGTCTTATAATTTCAAAACTAGTGGGGCTAAACATTAGGGAGAAGGGGGTCCAGAAAAACGGTCTGCCTCCCCTTAACCCAACCTCCGAAATATGAATTAAGTAACACCCCGTTCTTGACACCAATCATCAATTACAAACCCCGACGTATTTGAACATCTGGTAAAGAACGGATATGGGGATTCATTTCAGCTTCAGAACTACATGTATAAGAATTAATGACCGCGACACGTACGTCTGACAGCCAGCACAACCCGGGTTCAATCCCCTGCATACCGGACGCGACAAGGGTTCCAATCCCGTGGCAAACCCGCCTTCTGTTACTGCGTCCAAGCCTCACGTTAGCGACATCGGAGGAACAAAGCAGCGACGAACTCCTTCCCCATTTGCTTAGTATTATAAATATTAATACATGAGGTTAATCATTTATAAGAGACTAATATTATTATTATTTTTCTTTTCTATCTCATCTTCGAATGCTATTATAAGTTTTGGCCTTCGATAACAATTCATGATAATCAAATATAACCCTGTAAAGCACTGACGCATTAAATATATTGTTTCCTTAGAGTTAAGTGTTACACGTTCTTTGTTTCAGATTTCTTGTAATCATCCTTTAAGGGGAGACTGACCCTTTGTTTGGTCTATTAATTCATTAAATTATTCATATATATTTTTAGTTTCCTCCCTAGACCTCCAACAATCTTAGAAAAACACCCCCTAGACCCCCCTTGAAGATAAATTTGTACATTTTTCGGTAGAAAAATTTCCCGGCCGAAGGCCGGTTCCTCTTAAAATTGCAGGCTCGGTATCGCTCGCCAGGAAATAATCGACACATGGCACGATAGGTTTTAAAATTGACAACGAAATGGGGAGAAAGGTGTTAAAATCGCCAAACTAATGGGCCGAACGTCTTATAATCTCAAAATTAGTGGGGCTAAACATGAGGGAGAAGGGGGTCCAGAAAAACGGTCTGCCTCCCCTTAACCCTTTGATCCAGATCACGGCATTATTGACTTCAGCTACCGCCAGACGATTTTATTCAGTTTCGGAAAGGACTCTGGAAGACGATCTATTTTGTATTAATTTCACCACAACACCAAACACCTCCAATGAAATTAATGAAAGCATATATGTGATCCACCGGGATTCGAACCTGGGTTATCACACACAGATTTTTAGACACCTTAACCATTACACCACCAAGACGGTTAAAGGTTTATGCACACGCCTACGACTTATTATCCATTCTCGAATACTGGATATTAATCTAATCATGTTCATATTCCCAACCGCACTATGGTAGCCTAATGTTTAAGTGAGTGGAAAGAAACATAAGACAAACCCCGTCTTCACCAATCCCAACTAACCTGTAGAGATATTGCGTTCAAAGTGTAATCATAAATGCTACTTATGAATGCGTAGTGATCGGTTTGTGTGTTCAGATTACGTTAACTAATCGAACTCTACTTAACGTTAACTAATTTGTCTTACCATTGAAGCCCATAATGATTACGAGTGCATGCCAGCTCCTGACTAAGCTATTTAAGGGGAGATGGGTCGTTTTTCTGGTCCTCTTTCTTCCTCATGTTTAGTCCCATTAGTTTTGCGATTTTAAGACGTTCGGCCCATTAGTTTGACGATTTTAAGACCTTTCGCCTCATTTCTTCGTCAATATTACGACTTTTCGTGTCATTTAGGAGTCGATTTTTTCCTGGTGAGCCATAGCGAGCCTGTATTTTATGAATAACCGGCCTTTGGCCGGGAAATTTTTCTACCGACAAATGTACACACATATCTAGAAGGGGGATTTTGGGGATTTTCTTTTAAGCTTGATGGAGGTCTAGAGAGGAAACTATAAAATCATGAATAAATGAAAAGATCGACCAAAAAATAAGTCCTTCCCCCCTTAACATCGTCTGCAGGCAGCTAGAATAAGCCGCCAATGCCGTGATCTGGGTGAGAGGGAAGGGTCATGTGAACGAACTAACTCAATTCTGTTCGTTGTTGTTCTCCATTTCCCCGTGACGTGTTAATTAGTGCGTATCGAAAAGCGTATGATGGCGGTCGTGTCGCCCCTTGGTCATTTTGTCCACAGGTACTTCGCTCATACTCCGTTTTCTTTGCTTCCTCATTACCTATGCCATTCTATTCTAGGCTAAACCTATCCTAACCCATCTTAATCTCGCTGAATTTAATCTAGTCTACTTAACCTTAACTTATCCTAACCATACCTTACCTAATCCTAACCTAACCATACCTTACCTAATCCTAGCCTAACCTACCTTACCTTATCCTAGCCTAGCCATACCTTACCTAATCCTAACCATACCTAATCCTAACATAACCCTACCTTACCTAATCCTAACCTAACCATACCTTACCTAATCCTAACCTAACCATACCTAATCCTAACATAACCCTACCTTACCTAATCCTAACCTAACCATACCTTACCTAATCCTAACCTAACCATACCTTACCTAATCCTAGCCTAACCTACCTTACCTTATCCTAGCCTAGCCATACCTTACCTAATCCTAACCTAACCATACCTAATCCTAACCTAACCTAACCTTACCTAATCCTAACCTAACCTAACCCTACCTAATCCTAACCAAACGTTACCAAACTAACCTAACCTAACCTAACCCTACCTAATCCTAACCAAACCTAACTAACATAACACAAACCTTACCTTACCCGAACCTGGTCGTCTTAAAAGTATGGTAGACAAAATTTGAGTATGGCCCCCAAAAAAAAAAAAAAAATCTGAGGGAGAAATGACCAATGGGCGAAACCACCGCTAACGCTACTGGCGATACGAAACTACGTGCTAATTTTATATCAATTTTAGCCAGAATATAGTATTATATCAATATTATAACATCGTGTCTATCACTAGCTTCAGTGTGGCAGGGAAAAGGGTACATAATATTATGCTAGGACTTTCTTTCCTTAAGGGAGGTCACCGGCTTTTTTTTATCTTTCTCTCCTTATCTCTCTTTCCCTGGCTTGTATCCATTCGGCCCCATTCAGCCAACTGTTTTAAGATGTTTATCCCCATCCAGGTGTCGATTTCTTCCTGGCAAGCGATAGCGAGCCAGTATTATATGGAGAAATCCGGCTTCGCCGGAGAAATTTTTCTATCGAAAAATTTACAGATTTAGGTTGCTGTCAAAACAAAAATATATATATGCTGGCTCGCTACCGCTCGCCAATATTGACACCTGGATGGGGTAAACGTCTTAAAAAAATAGGCTGAATGGGGCCGAATGGATGCAAGCTAAAGAGAGAGGGAGAGAAAGAGAAAACAAAAGCGAGGTGGGCTCCCTTAACTCTTTCAGAAACCCGGGACGCATTTTCTTCGCATCGTTCCGGATATTATTATACGGCTTTATTCAGCTTCGAAAAGGTCTGTGGGAATCAAGGAGTTAATTGAGACACCTGGACACACCTTTCCTAAGCTGCGCAAAATCGTCTAATGTTACCGAGAAGGATACGGAAATGATGCCTTGGTATAGGAGGGGTGTTTAACGCAGTAGTTAATTCAAAACAGCTTCGTTATTTATACAGTGCATCATAACCCTTTTAGTACACGAGGACGCATTTATTTCCTAGTTTCTGGCTATTGTTAGACGATTTTATTCAGATTAGGAAGCGTATTTGGAATTCAGAGGGTTAATCGAGATGTCTCTACCCTTTTAATTCCGATCGGTTATTCAGATTAGGAAGCGTATTTGGAATTCAGAGGGTTAATCGAGATGTCTTTAGCCTCTTAATTCCGATCGATCATTCTTAAGCTGTATAAAATCGTCTAGTGGTAGCCGAAATGGACTCAAAGCGCGGCGTAATCCTCAAAGGGTTAAGATACTCACCTGTATATATCTATGACAATTATGATCCAAACAGCCAATCCATAATGAACCTGATTAGTTATCGCTCGCAGCTACGATATAATCAAACGCATTATAAATTACGAAAACCCTATACAAAGCAACCCCATGTATACAACCAATTACTTACACGCATCACAGCTACAAGAATACCAACCACACTATGAATTACAAAAGCATAATACAGTAATACATAATTGATCAAACATAATTCATGGCTACAAGATAATCCACCGCATTTATGAACGACAAAAGCATAATAATACATATAATTGATCAAACATAATTCATGGCTACAAGATAATCCACCGCATTTATGAATGACAAAAGCATAATAATACATATAATTGATCAAACATAATTCATGGCTACAAGATAATCCACCGCATTTATGAACGACAAAAGCATAATAATACATATAATTGATCAAACATAATTCATGGCTACAAGATAATCCACCGCATTTATAAATTACAAAAGCGTATTGTAACAGAATAAAATATAAGGACACGAATATTTTTGCTTACGGCGACAAGAATATTAACCGTATTTTAAATGATAAAAGTATATAATACCAGCTTATATATAAATATAATACCAGCCAATATATAAATATATTTACACATAATCACAGCTATTAGACTCCCAACCACATATCTAAATCACACATTCATATAATATAAACAAGTGTATAAATATAATGGCATAATACTCCCGCCTATAAAATATTACTCAAATGTGTTTCTATTGCGCATATAAAGGTGATAAAATGCATAAAGCCAAAGACGCATTTACAGTTACAAGGCGTTCAAGCATATTAAGGGGAGGTTTCTAGTTTGTTTCCTACTCCTCCAGCAATCTTAAAATTTCACCCCTTGACCTCCTTTCAAGATAAATGTGTACATTTTTCGGTAGAAAAATGTCCCGGCCGAAGGCCGATTACTCTTAAATTACAGGCTCGCTATCGCTCGCCAGGATAAAATCGACACCTAAATGGCACGAAAGGTCTTAAAATTAACAGAATGGGGCGGGAATTCTTAAAAATCACCAAACTAATGGGGCAAACGTCTTAAAATCTCAAAAGCAATGGGGCTAGACATGAGGGAGAAAGGGGTCAAGAACAAAGTCCCTCAAGTGGAAATCTCCCCTTAACCTGTATATGCATAATGATATGAATAAGTATGATTACAGGCACAAGTTCAACAGCATACACTCATAGAAATACAGTAAATGCAAATCATACCTATAACATACCTATAACATACCTGTAACATACCTATAACATACCTATAACATACCTATAACATACCTATAACATACCTATAACATACCTGTAACATACCTATAACATACCTATAACATACCTATAACATACCTATAACATACCTATAACATACCTGTAACATACCTATAACATACCTATAACATACCTATAACATACCTATAACATACCTATAACATACCTATAACATACCTATAACATACCTATAACATACCTGTAACATACCTATAACATACCTGTAACATACCTATAACATACCTATAACATACCTATAACATACCTATAACATACCTATAACATACCTATAACATACCTATAACATACCTATACCATACCTATAACATACCTATAACATACCTATAACATACCTGTAACATACCTATAACATACCTATAACATACCTATAACATACCTATAACATACCTATAACATACCTATAACATACCTATAACATACCTGTAACATACCTATAACATACCTATAACATACCTATAACATACCTATAACATACCTATACACCATCATATTATCAAGACGTCATTCAGTAAAGCACCTGATCAAACGTCGATATCCAATTATTTGATTTATTAGTACGCATTTAAAAACAAAATCTGGCTTTTGTTATACGATTTCATTAAGTCTACAAATTTTCCACGGGTATCAAAGGGTTAATTTGAATTATAAATGTCCTTCCTAAGCTAAATAAAATCGCTTAGTGCGGACCAGAATAAATTGAAAGGATGCTGCGTCGCAATACTGGAATTAGTAAACATTGATCAGGTGTGGTATATAGTTCATTCTAAATTCTGGAGAGGGAATAAAGTTAAAGTGACTGAGGTGCAACTTGATGGTTTACAACGACTGTACGGTCGGCCAAATAAGTGATGTCTCGGCACGAAGTATATTTTGATAAATAATTGGTATCGGTACTATCTAAAACTTGATTTCTCCGTTTCGAGTGACACATACAAACATGTTCCTACACTTACCCACCCTATCCAACATCTGACACACATTAATACAGCCCAGAGCAAGACAAACGTAATGACCAGTGTAATTTTGGCTAAGACACAATTACTCTCCACATCACAAAACAAATGAAATACAAAGACTTTCCATGCAGTGTAATGTTGGCTGAGATACATAAATAGTCTCCACATCACAAAACAAAGAATTACAAAGACTTCCCATGCAGTGTGCTAATCTCTTATAGCTGTATTATGCGGTGAAATATATGCATGGTGCAAAGGACGTGGCTAAAAAGTAAAAATACAAAACATAACCTGCGTATTTAAGGGGGGATGGTTCACTTTTTGGGCGATTTTTGCATGTATTCATAATTTTTCTAGTTTCCTCCCTAGACCTCCATCATTTTTGCGTGTATTCATTATTTTTCTAGTTTCCTCCCTAGACCTCCATCAAATTAAAAAACAAAACATCCATTAGATCCCCTTTCTAGATTAATTTGTACATTTTTCGGTAGAAAAATTTCCCGGCCGAAGGCCGGTACTTCCACCATTACAGGCTCACTATCGTTCGCCAGGGAAAAAATCGACACCTAAATAGCACGAAAGGTCTAAATACTGACTACGAAATGGGATGAAAGGTGTTAAAATCGTCAAAATAATGGGCCAAATGTCTTAAAATCTCAAAACTAATGGGGTTAAACACGAGGGAGAAAGTTGTCCAGAAAACCGGCCCATGTCCCCTTAAACCGGCCCATGTCCCCTTAAACCTATATCAAAGTTTATCCCAAGATCTAGTGGTAATTTCTGAACCTTTTCAGTGCTTCGATATTGTTAATTTTCACCCCCTTCCTCCAAATATTTCACAAATTATCTTCTAAAATTGATTTAAGTCAATACATATTCCTGGAAATCATTGCTCTATAATATTTCAGCTATTCCATCACGAAAAAAAAAACTATTACAAGACTTAATCTCTTGAAAATGGTATATGTAAAATTATATGTATATCGTAGTAACATCAATAAAGTTTTTACGATTAATGTGTTTGATTGACATTATTTTTAGGACATTAAAAAGTAGGAACCAGTAAAGTAGATATCGCAAGAAAAAAGTTAGCTGCAGATTTAGTAGTGGTCACAAAAATATTAATTAAATTAATAATGTACTTGAGAATAATATACAATTAGATTCATTCCTCTTACGAGTCTGGTAACCTATTATTTTCTGTAGATTTATATATATATATATATATATATATATATATATATATATATATATATATATATACTGTATATGTGGGGAAGAGGGAGGAATGCATTTTTAAATATCTGTTACAGATATTTGTAAATTATGATGCTTCATAATGGATCGTTATATTTACAAAAAAACAAGATATAGTTTCATAGTGTAATTCACTTTATAGTGCATGTAAGAATGTATATATACTGGATGGCAAAGTTATGCAAGAAAATGCATAATCAATTTCAGCAGCCTTAAAATACACCTTACATTGCAGCAAGAAATACAACATTAACTTTATATCATTACAAAATAAAAGGGACACTATTTGATCAACTAACATATATGGATTCACCAATATGAACAAATTAATATACTGTAGCGCTATTTGTTCAAGCTATATATTATTATTTATCTATGTATTTATAATCAAATTACTACAACGTTTTTATAAAGCTCAGAGTCAATTAGAATAAACACATAATTACCGATGCCATACTCATTACGTAATGTATATAGCTCATAACCACGACTGGTAAATACATCAATAAATTGCTGGTCATACGAACTATCATAGAAACTTTCGGCATTAAAATCATTAGGTTTAATAACTGTTTTCCCCTTCTGAGTATCTTGGTGGATTTGATGATTTTGTTCGGACTGTGGAGGAAGGATTTGTGTTGGTGGTGTGATTGTGTGTTGTGTGTATGATGAATGTGTGGATGGGGTGGATAAGGTCGGGGTGGCGTGTTCGACCATCCAGACATCAACAGTGACGCGGCCCCAGGGGAAGTGACGCAACACGCCCACCTCGGCGCCCTCCACGTCCAGCGACACCAGGTCCACCCGGGTGATGTTGAGGGCCAGCAGCAGCGTGGCCAGCGGCAGACACTGCACGGACTCGTAGCTTCGGTACCCACCAGAGGACCCGTCAAGGGGAGCTCCGTCCGTCATTCCCGCTAATACGGAGTGGGCGTCGGCGAACCCGTCCAGGAGAGCATCTTTGTGATTGGCACTTCTCTTGTAGTTAATCAGAATTTCACGGTGCGGGTAAGAGTGCGTGGCTAAGCAGCAGCTACTAGCCCACACTCGCCGTTGCTTTTGGATTAATCTATCAAACATGTCTCGATTCGGTTCCACCAGAAGTCCTGTCCAGGCGGCCTCTTGTTCTAGACGCAATGTATTAGAGAGAAACTCGCCATCCAGGGCCCCTGCCTCCACAAAGACCCCACCTTTCACGTCCTTGAATAATGTTTTGATTATGGATGCGTAGAATGCATGGGCGTACTCCGTTTGAAACCCGTAATACAGTTGGGCGTCTTTTCTGGTAGGGAGGGTGTGGAGGACGAGGTTGTAAGGCCTAGTGGAGGGCTGGTGGAGGAAGTGGGAGGTGACTAAGTGGAGGAGGTCGGGGTCGTCATAGGAGAGTGGACCCATAAGACGAGCATCCATCTTCGCCTCCACATCCACCTCACCACCCTTGCCCAGCATCGTCCACACCAATACCTAAGTGGAAAATATATAGCGGCGTCACTCAAGCAATATAGAGTTTATCGGAACTGTGTTGAAAGGCGGGTGCTTCGCACTCGCCGCAAGGTAGAGCATATACACTGAGACAGCTCTGAAGAACACTGATTGTTGTAATAGCGATAGAAGAGTGAAAGAGATGCAACATTGAGGCATGTAGAAAGAGATTGTAGGGAATTAGTAAGAGGAGAGGCGAGTTGATGAGGCGAAATGCTTTTGATTCTACTCGTTTGAGAAGTGCGGTATGGGTGGAGCCACCCTACACATGCGAACAATACTCAATACAGGGGCGCACTGTGCCCCGATACAGAGCAAGAAGCTGTGCAGGGGTGAAGAACCCACGGAGACGGTTGAGCACACCTAACGTTTGGGAAGCTGTTTTAGCAAGAGTGGTAATATGATCTTTCCATGAAAGGTCAGATGAAAAAGATACACCTAGAATGTTGTCAGAAGATGAAGGGTTGAGTTGTGTATAGTTGAAGAATAGTTGATAATCTTGTGGAAGATTGTGATGGAGAGATAGAGGGAGAAACTGGGTCTTGGAGGCGTTGAAAGTAACAAGATTTTCTCTGCCCCAATCAGAAATAATTGAAAGATCAGAAGATAGGCATTCTATGGCCTCGCCACTACTACTACTACTACTACTACTAATAATAATAATAATAATAATAATAATATGTTTCAATACCTACCAATGGCACCACCAACGTCACTAGTGCTAAGAAAATCCTCCAGAATCGCATGGTTTTCTCGTAGCGAACACATACTATTGCAAGGAACAGAGTGTAGTTAGTGCTTGAATAATAACAGAGCGGGTACACTTCCTTCCTAAGCTGAATACAATCGTCTAATAATTGGCAGAATATACTAAAAAAAAAGGACGTCACCGGTACTGGACGGGTTAACCAGCTATATCGTCAGGGAAGGATTGGGGAAGCACTGGACAGAAAGGAGAGTATTGTGGAGGCTATTTCTGGCAGGCTAAGATAGGAGGAAAAAAGGATAACGAAGAAAGCTATTTTTAGGTTGGCAAGACAAGGAAAAACATCAACCCCTTATAATCGGATTTTCAGCTACATTTAGACGATTTTATGAAGCTTAGGAAGGATATATGGTGGCTAAAAGGGTTAATTGAGATAGTCTGTCGCCTTTTATTTTGTAGACGTCCTTTCTAGAAATTAACCCCTTTCTGGACCAGCAACGACGTCTTTTACATTTTATTCTGGCTGCTATTAGACGATTTTATTCAGTTTTAAAAAGAACCTCCAGCACTTACCAGGCTTCGAACTATCTCGTCGAACACTTTTGACTACCATAGACCCTTCTTAAGTTGCATAAAAGCGTATAAATAAAGCTAGAGTATAATAATTGTAATGACGTCACCGGTACAGAACAACTTCAACAATTTCCTAACACCTTTATCTCCATATCTGCTGCTTGCTATAGTGTTCTGCCATTAAGGCGGTGTCACACGAGCGATTTTTCAGGCAATTTTTACGGGCAATTGTAGTCTGGCAGTTTCAAAATTTAAGTTACATAAGAATTAAACCACCTAACATAATCTACCTTCGATCTAGTTTCCGATTCCAGTCCGAAAGAGCCTCAAAATCGTACGAAAATAAACTTGCTTATCGAAAATTGCCAGAAAAAGCGCTCGTGTGACACCGGCTTTATTATATAGGTTGCTTGTAATACTCGAATGCGCCTCTAAATTTATTTTCCATGGATTGCTCTCCTATTAAGGGGAGGCAGACCGTTAATCTGGACCCCCTTCTCCCTAATGTTTAGCCCCACTAGTTTTGAGGTTATAAGACGTTTGGCCCATTAGTTTGGCGATTTTAACACGTTTCGCCCCATTTCGTTGTCAATTTTAAGACCTTTCGTACCATTTAGGTGTCGATTATTTCCTGGCGAGCGATAGCGAGCCTGCAGTTTTAAGAGGAATCGGCCTTCGGCTGGAACATTTTTCTACCGAAAAATGTACAAATTTATCTTGAAGGGGGGTCTAGGGGGTGTTTTTCTAAGCTTGATGGAGGTCTAGGGAGGAAACTAAAACAATATATTAATACATGAATTAATAGACCAAACAAACGGCCAGCCTCTCCTTAAAGCACGTACTGTAGACCAGAATAGGATATATACTGAAGTAATAATTAATATGGAGAGCACTGAATGAGAGTACGCAAGTTAGAACACACGACACACTTCAGAGGGCATGATAGAACACAGACAAGAGTGTGAAGACTATCGGTTGTACGGTTGCTCAGATAAGTGATGTCGCGGCACTAAGTATATTTCATTAATAATTGGTATCAGCACTATCTAAGCATTAATTTCGAGTGAGATATACAAATATGTTCCTATCTTTACACATCCTATTCAACATCTGACAGACATTAATACACCACACAGAGAGCAAAACGTAAGGACAGCGGCGACACGAATTATTTGGCCAACCGTATTCAACATCTGACAGACATTAATACACCACACAGAGAGCAAAACGTAAGGACAGCGGCGACACGACAATTTTGGCCAACCGTACAATCTACAGTACAGTATATGGAGAATACACCTGATTAAATGTTTGTGTTGCTACAGGTGTGCGATTGATGACACCTGTGCTTAAAAACGTAACTTGCCTTTGGGTCGGCTTACGTCAATAACACCTTGACAAGACTTACAGCTTGTTGGCTTCGGGTAACCATTAAGGGGGTAGTGCAGTTTTCTGGTCTATATATATATTATTAACTTTATTTTTGAGTTTCCTCGCTAGACCTCCATCAAGCTTAAAAAACACCCACTAGGCCTGCTTTCAAGATAAAATTGTAAAAAAAATCAGTAAAAGATTGTCCCGGCCGAAGGCCGATTCCTTCTGAAATATATTGGAGGAAGATAAGTGAAAATTAATTAAAATATATTAATATTCAGATACCAAAAAGAAAACAAATAATTGACTGACTGTCACATTGACCAACTGAATGTACGTGTGAAGTTTCGTGAAAATCCATCGAACGGTCTAAGAGGAGTTTCCAGACAGACAGACAGGCGGACGACAGATAGACCGGCCGGCAGTGCACATTATAATTAGCAGGGGTGCGATACCACTGTGCTTACACAGAGTTAATAATGATAATTGGTTATATAATTTATGTATTGCAGACACTGTAAACAACACCTGATAGTCACTGTTTCTTCAGCTTCTTATGAACTTCACAGTTATTTAAGATAAATACGTAGTTGCCTATGCCATACTGAATATGAACTTTGTATAATTCGTACCCTTGTGATGTAAACATGTGGATAAAATTGTGATCTGCAAGACTCACATCAAGATTGCTTGGGAAATAAATGTCATTATATGGACCAGCTGTTCTGTCCTTCAGTGAAATATGACTTCGATTCTGTTGATAGTTAGGCGAGGTATGTGTGGGTGAGGCATATGTGAATAAGGTGTGTTGTGGTGGGGTGTGCGTGGATGAGGTGTGTGTGGGCTGAATATGTGTTGCTGACGTGTATGTAGATAATGTGGGTGTGTGTGTGGTTCTGGAGTGTGTGGTTGGGGTGGATAAGGTCGGGATGGCATGTTCAACCATCCAGACATCAACGGTGACGCGGCCCCAGGGGAAGTGACGCAAGACGCCCACCTCGGCGCCCTCCACGTCCAGCGACACCAGGTCCACCCGGGTGATGTTGAGGGCCAGCAGCAGCGTGGCCAGCGGCAGACACTGCACGGACTCGTAGCTTCGGTACCCACCAGAGGACCCGTCAAGGGGAGCTCCGTCCGTCAGTCCCGCTAACAGGGAGTGGGCATCCGCGAATCCATCCAAGAGGGCATTTGGGTTCTCTCCGCTTCTTCCATACCTGATGAGAACTTCACGATGTGGATAAGTTTGAGTGGCCAGGCAGGACTGACTGGCCCATACCCGCCGATGTTTACCCAACAACTGATTAAACATCTCTAGGTTTGGCTCCACCAGAAGCCCCATCCAACCAGCCTCTTGCTCCAAACGCAATGTGTTGGAGAGGAACTCCCCGTCTAAGGCACCGGCTTCCACAAATAACCCATTTTCAACTCCATCAAATATCTCCCGGATCACACCATTATAGAAGCTATGAGCATATTCTGTTTTAAACAAGTAATATGACTGAGCTTCATTGTTGGTGGGTAGTGTGTGGAGGACAAGGTTGTAAGGCAAGGTGGAGGGCTGGTGGATGAGTCTAGAGGTGACCAGGTGGAGCAGGTCGGGGTCATCGTAGGAGAGAGGGCCTGACAGACGAGCATTCACCTCCACCTCTATATCCTCCTTCATTCCATTCCACATAAGCACAATCATCTGGAAAGGAAATGTAACAAGGTCGTTTATGCCAATGTTAACCCATTAACTCCTTCACCACCGTGACGTAATTGTCATCATATTCTGGCAACCAGTAGATGATTTTCTTTAGTTTGTAATCTACCTGTGCGACTCAAATGGGTAAATACGATCTCAATAAACCCTCTTATGAACATAGGTCCTTCTTAAAATGCACAAAATCTTCAAATTTGAGCCAGAATCCAAGGTAAAAAGGCCTCATGGTACTGAAGGGGTTAATGATTTCTATAATAATTACTGAATCCAACATGTAATAGAAATGTCTTTAACCCTTTCATCCGATGACTATTTCTAATATTATTAATTTTCCTCAAACTATCGATTTTATTCAGCACTGCAAATGAGGGGCGACCTGATGAGATGGCACACTTTTTTCGCATACTTCAATTCGCATCTGTTGCAAAACTAATACCAGTTGTCGCAAAAGATACAGCCATCCTTTTGCCAGACACATTTGCCAGCAAGGCTTGGTATATTAAGGGGGTTCACCTCGTTTTTTTCTCTCTTTTTCTTCCTCTCTCTTTGGCTTGTATCCATTCGGCCTCATTCAGCCTACTGTTTTAAGACGTTTACCTCATCCAAGTGTCATTATTTTCCTGGCGAGCGGTAGCGAGCCAGCATATATATATTTTTGTTTTTACAGCAAGATAAATTTGTACATTTTTCGATAGAAAAATGTCTCTGGCGAAGCCGGATTTCTCCATACAATACTGGCTCGCTATCGCTCGCCAGGAAGAAATTGACACCTGGATGGGGATAAATGTCTTAAAACAGTTGGCTGAATGGGGCCGAATAGATACCAGCCAGAGAAAGAGAGAAAAGGCGAGACAGTGACAAAAGCAGGTGACCCCCCTCAACAAAACATTCTAACTAAGCAAATTCAAATGTAAACCTTTTCATTGGAAATTAGGAGACCAAAATTATATTCTGCAACAAATTCACAACAAATCATATTCTCAAGATATCATATTAGATTATATTAATAAAGTTTAATTATACCACTCAATTAGTTTTCCAGAACACCCCAGCCAGCAGTCCCTCAAAACCAAACGTAATGAAGCCATAAAACACTTATCTTCTGATCTAGCTACTATTTCCAATTGGGGTAGAGAAAACCTTGTTGCCTTTAATGCTTCCAAGACCCAATTTATCCATCTTACTACCCGTCAGGAACCTCCAGAGGACTATCCCTTATTTTTCAACAATACAAAAATCAATCCTTCATCTTCTCTCAATATTCTCGGTGTCTCTTTTTCTTGCGCTCTCACTTGGAAGGACCATATTACCAGTCTTGCTAAGGCAGCCTCCCAGAAGCTGGGTGTGCTCAACCACCTCAAGGGGTTCTTTACCCCTGTGCAGCTTCTTGCTCTGTACAGGGGCACAGTGCGTCCTTTTATTGAGTATTGTTCACATGTGTGGGGAGGATCCTCTCACACCGCACTCCTAGACAAAGTAGAAAGGAAAGCCTTTTGTATCATTAACTCCCGTCCACTGACCAACTCTCTGCAATCTCTCTCTCTTCGCATCAATGTTGCGTCTCTCTCGCTATTCTATAGCTACTACAATAATCAGTGTTCCTCGGAGCTTTCCCAGTGTATACCACCTCCTCTATGTAGGGTACGTAGTACCCGCCTTGCAACACAATCCCACCCCTACTCTGTGCAACTGTCCAAGCCAAGAGTGAAACGCTATTCTCAGACTTTCTTCTATTCAACTGCTGGCTGAGCTCTGGAACTCTCTCCCAGAATCAGTCTTTCCCTCTTCCTATGACTTAAATTGCCTCAAACTCCGTGTGTCCAGGCATTTTAGCTCGAGCGTCCCTTGATTTTGGCCCTGTCACTCTTTCAAATCTGGGGGAGGCACTCGCTGCAGGCAGTTATGCCTTTTGTCTTCCTCATTCATATAGAAAACAAAATATGCATGAAACATCGTTTTGAGACTTGATCATTATCAGGCACTCATTTTCCATTTGAATTCGAAGGAATTAGTTCCTTATCTATAAATTTGAAAAGTAAACAATTACAATCACCTACCAGACCTACTCCGATCACCATCAAAGTTTCACCAGCAAGAATTTTTCGTCTCATGGCACTCTTGAAGGATGGTTCACTATATTGCTCAGGGTGGAAAGGATGGTAGCACTGGTAGTTATAGGTGTGATGAGGATGGTAGCACTGGTAGTTATAGGTGTGATGAGGACAAACAGGAAATTACAACGGTATCAAAGGTAACTCCACGTAGACCACTTAATTGTTTTCGGATTATTTTGGAGTTCGGCATATTATTACGAAGTATCAGATAATTCATTAGGATTTGTGCTCATCATTATTAGCATTATTTTACTATATATATGTTTTAACTGAATATGAACATTATTGAACATGTAACAGACTCCTTTACTGATAACTATGTACTTGGGATCTATAATTCAGAAGGATTGTTCAGCTAAAAATGTGCTTGTGTAAGAACGACTTAACTGGACAAATAATGTTTGTGAGGAACAGTCGGGAGTAACATGATGTACCCGAAGCACAAGGAAATAATAAAACAAATTATTTTCCGACATGGTGTGGTCGAAGGACGAGGAAATATTAAAACATAATTCAAATATACATGTTTTGTTTTACCGACACTTAATGGAAAAATATGAAACTGCTATGGCTGTATGTCGTATTAAAGGGGAGATCTCCACTTGAGGGATTTTTTTCGTGACCCCTTTCTCCCTCATGTTTAGCCCCATTGTTTTTGATATTATAAAACGTTTGCCCCATTAGTTTAGCGATTTTAAGAACTTTCACCCCATATTAAGACCTTTTGTGCAATTCAGGTGTCGATTTTATCCTGGCGGGCGATAGCGAGCCTGTAATTTAAGAGGAACCGGCCTTCGGCCGGGAAATTTTTCTACCGAAAAATGTACAAATTTATCTTGAAAGGGACTCAAGGGGGTGTAATTTTAAGCTTGATGGAGGTCTAGGGAACAAACTAAATAACTCCCCTTAATGCCAAGTTTTCATAATTAACACCATATTACGCTACAAAATCTACCTTATAGCTGAGTAACCAAGATAGTAACATGGCAATTTACCATCAGCTGGGAAAAAAATATACTATAGTTTCCGACAGAGTAGTACCGTGGAATGATGGGAATGGTGGGAATGGGAATGGAATGATGGGTGGAAGATATATATAGAGACTTGGGGAACAAGTTACGTGGCTTGCTGAATGATAGAACTTTGGTTATTATGAGAGTTATAATTACAATTGTTACTAGTACAGTTGGTCAAAGTTCCAGCTGACCCACCCTCGCTCTGGGGCTCGCAGAATTATCTGGCAATACTGGTGTAGGAAGGAGGTGTGTCTTACAATGATTGGGATTGGTAGATCTGATTTCGGCTATATCATTGTTAGAACATATACTAAACAAGGGAAAGTAAGCCTATCTCAAATAACAATGCATACATCGCTATGTATGATCCCGAACATTCACCCAAAGTTCGTAGATTTGCTTAAATATTCAAGTTATTATATCCACTGATTGGCAACTACACCAGTATTGCCAGCTAATTCTGCGAGCCCCAGAGCGAGGGTGGGTCAGCTGGAACTTTGACCAACTGTACCTTCACCTGACCTGACTCATATATCGCCATACCACAATATATACATGGGAATACGAATACAGAATAATGTGCATTTTGGTCTTTGGATATATATTATACGGTGGCGCTAATAAGTCATGTCCCATCTGTCTTTACGTTTGGCTTGCTCAGTGCTGTATTAATGTCTGTCAGATGTTGAATAAAGTGGGTAAGTTGAGGAACATGTTGGTATAATATGCCATTCGAATTGAAGAAATGAAGCTTAGATATTGCTGATACCAATTATTGATCAAAATATACTTGGTGCCGAGCCATGACTTATTAGCGCGACTGTGCAGCTACTGACAAATGTTCGTGAGCGCTTGCGAGTTTGTTTATGCACATATCCATTTAGATTGATAGAGGATGTTATGCAGTTTAAGAAGGATCTGTGAGAATGATAAGGGACAAAACTATATATATGCTCAGGCCCAATCACCACTTTTTCCTATCTTTTATTTTATTATTATTATTATTATTATTATTATTATTAGTATTATTATTATTATTATTATTTTTTTTTTTTTTTTTTTTTTTTTTTTTAAAGACTGTCTCAATTAATCCTCTGACTTTCACATACCCTTCCCAACCTGAATAAAATCGTCTAATAATAGCCGGTAAAAGAGCAATATATTGATAGATACGTGTTATGTATTGATTGTTATGGCTGATATGATCTGAACATCAATGACAATGGATATATTTGCATAAAGAATATCAGTAGCTGTACGGTGGCGCTAATAAATCATGTCCCAGCTGTCATTAAGTTTGGCTCGCTCTGGGCTGTATTAATGTCTGTCAGATGTTGAATAGGGTGGATAAGTGTAGGAACATGTTGGTATATCTCACTCAAAAAGAAGAAATCATGTGTAAATATTGCTGATACCAATTATTGATCAAAACATAATGGATGCCGAGATATCACTTATTAGCGCGACTGGACTTGATCAACAATGAAATAAAATCACGTTCTTTGATAACCGAGACCCCAAAATGGCGTCCAAAGGAATAGTTGTCCACTCTCTCTAACTACAGGGTCTCTATTTTCCCCTGGTACCGGGAGAGGAAGGCGAGAGTGAGCCAATTAAGGGGAGGCAGTTGGTTTTTCGAGCCCTCCTCCTCCTCCTCCATGTTTAGCTCTATTAGTTATGAGATTTCAAGACATTCGCCCCATTAGTTTGGCGATTTTCAGACCTTTTGCCCCATTTCTTTGCCAATAATAAGACCTTTCGTGCCATTTAGGTGTCGATTTTTTTCCTGGCGACACCTAAATGGCACGAAAGGTCTTAAAATTGACAACGAAATGGGGCGAAAGGTCTTAACATCGACTAACTAATGGGGCAAACATCTTAACATCTGAAAACTAATGTGGCTAAACATGAGGGAGAAAGTGGTCCAGAAAACCGGCCCATCCCCTGCATGAAATCGTCTAATGCTAGCCAGAACAAACTGTCAAAATGAGTCACAGTCTTCAGAGGGTTAACACATCACCAGCTGCCAGATCAAAGGTGCGGGGAAAAGTACTTGTGTCAATACTCCTTTTGGGCGATTTTTGCATGTATTCGATATTTTTCTAGTTTCCTCCCTAGACCTCCATCAAATTAAAAAAAAAAAAAAAAAACATCCATTAGATCCCCCTTCTAGATTAATTTGTAAATTTTTTGGTAGAAAAGGTACTTCCAACATTACAGGCTCACTATCGTTCGCCAGGGATAAAATCGACACCTAAATAGCACGAAAGGTCTAAATATTGACGAAAAAATGGGGCGAAAAGTCTCAAAATTACCAAACTAATGGAACGAACGTCTTTAAACTTCAAAACTAATATGCTAAACATGAGGGAGAAGGGGGTCCATAAAAAGCGAGAACTCCCCCCTTAACCCTATCTGGTCCGACGTTCTTGTGGGTTATATTAGGCTATTTTGATTCATTATTATTGAGGATTTTGCTTGTCTTTGTCATTTTCAAGGCATTAGTTTTGCTTATCCCTTAGGCTAACAAACACACCTTCCCAGACTGTAAACAAAACTAGGAACTATCCGTTTTTTTCCCTGGCGAACGATAGTGAGCCTGTAATGTTGGAAGAACCGGCCTGCGGCCGGGAAATTTTTCTTCCGAAAAATGTACAAATTAATCTAGAAGGGGGATCTAATGGATGTTTTGTTTTAATTTGATGGAGGTCTAGGGAGGAAACTAGAAAAATAATGAATACATGCAAAAATCGCCCAAAACGTGAACCATCGAAAACGTTAAGCGGAGAAATGTAATCTAATGTAGGCTTGTGATGGATGGAAAAATACAATGGATGTGCTTTTCTGCGTCTATAAATGCGCTACAACCGTATTATAGCTAGTCATTTAGGCTCAATATCGATGTCTAGTGGTTCAACTTCCTTAAAGCCTAACAACTGACCACTTGCGAGTTTCAGGCTATAAGGAAGTTGGAGCCGTAAGAATGGTTATAAGATAGAAATGCCATAATAATGTAGGCTTGTGAAGGATGAAGGTATATGTTGAATTGGGTTTTATGTATTTACGAATGTTCTATGACCATATACTTTAGCTGGTAATTCTGTTAATTATTATCGATGTCTACAGCTCTACAAGTGGTCATTTCAGGCGTACAGTCTTTGTATTATATATTTCAGGCGTACAGTCTTTGTATTATAATTATATTGGATACACAAATTGTACAGTTCACTTCTGTTACAAGAGCCAATTGTACGGATTTGATTTTCATTCTTAAGGGGGGTGACAGGCTTTTTTGTTCTCTCTTTTTCTCTCTGTTTCTGGCTTGTATCCATTCGGCCCCATTCAGCCTACTGTTGTAAGAAGTTTATCCCCATCCAGGTGTCAATTTCTTCCTGGTGAGCGATAGCGAACCAGCATTGTATGGAAAAATCCGGCTTCGCCGGAGAAATTTTTCTATCGAAAAATGTACAAATTTAGCCTGCTGTCAAAAACTTTAAACAAAATATGCTGGCTCGCTATCGCTCGCCAGGAAAAAATCGACACCTGGATGGGAGTAAACGTCTTAAAATAGTAGGCTGAATGGGGCCGAAGAGATACAAGCAAGAGAAAAAAGCCTGAGACTCCCCTTAACCACACTGTTCTAAATGTTCTAAAGTTTCTTCACAGTTAACGAACACTCTTGAATTCTTCTGGAAAGACTGGCACTTGTGGAAAATATAAGATGAATATTATTATTATTATTATTATTATTATTATTATTATTATCATTACTATTATTGTTATTATTATTATTTATTTATTATTATCATTATTATTATCATAAATTTTATTATTATTATAATTATTATTATTATTATTATTATTATTATTATTATTATTATTATTATTTTAATTATCATTACTATTATTGTTATTAGTAGTAGTATTACTATTGTTACTATCATTATTATCTGTTCGATATTACTGTACACACACACAATGTTTACAATAAATAGTGACGTAGGACAGAGCCCAACGAGAGATAGGTGGAACTAAGAGGAAGTTTAGAACTATGGACAACAACTATGGAGGAAAGTCTTGTTGATAAATAAGTCAATCTTCTTCTGAAAAAAATAATTTGTACCTAGTTTTCCTACTCGGCTTTAATAGGCTATTTTTATATACAAAAGTTATTATATAAATATAAGTAGAAATAGGTGTGTATGAAAGTAGAATTAATCGTGTTTTGGCTGGACTATTTTTTGTATAAACTGTCATCTAAAGAACTAATCAATATATTATAAACGGGAACCTGGTCAGGAGGTGTGTGTTTGAGTTGCCATAGGTTGACTTACCCTCCAGTACCTTGTTGCCGATACACCCGATATATATATATATATATATATATATATATATATATATATACTGTATTTGTATATTCCTCCGGGAGAGGAAGGTGAGAGTGAGCAATTAAGGGGAGGCAGTTGGTTTTTCGAGCCCTCCTCCTCCTCCTCCATGTTTAGCTCTATTAGTTATGAGATTTCAAGACATTCGCCCCATTAGTTTGGCGATTTTCAGACCTTTTGCCCCATTTCTTTGCCAATAATAAGACCTTTCGTGCCATTTAGGTGTCGATTTTTGTCCTGGCGACACCTAAATGGCACGAAAGGTCTTAAAATTGACAACGCAATGGGGCGAAAGGTCTTAACATCGACTAACTAATGGGGCAAACATCTTAATATCTGAAAACTAATGTGGCTAAACATGAGGGAGAAAGTGGTCCAGAAAACCGGCCCATCCCCCCTAAACTGCATGAAATCGTTTAATGCCAGCCAGAACAAACTGTCAAATTGCGTCACAGTCTTCAGAGGGTTAACACATCACCAGCTGCCAGATCAAAGGTGCGGGGAAAAGTACTTGTGTCAATACTCCTTTTGGGAGATTTGTGCATGTATTCGATATTTTTCTAGTTTCCTCCCTAGACCTCCATCAAATTAAAAAAAAAAAAAAAAAAAAAAAACATCCATTAGATCCCCCTTCTAGATTAATTTGTAAATTTTTCGGTAGAAAAGGTTCTTCCAACATTACAGGCTCACCAGGCTCACAGGTTCGCCAGGGATAAAATCGACACCTAAATAGCACGAAAGGTCTAAATATTGACGAAGAAATGGGGCGAAAAGTCTCAAAATTACCAAACTAATGGAACGAACGTCTTTAAACTTCAAAACTAATATGCTAAACATGAAGGAGAAGGGGGTCCATAAAAAGCGAGAATTACCCCCGTTGTGTGTGTGTAAGTGTGAGAGTCCGAGTGTAGGGGGTGAGACAGTGAAGCACGGGAACGAGGTGGCTTCAGAGATGGGGTCGTTTCGGGCCATGAGTGAGCACCGTGCCTCATGTGAAGGCAAGATGGCAGGTGCTCGTTGTACTCTACGTGCTTCACATGTCTCACTCCCTAGACTGGAACAAGACCTCACGGGCTTCACTGCTCATTGTAAAGCGGTGAATGTTAAGGCTCTCAGCCTATGCCCGAGAGGAAGTAAGTTGGAATATAGAAAAAAAAAAAAAAAAAAAAACTATCTGGTCCGACGTTCTTGTGGGTTATATTAGGCTATTTTGATTCATTATTATTGAGGATTTTGCTTGTCTTTGTCATTTTCAAGGCATTAGTTTTGCTTATCCCTTAGGCTAACAAACACACCTTCCCAGACTGTAAACAAAACTAAGAACTATCGGCCACCCCCAGTAAAAAAAAAAAAAAAAAAAAAAAAAAAAAAAAAATGGGGAATGGGCCTGAGTAAATAGATAGATAGATAGATAGATAGATAGATAGATAGATAGATAGATAGATAGATAGATAGAATACTTACTCAATCCCCGTTCAAGCTAAATGTGTACATTTTTCGATTAAAACATGAAGGTCGATTTATCCGAAGGTACAGACTCGCTATCGCTCGCCCAGAAAAAAGAGACACCCGAATGGGGTAAAGCATATTATTATTTCATATTTTTCACCAACCAACTTTACTTCTAAACTCAATTAATGAAATCAACAAATACATGTGGCCCTCCAAGGACTCGAACCTAGGATACTCACACCGAGATTCCGCGCACTCTTGCATTACGCTATCAAGACCAAACAGGGTTAAGGGGGCCCACCTTGCTTTTTTTTCTCTTTTTATCTCCCTCTCTCTTTGGCTTGTATCCATTCGGCCCCATTCAACCTACTGGTTTAAGATTTTTTTATTTTGTTTTCTATATTCCAACTACTCCCTCTCGAGCCTACTGTTTTAAGACGTTTACTCTCATCCAGGTGTCAATGTGTTCTTGGCGAGTGGTAGCGAGCCAGCATATATATATGTTGTGTGTACAGCAAGCTAAATTTGTAAATTTTTCGATAGAAAAATGTCTCAGGCGAATTTCTCCATACCATGCTGGCTCGCTATCGCTCGCCAGGAAGAACTCGACACCTGGAAGGGGATAAACGTCTTAAAATAGTTGGCGAATGGGGCCGAATGGATACAAGTCAGAGAAAGAGAGAAAAGGAGAGAAAGAGAAAAAAAAAAACAGGTGACCCCCTTAACACAGGTCCCCAGGCTACAAGGATAATCGTGAAGCAATATTCCAGTGGATTTTCCTGCAGTGTTGCCAATATAGCTACTTTCGAGTTTCAGGCTACAAGGAAGTTCGGTCTGTAAACATTGATATTAAACACAAATACAGTCATTATGCAGGTTTCTGATGGATAATTAGTATGTTGAATTGGGTTTTATGTATTTATATAATTACTTAAACCGTCTTATAGCTGGTTATTCTGCCAACTATCGATGTCTACAACTCCAACTTCCTGATAAGTGAAACTCGCAAGTGATAAATTTAGCTACTTTCCCGCTAGCTTTAGAGGCATTTACTTTGATCTGGAGGCCATTTTTTACATCTAGCGGCATGAATCCTAGCGATATTCTGGAGATTTGAGCCATTTTAGAGAGATATTCTAGAGACTGTGCGATTTTCGGAGATTTGAGCCATTTTAGAGAGATATTCTAGAGATTGTGGAATTATTCTAGTGATATTCTGGAGATTTGAGCCATTTTAGAGAGATATTCTAGAGATTGTGCGATTATTCTAGCGATTTTCGGCCTATATTTACTATCTAGCGAACTTGATTTGGTAACCCTGTGTCCGAGTGTAGATCCCTCCCCTCTCCTAGTGTCTAAGGATGCGGGCCTGCAGAAGGACTAGGGGGTTACCTGGCATCTGTGTTCTGTTAATTGCTGTGAGTTATGTGGTGTTATTATTATTATACTTTTATTTGGGCTAACGTTAGAGGATATTATTAAGGGGAGGTTTCTAGTTTGTTTCCTACTCCTCCAGCAATCTTAAAATGTCACCCCCTTGACCCCCTTTCAAGATAAATTTGTACATTTTTCGGTAGAAAAATGTCTCGGCCGAAGGCCGATTACTCTTAAATTACAGGCTCGCTATCGCTCGCCAGGATAAAATCGACACCTAAATGGCATGAAAGGTCTTAAAATTGACAGGATGGGACGGAAATTCTTAAAAATCGCCAAACTAATGGGGCAAACGTCTTAAAATCTCAAAAGCAATGGGGCTAGACATGAGGGAGGAAGGGGTCAAGAAAAAAGTCCCTCAAGTGGAAATCTCCCCTTAAGCTTGGGAAGGACGTCTGTAAAACACCTATCCTGTAGAGTGTCCAAGCCTAGATCCTCCCCTACAAAAACTGGGGTGTTAATTATTATTTTTTTTTTTCTGTTACTTTCTGTGAGTTCTAATTACTTTTATTTGGGCTAACGTTAGAGGATATTATTAAGCTTAGGAAGGACATCCCCCTTGCTAGATTAATTTGTAAATTTTTCGGTAGAAAAATTTCCCGGCCGAAGGCTGGTTCTTCCAACATTACAGGGTCACTATCGTTCGCCAGGGAAAAAATCGACACCTAAATAGCACGAAAAGTTTAAATATTGACGAAGAAATGGGGCGAAAGGTCTTAAAATCGACTAACTAATGGGGCAAACATCTTAACATCTGAAAACTAATGGGGCTAAACATGAGGGAGAAAGTGGTCCAGAAAAAAGGTCCGTCTCCCCTTAATGACCTCTATGGTGAACATTGTTCTGTTTTCTGGCTAACAGTAGACGATTGTATGCAGCCCTTTACGAACCACTATGACCCATGCAGCACCAGGGACGTTCCTTTTATGCAGCCCTTTACGAACCACTATGACCCATACAGTACCAGGGACGTTCCTTATGCTGGCAACTGCTGTGCGATTATAGTCAGCTTAGGAAGGATCTCTCAAAGGAGCTGGCAAGGTACCAAACAATCGCTTTTTGTTTATCTTTCTCTCCTTTTCTCACTTTCCCTGGCTTGTATCCATTCGGCCCCATTCAGCCAACTGTTTTAAGACGTTTATACCCATCCAGGTGTCGAATTATTCCTGGCAAGCGATAGCGAGCCAACATTGTAGGGAGAAATCCGGCTTCGCCGGAGACATTTTTCTATCGAAAAATTTACAAATTTAGCTTGCTGTGGGTCGGTCCTCGTTTTCTGTGGTACTGGGTGGTAGTGGGTTTTCTATGGTGCTGGGTGGTAGGGGTAACTGTATTGTTGTTGGTTATACTCGAGTTGGTAGGTATGTTAGGTGATGAGGCGGTGAGTCTTATGCTGGCGAGTTGCTCAAATGTCTGGCATAACAGTTATAACTATCTTAGTTCACTTTTTGACGCCCACGCATTCTTCGTATTAAATTATATAAAATTGATAAATGTTAATTGAAAAAAAAAAATAATAATAATGATCTTAATAGTGAAAGGGATAGGGGAAGGGCTGCTTCTCCCTTCACTGCATTACTTTAGATTAGAGAGATCTTTCCTAGGTAAAAAATGAAGGCACATTGAAAATTGGTACATTTACCTTTCTAAACTTACAGGCTAAATTGAGAAAATCTTTTAGAATATACAAATACAGTATATATATATATATATATATATATATATATATATATATATATATATATATATATATATATTATATCGGTTGTATCGGCAACAAGGTACTGGAGGGTAAGTCAACCTATGGCAACTCAAACACACACCTCCTGACCAGGTTCCCGTTTATAATATATTGATTAGTTCTTTAGATGACAGTTTATACAAAAAAGTAGTCCAGCCAAAACACGATTAATTCTACTTTCATATACACCTATTTCTACTTATATTTATATAATAACTTTTGTATATAAAAATAACCTATTAAAGCCGAGTAGGAAAACTAGGTACAAATTTTTTTTTTCAGAAGATTGACTTATTTATCAACAAGACTTTCCTCCATAGTCCCAAGCTTCCTCTTAGTTCCACCTATCTCTCGTTGGGCTCTGTCCTACGTCACTATTTATTGTAAACATTGTGTGTCTGTACAGTAATATCGAACAGATAATAATGATAGTAACAATAGTAATACTACTACTAATAACAATAATAGTAATGATAATAAAAATAATAATAATAATAATGATAATAATAATAATAATAATAATAATAATAATAATAATAATAATAATAATAATAATGAATACTCATCTTATATTTTCCACAAGTGCCAGTCTTTCCAGAAGAATTCAAGATTGTTCGTTAACTGTGAAGAAACTTTAGAACATTTAGAACAGTGTGGTTAAGGGGAGTCTCAGGCTTTTTTCTCTTGCTTGTATCTCTTCGGCCCCATTCAGCCTACTATTTTAAGACGTTTACTCCCATCCAGGTGTCGATTTTTTCATGGCGAGCGATAGCGAGCCAGCATATTTTGTTTAAAGTTTTTGACAGCAGGCTAAATTTGTACATTTTTCGATAGAAACATTTCTCCGGCGAAGCCGGATTTTTCCATACAATGCTGGTTCGCTATCGCTCACCAGGAAGAAATTGACACCTGGATGGGGATAAACTTCTTACAACAGTAGGCTGAATGGGGCCGAATGGATACAAGCCAGAAACAGAGAGAAAAAGAGAGAACAAAAAAGCCTGTCACCCCCCTTAAGAATGAAAATAAAATCCGTACAATTGACTTTTGTAACAGAAGTGAACTGTACAATTTGTGTATCCAATATATAATACAAAGACTGTACACCTGAAATGACCACTTGTAGAGCTGTAGACATCGATACTAATTAACAGAATTACCAGCTAAAGTATATGGTCATAGAACATTCGTAAATACATAAAACCCAATTCAACATATATCTTCATCCTTCACAAGCCTACATTATTATGGTATTTCTATCTTATAACCATGCTTACGGCTCCAACTTCCTTATAGCCTGAAACTCGCAAGTGGTCAGTTGTTAGGCTTTAAGGAAGTTGAACCAGTAGACATCGATATTGAGCCAAAATGACTAGCTATAATACGGTTGTAGCGCATTTATAGACGCAGAAAATCACATCCATTGTATTTTTCCATCCATCACAAGCCTACATTAGATTACATTTCTCCGCTTAACGTTTTCGATGGTTCACGTTTTGGGCGATTTTTGCATGTATTCATTATTTTTCTAGTTTCCTCCCTAGACCTCCATCAAATTAAAACAAAACATCCATTAGATCCCCCTTCTAGATTAATTTGTACATTTTTCGGTAGAAAATTTCCCGGCCGCAGGCCGGTTCTTCCAACATTACAGGCTCACTATCGTTCGCCAGGGAAAAAATCGACACCTAAATAGCACGAAAGGTCTAAACATTGCCGAAGAAATGGGGCGAAAGGTCTTAAAATCGACTAACTAATGGGGCAAACATCTTAACATCTGAAAACTAATGGGGCTAAACATGAGGGAGAAGGGGGTCTAGAAAAGCGGCCCATCTCCCCTTAAAATCAATGTAGTCGACTCCAACTTCCTTATAGCCTGAAACTCGCAAGGGGTCATTCCTCGACGGCGCAGGTGAAACAGGTGTAATTAACCCCATCACTACCGATGACGTCCTTTTAACTGTATTCTGGCTACTATTAGACGATTTCATTCCATTTAATTAGGGCTCCAGCAATTAACATGCTTCGAACTATCTCACTTAACCCTTTCACTACCACAGATCCTTCTTAACCCTCTCACGTTTTTTAAGCAATTTTGAGCCTATTAGGGATACTTTGAAGCCTTTGTGACCATCAGGGGTATTTAGAAACCTTTAGTTTAGTTACTTCAACCCCAGCAGTTGTCTTTGAGTTAGCTGTGGGCAGAAAACTAATTTTGGAGAGGTAATTATAAGTGTGAAAGAACTCTATTTATTATTGCTAATCTGGCAACCTCTGCGTCATAAGGATGTGAGAGGGTTAAACTGCTCAAAATAGTCTAAATATAGCTAAACAAAAATCGAAAACACGTCGCCGGTACAAAAGGGGCTAAACATGAGGACCTGCAGGGGGCGTCACGTGGCTGCAATATGGCTACTGGCAGGCGCTTTCTTGGTAAGGTGTCCCACTTTATATTTTACAATTAGGATTAAAGTTATATTATTAACCCCTTCTGGTCCGGGAACGCCTTTGCAACTTTATTCAGGCTACAATTAGACGTTTTTATTCAGTTTAAAAACGGCCTCCAGCAATTAACAGGCTCCAGCAATTAACAGGCTCCAGCAATTAACAGGCTCCAGCAATTAACAGGCTTTGAACTGTCTCACTGAACCCTTTTTTTACAACCACCGATCATTCTTTAACTGCACAAAATCGTCTAAATACAGCTAGAATAAAATGAAAAATACGTCGACGGTACAGAAAGGGTTAATCTGGCATTTGATCACCATAATATATTATAATGAAGTATAAGCGGCCAATACATCGCATTGGTGGCACTCCTAACACACACACACACACACACACACACACACACACACACTAATGAAGTATAAGCGGCCAATACATCGCATTGGTGGCACTCCTAACACACACACACACACACACACACACACTAATGAAGTATAAGCGGCCAATACATCGCATTGGTGGCACTCCTAACACACGCACACACACACACACACACACACACACACACACACACACACACACACACACACAAATACTCCTGAATCACAGTGAACATAACTTGAATACAAAAGCATCCCATCTGTGAATTAAAGATAGTTTTCATATGTCACTATACAGATAATCAGAGTTGAAATTATATAATATGTAGTATCCTACTTTTGACAGTGACTAAATGCGAGGGTTTGAAATTAATGGAGGGTTAAAGCTTGTTAAATTTGCTTGGGTTTCGAATTATGCGTATTACTTGATTTGGTACAAAATTATCTGACATTATACGAAAAATTACATATTTACCTGGACCTTTACAGTTATCCTGAAAATTGTCTTAACATAGTTATTCTGATATCCATATGAGGGCAGTGAATTTGGTCAAATATGAACTAAAGATACAAACTAAATCCCGTCATTAACCTTTGACCTTTTCCACTGAGTTTCTAACATTGCTCAATGCCTATTTTTCAGACGACACTGTTGTTGCTGCTACAGCACCAAAGAGTGGACGAGGACCTGCTGGTTGAGATGCAGATGAACGGACCCTTGGCTTACAACGACCCCAGCCTGCTCCGAGTGGTGCTACAATCATATATCCAACCACCTTCAACTTTGCCTTCTAATCTTGTTATTGATGAGGAATATCAAACCTACAATACGAAGAAGTACCTACAGTATAAATATGAGTTCGCCTACGCTTTCTGCCAGAAAATGATAAAACAGATTTTTTCCGGAGTTCGAGGGGGATTTTTCGTAGAGGCGGGCGCCTTAGACGGAGAGTTTCTGTCTAACACACTTCCTCTGGAGCGGGAAGCCAGCTGGACAGGACTACTGGTCGAGTCTGATGGTGACATGTTTGGACAGTTGTTAAAGAAACGACGGAAATGTTGGTCAAGTCATTCCTGCCTCGCCATCCACCCACATCCTCATCGGGAGACGATCATTAAGTTCGTGGGCCACGACAGACAAGCTGATCAGTTTTCTGTGTACTCCGCCCGGGCCCATGGGGCTCTGATGGGCGTGGCGGGCGGGGCCACACTGGACAACTCTGCTCCAGGTCATCAGGTGTTCGAGTCCGTGCAGTGTCTGCCGCTGGCCACGCTGCTGCTGGCCCTCAACATCACCCGGGTGGACCTGGTGTCGCTGGACGTGGAGGGCGCCGAGGTGGGCGTGTTGCGTCACTTCCCCTGGGGCCGCGTCACCGTCGACGTCTGGGTGGTCGAACACGTCAGACCAGAATCCAATAAGCAATTTATCCCTGAATCAAATGAAACTCCTCAAATAATTTCTTCACACAAGACAAAAAGAGAAGCCCATCCTTCCAGTCCAGCCAGCAATACATCCAAAGGGGGCGATATTGATCCTGACTTTGTGGCAATGTTTACCTCAAGAGGATACGAACTGTACAGTGTGTCGGAAGATTTGTTTATTCCCAATTATGTTTTTATATTGCGTACTTCAGGACATTATAAAAGGCTGAAGGGAATAGACAAAAGAATACAAACATAACGGTAGTATTATTTTCCCAGCTGCGTAATATCCTAGACATGAACGGAACTCTTTACACCTTTACTTTGTATGTGAATGAAGGAGGCAAAAGGCAAAGCAAGTACCTCCACCAAAGTAAACAACGAAATGGGGCGAAAGGTGTTAAAATCGCCAAACTGATGAGCCGAACGTCTTAAAATATCAAAACGGATGGGGCTAAACACGAGGGAGATGGGGGTCTAGAAAAACACCCATCTCCCCTTAAGTACTGAAGAATATTGCACCCTCTCCATATCCTGACCAGTTGCCAGACATTACCATTTTAATATTAGTAGGTAATATACGTTAAAGTTTTAGGGGTTTAATAGTTTCTAGAATACGCAAACACTTTTACAATCCTAGCATAGGTTTGAAAGCTTACACACACACACACACACACACACACACACACACACACACACACACACACACACACATATATATATATAATGGCATACATAGACATAGATTAAAATGAAAATCAATATATGGTCACTTTTCCGAACAAAAACGATGGCTCCTTATTCACAAAACTTTCCTCAACAACCTCAATTCCAAACATGAACGATAAGGACACCTTATTCACCAGACTTTCCTCAACAACAACCTTAAAGCTCCCTACCAGTCCTACCCACCCACCTGCCGTCTACCTCACCATAGAAAATATATTAAGGGAGCTCAGACGGTATTGTGCAGCATAATTTAATGGTTCGGCTCAATGGTTTAAGGAAGGGGTTTAGTTTGCTCTCTAAACCTCTATCAAACTTTAAAAAAAACACCCACCAGATCCCCCTTCGATATAAATTTGTACATTTTTCGGTAGAAAAATTTCCAGGCCGAAGGCCGATTCCTCTTCAAATGCAGGCTCGCTATCGCTCGCCAGGAAAAAAATCGACACCTAAATTGCACGAAAGGGCTTAATATTGACAAAGGAATGGGGCAAAAGGTCTGAAAATTGCCAAACTAATGGGGCGAATGTCTTGAAATCTCATAACTAAAAGGGCTAAACATGAGGGAGGAGGAGGACTCGAAAAAGCAACTGCCTTCCCTTAAGTCTGCAAGTTTATATTGAAATACAAGGAGTGTATCTATATACAAGTTGGCTGTTCATTTTAAGTTGACGGTAAAATTGTGTTATTCCCATCTTAATAATTCCGGCATTACGACCATTTTTGCAGCGAAATATATGTTTAATAATGAAAACTTGGCAATAATGTGAAGCAGAGAGATTGTTTTGTATTTTTCCAGTAAGTATCGAGAAATCAGCTGAAAACAAAGATTCTATAAACTGGTCTATAAAATCAGTGTACAATATTCGTGTTTCCGTAACAAAAAGAACGAAATCAAGATTGTTAATGATGCATAATGTTTTGTAAATCAAATTATACTGTCTTGATGGTGTAATGATTAGAGTGTTTACGATCTGTAAGTGGTAACCCAGGTTCGAATCCCGGGAAGATCACACGTTTTCATATAATTTCATAGGGAGGTGTTTGGTGTTGGGAGTGAAATAAATAAATAAGATTAATAGTAAAAAAAAATTAAAAAAAAAAAAAATATATAACTAATAATTAAAGGTACCAGTTTTGCTACGGTCTACCTGTTCTATTGTGCACACCCATATTTTCCAGCGCCCCCGACCCCCGTGAGAGTGTTAAAGGGCTGAAGCAGACATGAGGCTCTGGAAGCTGTTCCTGGCTACCATATGGCTACTGGCAGGCGTTTTTATGGTGAGTTTGGTTAAAGTTATGTTCACTTTTTGGGCGATTTTTGCATGTATTCATTATTTTTCTAGTTTCCTCCCTAGACCTCCATAATTTTTGCATGTATTCATTATTTTTCTAGTTTCCTCCCTAGACCTCCAACAAATTTTAAAAAGCATCCATTAGATCCCCCTTCTACATTAATTTGTACATTTTTCGGTAGAAAATGTACCGGCCAAAGGCCGGTTCTTCCAACATTACAGGCTCACTATCGTTCGCCAGGGAAAAAATCGACACCTAAATAGCACGAAAGGCCTAAATATTGACGAATAAATGGGGCGAAAGGTCTTAAAATCGACTAACTAATGGGGCAAACATCTTAACATCTGAAAACTAATGGGGCTAAACATGAGGGAGAAAGTGGTCCAGAAAACCGGCCCATCCCCCCTTAATTAAGAAGAGGTTTTTAGTTTGCTCCCTAGACCTCCATCAATCTTAAAATATTACCCCCATTAGAGATAAACTTGTACATTTGTCGGTAGAAAAATGGTCCAGAAAAAAATCCCTCAAATGGAAATCTCCCCTTAATATAACGTCTACTACTTCAGATTATGCTACTGACGAAGGGTCGGCGATTTGAGGTGGACGAAGAAAATAGGAGTGCCGTCATCGCTCGCGCCCTTGGTCCCCTTTCCTACGACGATCCTGACCTCCTCCACATGGTCACCACTCAGTTTCTCCACCCGCCCTCCACCTTGCCCTACTCCCTCGGCCACCACACCCTCCAGTCCCCCCGAGACCTCCAGCTCTACTACTCCTTCGAATCGGAACAAGGCTACAAGTTTTACCGCCCTATTCTGCAGAAGCTTTTCGAGGGGGTAAGGGATGGATTTTTTATAGAAGCGGGAGCTCTGGATGGAGAGTTTCTGTCGAATACTTTAAGGTTGGAGCAAGAAGCGGGTTGGAAAGGCTTACTGGTGGAACCGAGCCGAAATATGTTCAATCAACTGTTAAGTAAACATCGACGGGCGTGGGCCAGCCAATCCTGCCTTGCAACCCATCCATACCCTCACCGCGAAGTTCTGGTAAGGTATAGATGGTATAATCAAATTAAAGACACATTCCTGGACGGGTTCGCGGACGCCCACTCCGTATTAGCGGGATTGACGGACGGATCTCCCCTTGACGGGTCCTCTGGTGGGTACCGAAGCTACGAGTCCGTGCAGTGTCTGCCGCTGGCCACGCTGCTGCTGGCCCTCAACATCACCCGGGTGGACCTGGTGTCGCTGGACGTGGAGGGCGCCGAGGTGGGCGTGTTGCGTCACTTCCCCTGGGGCCGCGTCACCGTTGACGTCTGGATGGTCGAACACGTCTACCAGTCGGATCCACACTACGATCGGAATCAAAACCAGGATCAACAAAACCAAGCTATGTCTTCTAACGCACTGCATCAAGACCTAAATCAAACCCAGAATCAACAAAACCGAACAAGCGTTATGAAACAAGACCGAAATCAGAATCAAACTCAACAAAACACAGCTACACCTTCTACCGATCGATCTAATCACAATAAAGAGAACACCCACATTGATCAGCAGTTTATACAGTTCTTCACGAACCGAGGTTACGAGTTATACGAAGTGGATAAGGGAGTAAAATATAATTTCGTTTTCGTTCTAATTGATTCTGCAATCCATAAGAAATTAAGAAAACTGTGATACCACAATAATATGTATACAATTTATAACACACAGACTATACGGACACATAGAAATTAATACAAAATAACATTAACGTTTAGAAAATGTAAAGATTTTCTACACATATTATTGGAATTGTACGTGTATGTTAGTTTCTGTCTTATACAGATGAAAGTCACTTATACCAAATGATAACATAGCTATACAGATGAAAGTCAATATACTGTTCTTATAACAGTTATATGTATGTCTTGGGATAGATTTGTCATACAGTTACCTCAGATTAATATTAATATTTAACATAATTCAAATTAATATTTATTTTATGATGTGTGTAATAGTGTTGTATATTTATTATATTTAGCTCACAACTATTCAATAAATACATTATTAATAAAATCATCAAGATGCAATGTAATTATTACTTCGTATCATGGTTTTAACTGCATGTGTACTATTTTCTAACTCATGGTATTATTGGCATTTGTTTTTTTGGCATTTACCTGGTGTCGTCCCAGTTTTGGTTTATTTATTTTGCATGTTTCACAATTACTATGTCTCTCCATCACATTAATGCCAACTTTTCATAAATAACAACATATTTCGCTGCTAAACATTCGCTGCAACTGAGTAATCAAGAGGCACGCATGTCAATTTAAGGGGAGGTCTCCACTTGAGGGATTTTTTCCTTGACCCCTTTCTCCCTCATGGTTAGCCCCGTTGTGTTTGAGATTTTAAGACGTTTGCCCCATTAGTTTGGTGATCTTAAGAATTTCCGCCGCATTCTGTCAATTTTAAGACCTTTCGTGCAATTTAGGTGTCGATTTTATCCTGGCGAGCGATAGCGAGCCTGTAATTTAAGAGTAACCGGCCTTCGGCCAGGAAATTTTTCTACCGAAAAATGCACTAATTTATCTTGAAAGGGGATCAAGGGGGTGACATTTTAAGATTGCTGGAGGAGTAGGAAACAAACTAGAAACCTCCCCTTAACGTTAGATAATAGTATTTAATGTGACTACATACTAGTATGAGCAAAAACAAACAAAACAGAAAAACAATGAATGCACAAAGCCGAAAGTTACAATAATCAGATATGAGACTACACCGCAGTTTTATTTATATTATAATTTATACTGTATATATTTTTAATTCGGATTGTGTGTCGAGAGCTATTGTGTGTCGAGAGCTATTGTGTGTCGAGAGCTATTGTGTGTCGAGAGCTATTGTGTGTCGAGAGCTATTGTGTGTCGAGAGCTATTGTGTGTCGAGAGCTATTCCCTGATAATGTTGCTCGTTTCACACCGGCTTTACAGTCGCACTAATAAGTCATGTCCAAGCTGTCACTACGTTTGGCTCGCTGTGTGCTGTATTAATGTCTGTCAGATGTTGAATAGGGTAAGTGTAGGAACATGTTTGTATATTTCACTCGATATGAAGAAATGAAGCTTAGATATTTCTGATACCAATTATTGATCGAAACATACTTGGTGTCAAGACATCACTTATTAGAGCGACTGTACAGTCGGACAAATAAGTGATGTCGCGGCACCAGGTATATTTCGATCAATAATTGGTATCAGGCACTATCTAAGCATCAACTCACCGTTTCGAGTGAGATATACAAACACATGTCCCTATCTTTACACACCCTATTCAACATCTGACAGACATTAATACAGCACCCAGCGAGCAAAACGTAATGCCAGCGGCGACACGACTTATTTAGCCGACTGTACTATCACTCGTGTATCACCGGGTTCCTACGTGGCAAATCCCACACACACACACCGTCATGTTTTATCATCCGACTTTCCTGGTAATATATAGAGAACCCTTCCTCACCTACCTCCCCCCCGCCCCGCCCCGCCCCGCCCCGCCCCGCCCCGCCCCGCCCCGCCCCGCCCCGCCCGCCCCCCGCCCCGCCCCGCCCCGCCCCGCCCCGCCCGCCCCGCCCCGCCCCACCCCGCCCCGCCCGCCCCGCCCCGCCCCGCCCCGCCCCGCCCCCGCCCCGCCCCGCCCCGCACCGCCCCGCCCCGCCCCGCCCCGCCCCGCCCCGCCCCGCCCCGCCCCGCCCCCCCGCCCCGCCCCGCCCCGCCCCGCCCCGCCCCGCCCCGCCACGCCCCGCCCGCCCCGCCCCGCCCCGCCCCGCCCCGCCCCGCCCCGCCCCGCCCCGCCCGCCCCGCCCCACCCCGCCCCGCCCCGCCCCGCCCCGCCCCGCCCCGCCCCGCCCCGCCCCACGACATACCTGCCCTCCGGTCGAATATACCTCTTAAGGGGGAATGGGCGTATATATTTGGTGATTTAGTTATTTGATTTCTAATGTTTCATAGTTTCCTCCTTAGACCTCCATCAAGCCTTAAAAAAATCACCCTCTAGACCCTTCATCATGATAAATTTGTACAATTTATCGGTAAGAGAGAGAGAGAGAGAGAGAGTGTGTGTGTGTGTTAAATGAATGGGAGGAGTCAGTTAATATATCAATGATGTGTTTATGCCTAAGGGGGGGGACCAGTGAGATTCGCTCCAGAGAAAAGTATATTATGGTGTGTTTTTCTTGTCCCCCTTCTCCCTCATGTTTAGCACCATTACTTTTCAGCTAATATGACGTTCGGCCCATTGGCTTGACAAATTTAAGATTGTTTCACCCCATTTCTTTGTCAATACTCTCTCTCTCTCTCTCTCTCTCTCTCTCTCTCTCTCTCTCTCTCTCTCTCTCTCTCTCTCTCTCTCTCTCTCTCTCTCCATGCACGAACAAAAATTGTGTACTGACTCCATCCATTCATTCAACTCTCTCTCTTTCTCTCTCTCTCTCTCTCTCTCTCTCTCTCTCTCTCTCTCTCTCTCTCTCTCTCTCTCCATGCACGAACAAAAATTGTGTACTGACTCCATCCATTCATTCAACTCTCTCTCTTTCTCTCTCTCTCTCTCTCTCTCTCTTTCTCTCTCTCTCTCTCTCTCTCTCTCTCTCTCTCTCTCTCTCTCTCTCTCTCTCTCTCTCTCTCAGATACTCACTGGACAGTTAACCCCTTCTGTACCGGCGACGTCTTTTTAACTACGATTCCATTCAGTTTAAAAGGGGCCTCTAGCAATTAACAGGCTTCGAACTATCTCACTTAACCCGTTTGACTACCACAGATCCTTCTTAAACCGTACAAAATAGTCTAAATAATTATGGCTAGAATACAATTAAAGCCGGTATCACACGAGCGCATTCTCCTTCAACATTTATTCTCAACACTGGTCTGGCAGCTTATGAGATCAACATTTAGAATATTTCGGTCACCTAAATTTATCTACCATCAGTCTAGTTTCCGATACCAAGGTAAAATACTCCAGAAATATCGCCAGAAAAATTTTGATCACCGAATGTTGACTAGAAAAGCTCTCGTGTGATACCGGCTTAAATATACGTCGCCGGTACCGAAAGGGGTAACAACATCATCATTAAACATGGTAGATTGCCGGCACTTGATTAAGGGGAGATATTTACTTTGTTCCCTAGACCTCCATCAAGCTTAAAATTATACCCCCTTGAGTCCCTTTATTTATAAATATAGATAAATTTGTAAATTTTTCGGTAGAAAAATTTCCCGGCCAAAGGCCGGTTCCTCTTAAATTACAGGCTCGCTATCGCTCGCCAGGATAAAATCGACACCTGAATGGCACGAAAGGTCTTAATATGGGGTGAAAGTTCTTAAAATCGCTAAACTAATGGGGCGAACGTTGTATAATATCAAAAGCAATGGGGCTAAACATGAGGGAGAAAGGGGTCAAGAAAAAAATACCTCAAGTGGAGATCTCCCCTTAACGTGATCCATTTGTTTACATCCTCATAGTTGCAGCTCCATCTAGAATCGACAATCTTAACCCCATTGAGAACAAACTAAATTCCCCTAAATTAACAAGGAGAGACGAATTATATATATATTTTTTTTTTTTCGCAAAGCAATATCGTAGTCGTGTTTTGTTATAGTTTGCTTAGGGGGCTAGTGACTGGTGTTTTGGTCTGTTAATTCATGTATTCATGTATTTGTTTAGTTTCCTCCATAAACCTCCATTAAGCTTAGAAAAACGAAAAATGAACCATGCCCCCTTAAAGAAATATAAGGTGTTTTCTGTAGGATGGTGGTGAATATGGCACTCTCTCTCGGGGGGGCGTGGCAGAGGGTGAGTGTCAAGGTGCCAACACGAGGAGGGTGCCATCAGTGCCATCAGTGCCAGTTTAGCGAGATTATTATTAGATCCAGCAGCGTTTAATTCCATTTAGTCACAATTATTATAATTCTAGTCAAATATTATCTGATTATATTCTTGAGAATATAACAATTTATACTTGAAATCCTAGAGAGTATAGCCATTTGCAAATTAAATACATTTGAGCATGTCCATTTCAAATTAAATACATTAGAGCATGTCCATTTCAAATTAAATACATTTGAGCATGTCCATTTCTAATTAAATACATTTGAGCATGTCCATTTCTAATTAAATACATTAGAGCAAGTCCATTTCTAATTGATGTGCTTCAGATATGTTTTTGTTTTCCTAGTTGATAATTACACGCTATATATTTCATCACTAGACTATCATTAAGGGGAGGTTTCTACTTGAGGGATTTTTTTCTGGACCCCTTTCTGCCGCATGTTTAGCCCCATTGATTTTGAGATTTTAAGACGTTCGCCCTAGTTGTTTTGACAGTTTAAGACATTTTTCCCCATTTCTGTCAATTTTAAGACCATTCGTGCCATTATGGTGTCGATTTTTTCCTGGCGAGCGATAGCGAGCCTGTAATTTAAGAGCAACCGGCCTCCGGCCGGGACATTTTTCTACCGAAAAATGTACAAATTTATCTTGAAAGGGGGTCTAGGGGGTGTAATTTTAAGTTTGATGAAAACGTAGGGAACAAACTAAATACCTCCCCTTAATGCGATGTCACACGTAAATTATATTCCGGTAATTTTCGATGGACACGTTATTATGGCAACACATTGGTGATCTTTATGGCAACACATTGGTGATCTTTATGGCAACACATTGGTGATCTTTATGGCAACACATTGGTGATCTTTATGGCAACACATTGGTGATCTTTATGGCAACACATTGGTGATCTTTATGGCAACACATTGGTGATCTTTATGGCAACACATTGGTGATCTTTATGGCAACACATTGGTGATCTTTATGGCAACACATTGGTGATCTTTATGGCAACACATTGGTGATCTTTATGGCAACACATTGGTGATCTTTATGGCAACACATTGGTGATCTTTATGGCAACACATTGGTGATCTTTATGGCAACACATTGGTGATCTTTATGGCAACACATTGGTGATCTTTATGGCAACACATTGGTGATCTTTATGGCAACACATTGGTGATCTTTATGGCAACACATTGGTGATCTTTTACAGTAGTGTCGGCAACCATACTGAAACATCATCCCAGGTGGCTGAATTATTACAATATACATATGCATGATAATGTACGACAGGTTGGGAGAGAGGTATCCTGGCCCCGACTCTCCCAAATATACCTGGAGTGAGTGGGTTCGAATCCTGGTCAGAATACCTCTCTCCCAACATATTCATATCCACTCAAACCAAACATGCCGACAATATTAAACGGAAATTTAAACTTTGACGTTTCCCTAAACTCAGAAACAAACATTCTTTAGCAAATTTCGGGTCAAATCTAGCGACCTTGGTGATACATCTTTGCTACCCTGGGTAAGGAAGGATGCCAGTGCCACCACCATCCTAGCTCAGTGCCATACGAGAGTTGAGACGGGGAGGGTCGGCTGTTTGTTCTCCCACACCCGGCATACAAGTGAAACCACAGTGTATCTTGGCATTAAGGGAGCCCACCTCGCTTTTTTTCTCTTTCTCTCCCTCTCTCTTTGGCTTGTATCCATTCGACCCCATTCAGCCTACTGTTTTAAGACGTTTACCCCCATTCAGGTGTCAATATTTTCCTGGCGAGCGGTAGCGAGCCAGCATATACATAATTTAGTTTTCACAGCAAGCTAAATTTGTACATTTTTCGATAGAAAAATGTCTCCGGCGAAGCCGGATTTCTCCATACTATACTGGCTCGCCATCGCTCGCCAGGAAGATATCGACAACTGGATGGGGATAAACGTCTTAAAACAGTTGGCTGAATGGGGCCGAATGAATACAAGCCAGAGAAAGAGAGAAAAGAAGAGAAAGAGGAAAAAAGCCGGTGACCCCCTTAATAATATACGTTCATCATACCCAGGACAAAAATATTGGTCATAATTATCGATGTTCCTATTTTACGTTCTAAAATGTATTCGTTCTGTTTCCTGTTCCGTATTATTCATATGTGTTATCACCAACTCGCTAATTAATTTTAACTAATGAAATCAATGAGAGGAATGAATACATGTGGTACTCCAAGGACTCGAACCTAGGATACTCGCATCGAAATTCCGCACACTAACCACTAGGCTATCAAGTTTCCAATTGACGCGAAATTGAGCTACAAAATATGAAAAATCCGTGATAAATATTCAACTTGGCCTAATTCTCTCGAAGGGACTGGAGTTCTCGAAAAAGGGGCTCCAGTCCTGAACATGTACTTAACTTTAATTTGTTAGTTAGTCCGTTAGTTAGTTAGTGTGTGTGTTAGTTAGTTAGTTAGTTTTTTTGTTTTGTGTTAGTTAGATAATTAGCTAGTTTGTCTGTTAGTCAGTCAGTCATTTATTTAGTTAGTTAGTTTGTTAGTTAGTTAGTTTGTTTGTTTGTTAGTTAGTTAATTAGTCAGTAATTCAGTCGGTTATTTATTTAGTTAGTTTGTTAGTTAGTTAGTTTAGTTTAGTTTAGTTTGTTAGTTTGGCAGTCAGTTAGTTAGTTTGTTTGTTAATTAGTTAGTCAGTCAATTAGTTTATTTGTATGTTAGTTAATTAGTTAGTGTTTTTGTTTGCTAGTAAATTGTTCCGTAATTCAGTTACTTAGTTTGTTTGTTAGTTAACTAGTAAGTCATTCAGTTACTTAGTTCGTTGGCTCGTTCGTTAAACAGTAATTTAGTTAGTTATTTAGTTAGTTAGTCATTCAGTTAGTTACTTAGTTTGTTAATTAGTCAGTCATTTAGTTAGTTAGTTAGTTTGTTTGTTAAATAGTAACTCATTCAGTTAGTTTGTCAGTTAACTAGTCAGTCATTCAATCAACACCTAAATGACCCGAAATGGCTTAATATTAACACAGGAATAGGGCGAAAGGTCTTAAAATCGACAAACTAATGGACCGAACGTCTAAAAATCTAAATAAAATATTGGGGCTAAATATGAGGGGGAAGGGGGTCCCGAAAAGCAACTACCTCCCCCTTAAGAGTAAAACGAGGGTAAATGTAACTTAAGAGGAGACTGGCCGTTTGTGTGGTCTATTAATTCATTTGTGTTTTTAGTTTCCTCCCTAGACCTCCATCAAGCTTAGAAAACAAAACTAGGGGTGGGAGGGGGGTTCAGGGGGGTTGGTAGGGGGGGTTAGGGGGGGTTAGGGTGTGGGGGGGGGGGGTAGGGGGTGTGGGGGGAGGTAGGGGTGGTAGGGGGGTTGGAGGGGGGTTCAGGGGGGTTGGTAGGGGGGCGGGGGGGGGGGGGGGGTGGGCGGCGGGGGGTAGGGGCTTAAACCCCACCCATAAATTTGTAAATTTTTTGGTAGAAAAATTTCCCGGCCGAAGGCCGGTTCCTCTTAAAATTGCAGGCTCGCTATCGCTCGCCAGGAAATAATCGACACCTAAATGGCACGAAAGGTCTTAAAATTGACAACGAAATGGGGCGGAAGGTGTTAAAATCGCCAAACTAATGGGCCGAACGCCTTATAATCACTAAACAAGTGGGGCTAAACATTAGGGAGAAGGGGGTCCAGAAAAACGGTCTGCCTCCCCTTAATTAATCCTGAAAATAAGACATAGAGCGTATTCTTCCCGGCTTATTACCCAAACCTCTTGAAGTCACGCAAGCTGGCTGGGTTGACTTAGGGCCCCTGTAGTAAAAAAGGGTCTCTCTATACTGTACCCTGTTCCAAATGGGTCGGCCGGAAAGCGTGAACCCTAACCTCTGTAAATTGAAAAAAGGGGCTATAGCAAATGGGGTGTACATTGTGTACGATTTTAATAACTTTCACCCCATATTAAGACCTTTCGTGCCATTTAGGTGTCGATTTTATCCTGGCGAGCGATAGCGAGCCTGTAATTTAAGAGGAACCGGCCTTTGGCCGGGAAATTTTTCTACCGAAAAATGTACAAATTTATCTTGAAAGGCACTCAAGGGGGTGTAATGGAGGTCTAGGGAACAAACTAAATACCTCCCCTTAATCAATTGAATAATTTAGGAAATGGCAATATATAAGAATGGACTCTAAACAAAATACCAGACACAATAACCCGGATATATACAGCATACAGAAACTAAGGCTGGGGTCATATGAAAGAACAAGGTTAAATACAATAACCGGATATATTACAGAAACTAAGGCTGGGGTCATATGAAAGAACAAGGTTAAATACAGCATAGTTTGATTAAGGGGGGGGGAGATTTCCACTTGAGGGATTTTTTTTTTTTTTCTGGACCCCCTTTCTCCCTCATGTTTAGCCCCATTGCTTTTGAGATTTTAAGACCTTCGCCCTAGTAGTTTGGATATTTTAAGACATTTTGCCTCATTTCTGTCAATTTTAAGACCTTTCGTGCCGTTAAGGTGTCGATTTTTTCCTGGCGAGCGATAGCGAGCCTGTAATTTAAAAGCAACCGGCCTCCGGCCGGGACATTTTTCTACCGAAAAATGTACAAATTTATCTTGAAAGGGGGTCTAGGGGGTGTAATTTTAAGCTTGATGAAAAGGTAGAGAACAAACTAAATACCTCCCCTTAAATTCATAGTATCACCAACCCACCAATTAACTTACAAATAAACCTAATTCATTAAATCAATGAAGCAAATGACCACTCCAAGAATTCGAACCTAGGATACTCACACCGAAATTCAGTGCACTAACCATTACGCTATCACGACATTTAAAGGTTTCTACACAAGCTAACGATATATTATTATTTTCCATTCTCGAATACTGGATATTAATCTAAGCCTACCCTACTGCACTATGATAGCCTAATGCTTATATGAATGATAACTTAATGATTATATGAACAGAAGCCGAATAAAGCAGAAGGAAGGAAACAAGGCTTGTAAACCGTTCGCGAGGTGTCCAAAGTGACGCAGGTTGGGAGGGCTGAACTAAGGCCCCCTATAGTCAAGAGGAAGCCCTAGGATGGACGAGGGTGGGACAACTACTGCTGTGGCTACAACTGGTGTCTAGAGAGCGAGAGAGAGGGGCTTGTATTCTGTTCTACAAGGGTGAGTCAAGTTAAAGTTGAGAGGGGGATTGACAGGTTGAGGAAGTGAGAGGTTTCTTAAGGGGGGCAGACCGTTTTTCTGGACCCCCTTCTCCCTCATGTTTAGCCCCACTAGTTTTGAGATTATAAGACGTTTGACCCATTAGTTTGGCGATTTTAACACCTTTCGCCCCATTTCGTTGTCAATTTTAAGACCTTTCGTGCCCATTTAGGTGTCGATTATTTCCTGGCGAGCGAAAGCGAGCCTGCAATTTTAAGAGGAACCAGCCTTCGGCCGGGACATTTTTCTGCCGAAAAATGTGCAAATTTATCTTGAAGGGGGGTCTAGGGGGGGGGGTTCTAAGCTTGATGGAGGTCTAGGGAGGAAACTAAAAAAATATATGAATTAATCGACCAAACAAACGGTCTGCCTCCCCTTAACCTTATATTTTCACAGAGAGACAAAGGTAATATATTAAAACATGAATATATAATTATATATAATTATATATAATTATATATAATTATATAATTATTCCAGGTACCGGTAGTGAATAGTAACAATGCCGGATATTAAAGTCCATGTATCGCTGAACACACACACTACCACCACCACAACAACAACAAACACACACATACCGCATATACACAGCTGGTAATCCACACACACACACACACACACACACCACCACAACAAACATTATCACAACACACACCACCACCACACACACCACAACACACACACCACCACCACCACCACAACACACACACCACCACCACCACCACCACCACAACACACACACACCACCACCACCACAACACACACCACCACCACCACAACACACACCACAACACACACACCACCACCACCACCACAACACACACACCACCACCAGCACCACAACACACACCACAACACACAGACCACCATCACCACAACAACACACACCACAACACACACACCACCACCACCACCACAACACACACCACAACATACACACCACCACCACCACCACCACAACACACACCACAACACACACACCACCACCACCACCACAACACACACCACAACACACACCACAACACACACACCACCACCACCACACACACAAACACACACACACACAGACAGCTGGAAGGGACACACATGGATGACCTTGGCCATGGTACAGTAATAATTGTGCCTCTAACACTAACCACAGAGCTACCACCATCACCACCTCTCTCTCTCTCTCTCTCTCTCTCTCTCTCTCTCTCTCTCTCTCTCTCTCTCTCTCGTTTGTTTTTATCAACATTACCCACTTAGCATCACACCTGTCTCTGTGTCTGTGTATATGTGTGTGTGGTTGTGTGTGTGTGTGTGTGTGTGTGTGTGTGTGGTTGTGTGTGTGTGTGTGTGTTTGTGTGTGTGTGTGTGTGTGGATTTCCCAAATGTGTATGCGTGGTGTCTGTTTGTGAATTTACCTGCTGTGTGTGTTGTGGTGGTGATGTGTGTGTGTGTGTGTGTGTGTGTGTGTGTGTGTGTGTGTGTGTGTGTGTTGTTGTTGTTGTGGTGGTAATGTATATGTGTGTGAATGTGTGTAGGCATATGATAAGGAATTGCTGGAATTCCTGTTTCATATGCCTGGCTTTCCCCACTGTTTCTATTTGTGCCTCACCTACACAGACTAATCCACCTTACTCTCACAAACACTTCCACCTCCTATTCATTTAGCTACACTTAAGGGGAGGCAGACCGTTTTTAGTTCTTTTTCTGTTTTTTTCTATTAATTCATATATTCCTTAGCTTCCTCGCTAGACCTCCATCAAGCTTAGAAATACACCCCCTAGACTCCCCTTCAAGATAAATTTGTACATTTTTCGTTAGAAAAATATCCCGGCCTTATAATCTTAAACAATGGGGCTAAACAACATGAGGGAGAAGGAGGTCCAGAAAAACGGCCTGCCTCCCCTTAACAATCACACCACACTTCTTTCCAACACACCTAAATTACCTCTAATGTCCCTTGACTTGGATTATATGTCGATCTTTCAACCTGTGTGTGTGTGTGGGGGGGGGGGGGGGGGGAGGGGGACTCGTTGCAGGCGGTTTTCCCTTTTGTCTCCTTCATGCACGTAGGAAAAAACACACACCTAATTACTAATCTACCCTGGCGTCTGTCATACTATACTCGTTTTTCATCAACTTGGCGGGAAATTGTAGTCTTTTAGCCGCCGATTGCTGGGAAAGTATCATTGGAAAAATACTAAGTTTCTGTGTCATATCATTGGAAAAATACTATGTTTCTGTGTCATATTATTGGAAAAATACTGTTTCTGTGTCATATCATTGGAAAAATACTGTTTCTGTGTCATATCATTGGAAAAATACTATGTTTCTGTGTCATATCATTGGAAAAATACTATGTTTCTGTGTCATATCATGGGAAAAATACTATGTTTCTGTGTCATATCATTGGAAAAATACTATGTTTCTGTGTCATATCATGGGAAAAATACTATGTTTCTGTGTCATATCATGGGAAAAATACTATGTTTCTGTGTCATATTATTGGAAAAATACTATGTTTCTGTGTCATATTATTGGAAAAATACTATGTTTCTGTGTCATATCATGGGAAAAATACTATGTTTCTGTGTCATATCATTGGAAAAATACTATGTTTCTGTGTCATATCATTGGAAAAATACTATGTTTCTGTGTCATATCATGGGAAAAATACTATGTTTCTGTGTCATATTATTGGAAAAATACTATGTTTCTGTGTCATATCATTGGAAAATACTATGTTTCTGTGCATATATTGGAAAATACTATGTTTCTGTGTCATATTATTGGAAAAATACTATGTTTCTGTGTCATATCATTGGAAAATACTATGTTTCTGTGTCATATCATTGGAAAATACTATGTTTCTGTGTCATATCATTGGAAAAATACTATGTTTCTGTGTCATATCATTGGAAAAATACTATGTTTCTGTGTCATATCATTGGAAAATACTATGTTTCTGTGTCATATCATTGGAAAATACTATGTTTCTGTGTCATATCATTGGAAAAATACTATGTTTCTGTGTCATATCATTGGAAAAATACTATGTTTCTGTGTCATATCATTGGAAAAATACTATGTTTCTGTGTCATATCATTGGGAAAAATACTATGTTTCTGTGTCATATCATTGGAAAAATACTATGTTTCTGTGTCATATCATTGGAAAAATACTATGTTTCTGTGTCATATCATTGGAAAAATACTATGTTTCTGTGTCATATCATTGGAAAAATACTATGTTTCTGTGTCATATCATTGGAAAAATACTATGTTTCTGTGTCATATCATTGGAAAAATACTGTTTCTGTGTCATATCATGGGAAAAATACTATGTTTCTATGTCATATTATTGGAAAAATACTATGTTTCTGTGTCATATTATTGGAAAAATACTATAGTTTCTGTGTCATATCATGGGAAAAATACTATGTTTCTGTGTCATATTATTGGAAAAATACTATGTTTCTGTGTCATATCATTGGAAAATACTATGTTTCTGTGTCATATCATTGGAAAAATACTATGTTTCTGTGTCATATCATTGGAAAAATACTATGTTTCCTTGTGTCATATTATTGGAAAAATACTATGTTTCTGTGTCATATCATTGGAAAATACTATGTTTCTGTGTCATATCATTGGAAAAATACTATGTTTCTGTGTCATATCATTGGAAAAATACTATGTTTCTGTGTCATATTATTGGAAAAATACTATGTTTCTGTGTCATATCATTGGAAAAATACTATGTTTCTGTGTCATATCAATGGAAAAATACTATAGAGTCTGTGTCATATCATTGGAAAAATACTATGTTTCTGTGTCATATCATTTGTCAAAGGTTCATGATTAACAACATATTTGGATGTGAAAACGTTGTTATAACCGAGTAAGCCTAATTAAGATGAGAACAAGCCAATTTATCGCCAGCTTAAGGGGAGGTATTTAGTTTTTTCCCTAGACCTCCATCAACCTTAAAATTACACCCCCTTGAGTCCCTTTCAAGATAAATTTGTACATTTTTCGGTAGAAAAATGTCCCGGCCAAAGGCCGGTTCCTCTTAAATTACAGGCTCGCTATCGCTCGCCAGGGTAAAATCGACACCTAAAATGGCAACGAAAGGTCTTAATATGGGGTGAAAGTTCTTAAAATCGCTAATACTAATGGGGCAAACATTTTATAATATCAAAAGCAATGGGGCTAAACATGAGGGAGAAAGGGGTCAAGAAAAAAAAATCCCTCAAGTGGAGATCTCCCCGGGAAGGTATTTAGTTTGTTCCCTAAGTTTTCATCAAGCTTAAAATTACAACCCCTAGACCCCCTTTCAAGATAAATTTGTACATTTTTCGGTAGAAAAATTTCCCGGCCAGAGGCCGGTTGCTCTTAAATTACAGGCTCGCTATCGCTCGCCAGGAAAAAATCGACACCTTAATGGCACGAAAGGTCTTAAAACTGACAGAAATGGGGCAAAATGTCTTAAAATGTCAAACATACTAGGGCGAACGTCTTAAAATCTCAAAAGCAATGGGGCTAAACATGAGGGAGAAAGAGGTTCAGAAAAAAATCCTCCAGGTGGAAATCTCCCCCCTAAAAGAACCTTGGTTGTTTTCCCCTACCAGGTGTTCCTCCTACTGCAGGTACAGTACAGTCGGCCAAATAAGTGATGTCGCGGCACCAAGTATATTTCGATCAATAATTATTGGTATCAGCACATATAAGCATTACTTCATCGTTTTTAGTGAGATATACAAACATGTTCCTATCTGTCCACACCCTATTCAACATCTGATAGACATTAATACAGCACACAGCGAGCCAAACGTAATAACAGCGGCGACACGACTTATTTGGCCAACTGTACGGTGGCGCTAATAAGTCATGTCTCAGCTGTCATTACATTTGGCTGGCTCTGTGCTGTATTTATGTCTGTCAGATGTTGAATAAGGTTGGAAAGTGTAGGAACATGTATGTATGTCTCACTCGAAAAGAAGGAATAAAGTTTAGATATTGCTGATACCAATTATTGATCAAAATATATATACTTGGTGCCGAGCCATTATTTATTTGGCCGACGTACGGTAGTAGCACATTCATCTTTATATCCCTCATGTAGTAAGCACTCATGCCTGTTGATCACAAGGTCCAGGGTTCGAATCCCGGGTGGTTTGTATGAGATTATTATTACGAGTGCCTGTTGATCACAAGGTCCAGGGTTCGAGTCCCGGGTGGTTTTTAGGAGATTATTATTACGATTGCCTTTTGATCACAAGGTCCAGGGTTCGAATCCCGGGTGGTTTGTATGATATTATTATTACTATGTGACGCCCTGACGACGTATAAAGACTAATCAAACATACCAAAGCCACTCCAACAGCTTCCTCTCTCTCCAACACCCCTTCTCCCCTCTCTACACTCTTCAGAACAAAATAGGAAAAGTAGCAAGTAGCTACGAGGTGCCGTTGTTAAGGCTTATCCCTCAATACCTTCATCTGATCTGTATTCCTTTTTTCAACAGGAGGATGAGCATGAGGCGGCAGTTGTCCTGGAGGGCGCGGCAGGGGAGTCAGCGGCTGAAGGAGGAAGGCCGTAGGGCGGCTGTCTCCTGCTGGGACGACTTTACCACTGCCAGGCTCATGTCGCTCAAGTTCACTTTCTTCATCCTTACGGCAGGTCAGTTAGTGTAGCCAGTTTGGGTTTAGATATCTTGATTTTCCTTCTCGTGGCTTTAATGTAGTTTAGTTTGTCCCCTAGGCGATTTGAAGATCTTTCGCCCCTTTTCTATGTCAATATTAAGACTTTTCGTGTCATTTAGGTGTCGATTTTTTTCCTGGCGAGCGATAGCGAACCTGTAATCTACCTATAAGACTCAAATAGGAAAATACGATCTCAATAAACCATCTTAGTACCATAAATCCTTCTTAAACTGCATAAAATCACCTAATTTTAGCCAGAATCAAAAGAAAAAAGGCGTCATGGGTGCTGAAGGGGTTAATTTCTTCCACAACTCCTCCTTCAGGTATCCAAGAACAATAATAAACCTTTAATTTCTTCCACAACTCCTCCTTCAGGTATCCAATGTGTGACGCCCTTCCTGCCACTATTCCTGAGGTCCCTGGGCCTGACGGTGCAGGAGGCCGGGTTCATCTTCGCCCTCAGCCCCATATTGCCCATCTTTGCCCCCTTCTTCGCCTCCATCATCGCCTACAGACTCCCCAACTTCAGGGTAAGGTTGATAGAAACATTAATATTTTAGATGCTTATGTTCTGGGTGTGGTGTCCCGAGTTCGAATCCCGGGAGGACCATATGCTTTCATTAGTTTATTCAATTGCATTGGGGTTTATAATGGATGATTAATGCTAAGAACGGGGTGTTACTTAATGCATAATGGTTATAGCCGATTCAGTGTCAAGTCAACCGCTGGCAATTCATCTCACTTCAATGATACGCTAAACTATCTTTACTAGCCTAACCTAATGTAAAACAATTTAAATATATAGAGCATTTGATAAGGACAAGGATATGCATACATCTTTTCCAACAGTGTTTATAGCCGCACCACATCATACCATCTTCTTCTCTGCTTTTATCATTGAGTCTTCATTTTTCCAACAGTGTGTCTTGGTGTTCACTGTGGCTTTGAGCGGCTTCGTGGCCCTGACCAACATTGCCATCCCCGTCGCCCGCACCACCCCGAAGCACTCCGACACGCTCTCCTTCAGCGTCACCTGCGGCTCTACCTTCATCCTCACGCCCATCCTAACAAAGGATGACGAATGCGACTTCCTGGAGAAAACGGTGACAATCGCAGCTGTGAAGGCGACGAACTGCGGTTACATGTGCAGTCCGCCTGCAATCAGTCTCCCACAGGCAATTATCAAAGATGTCAAGAAACTCAAAGCTAAGCAGACAGCCAGCCCTACATTGCAACACATTTGCAAAATTCAGGGGGGGGAGGAAAAGGTCGTCGAGCAAAAGTGCTTTCGGAAAAATCTGAACAAGACGCTGAATTATGAGAACATGTCCAAGGTCTTTAAGATCAATAATCTCATCATGCAGGTATCTAAGAGCCAAAGTAAAATTGGCTTCCCTGTCGAGAACTACACCATGGTACCGGAAGCCGTCAGAAGCTTCGAGTGTCAGACAGGTAAGGTCCCCAAGAAGGTTAGCATCCCGAGACTTGTCATCAGCGAAGATATCTCACTGGAGTCAAATGATTCAGTGACCTGTGATTTCCACTGCCAAGCCAGCGTCCCGCACAACACAACCTGTGAGAAGCTGAATCTGAGCACCGAGCACCATGTCAGTTTAACTTTCTGGTTCTTCGTGGCCGCCAACGTCCTGAGCAAGTTCCTCATCGGCTTGACCTACGCTTTACTGGAGGCGGCTGTGATCCCCATCTTGAAGGAGCGGAACCATGAGTACCGGGTTCAGAAGAATTACGGCTGCTTCGGAGGGATGATCTTCGCGCCACTCACTGGTTTCATTATAGACTATTTTGGGAAGGGAGACTATTATACAGATTACTTGTAAGTTCTTGACTGTGCAGTTTTTGTTCTGGTTACATTAAGGGGGGATTTCCACTTGAGGGACTTTTTTCTTGACCCCTTTCTCCCTCATGTCTAGCCCCATTGCTTTTGATATTATAAAACGTTCGCCCCATTAGTTTAGCGATTTTAAGAGCTTTTCACCATACATATTAAGACCTTTCGTGCCATTTAGGTGTAAATAATTTCCTGGCGAGCGATGGCGAGCCTGTAGTTTAAGAGGACCCGGCTTTCGGACGGGACATTTTTTTCTACTCGAAAATTTACAAATTTATCTTGAAAGGGACTCAAGGGGGTATAATTTTAAGCTTGATGGAGGTCTAGGGAACAAAGTAAATACCTCCCCTTAACCATTATTACTCTAAATGACATTATTTACTTCAATATTTAGCTCAAGTACAAGATTATGAACTATATTATATATTATTATAAAGATTGTGTGTTTCTTATAAAGATTGTGTGTTTCTTATAAAGATTGTGTGTTTCTTATAAAGATTGTGTGTTTCTTATAAAGATTGTGTGTTTCTTATAAAGATTGTGTGTTTCTTATAAAGATTGTGTGTTTCTTATAAAGATTGTGTGTTTCTTATAAAGATTGTGTTTCTTATAAAGATTGTGTGTTTCTTATAAAGATTGTGTGTTTCTTATAAAGATTGTGTGTTTCTTATAAAGATTGTGTGTTTCTTATAAAGATTGTGTGTTTATTATAAAGATTGCGTGTTTATTATAAAGATTGGGTGTTTATTATAAAGATTGCGTGTTTATTATAAAGATTGCGTGTTTATTATAAAGATTGCGTGTTTATTATAAAGATTGCGTGTTTCTTGAACAATATTGGCACCTATTCCTGAGTAATTGTATTTAATTTCAAAATACTAAAATCATATAAAATGCTCTCTTTGAAATTAACCTAACTTCCATGAAAACAATTACACATCAAAGTTTATTGACAAAACTTCCATAATGACTGTTGACCTTCCGTGCGCAGTGTGATGTTCGTGATGTACTGCGCCTTCAAGCTCATGTGCGCCCTCATCCTGGTGCAGATGGAGATGCGCTTCAGGGTTCGAACCAAGACCATCAGTGATAACGTCTGCCGGGTCTTTGCCAACTGTGAGGCTGTCCTGCTCTTTCTCATTGTCTTTATTGCCGGTAAGACATTCTTCTTAACCCTTTCAAGCTCCAATACGCGTTTCTTCTCTGTTTCTGGCTACTATTAGACAATTTTATCCAGATTAGTAACGGTATATGGAAGTCAAAGGGTTGATTGAGATACTATTTACCCATTTAATACCTATAGATACTTCCTAAGCTGCATAAACTCGTCTAATGATGGCCAAAATAAACTTCTAAAACGCGTCAGAACTTCAAAGGGTTAAGCAGGTATCACACGAGCGCTTTTTCACTCAACATTTATACTCAACAATGATCTGGCAGCTTATGAGGTCAACATTTACAATATATAGGTTATCTAAATTCATTTATCATCAATCTAGTATCCGCTACCAGTGCAAAATAGTCCAGAAATGTTGCCAGAAAAATGTTGATCATCGAATGTTGACTATAAAAGTTCTCGTGTGATACCGGCTTTATTAAGAGTTCTTTGGTTAACTATAAGATCAGGTAAATATTATTCTATGTGTTCACTATAAGGGTGACAATTGTAACCGAAACAACTTAACAATGTATCTATTCATAAGAATCTACCACTACCCTCTCCTATTTAATAATTTACCTACTTAAGAATCTACCACCATCCCCCTCTTCTACTTAATAAGTTAACTACTTAATGATTTACTTACTTAATAATCCACCACCACCCTCTCCTACTTAATAATCTACCACCACTCTCTCCTACTAAATAATTTACCTACATAATAATCTACCTACTTAATAATTTACCTACTTAATAATTTACCTACTTAATAATCTACCACCCCTCTCCTACCTAATAATTTACCTACTTTAAAAAAAAATGGGGAATGGGCCTGAGCAAATAGATAGATATATAGATAGACTAATTTACCTACTCAATAATCTACCACCACCTTCTTCTGCGCCTCCGTCAGGTATGTGCTACGGCTTCATCGAGAACTTCCTCCCGTGGCACCTGGCGGAGATAGGGTCCCCACGGTGGTTCATAGGCCTCCTCACCACCATAGCCTCCCTCGCCGCCCTCCCCTTCCTCGCCTTCGCCGGGAGTATCTGCAGGATGTTTGGGTTCTTCCAGTCCATCGCCTTTGGGCTCGTGTGTTACTCAATTAGATTTATAGGTAAGTGAAGATACGCGTAGATACATATAACTGTCTTGATGGTGTAATGGTTAGAGAGTGTCAATGCTGTATGTGATATCCTAGGTTCGAATCCTGGGAGAATCACATAATTTTCATTAATTTTGGGGTGTTATTGGTGTTAAAAACGATGTTAAAAATATATACAGCACATCCCAAACATCCAAAATTAGGTTCAGACACATATGGCCGCAATGGCCGAGTGCAGTGAGTCACTGTACTCGACTCGCTTGGTTAAGGTAAAGCAGGTTCGAATCCAGCGGGTGAGGTTTCTATCAAAATGTTTCTGGGCTGCGGAGGTTAGGTGTAGGGATAAGGTACAAACATCGGCAGATATAATGTTACAGCGAATCGAATCTTTGAACTATTAACCCCTTCAGCAAGATGACGCCTTTTGCCCCATTTCTTTGTCAATATTTCGTGCCATTTAGGTGTCGATTTTACTCTGGCGAGCTATAGAAAGCCTGTAATTCTAGAAAGAACCGGCCTACCGAAAAATGTACAAATTTATCTTGAAGGGGGGTCTAGGGGTGTTTTTTAAACCTTGATGGAGGTCTAGCAAGGAAACAAAAAGATAAAATAAATTTATAAATAAAAAAATAAATAATTACAAATAAAAAAAAAAAAAAAAAAATATATATATATAAACTATCATCAATGGCGTATATATATATAAATAAAAGAGTATTACCATAAAATAACCACCACTTGTGTCTATTATGGAAAGTAGAGACTGTAACCATAACGATGCTCCCGTGATGGTAAGTCTGGGTTGGCGTCTCCACCAGCTGCTCAGCCAATCAGCCGTAATTTAGATCATGACCCCAGGCAGGATGGAGTAACTATGTGGAAGTGAGGGGTGTGGGTGTGTGTATCGTGGGGGTTAGGTTGTGTATGTGGGGTGTTGTAGGTGTGTGTTGGGTTGTGGGGTGGGTTGTGTGTGGGTGTGTGGGTGTGGTGTGGGTGTGTGTTGGTGGTGGTGGGTGGGTATGGTGAGGTTGGGGTGTGGAGGGGTGGGTGGGTGGGTGGGTGTGTGGGTAAGGTGTGTGGGTGGGTTGTGGGTGGGTTGTGTGTGGTTGAGTGGGTGTGGGTGGGTGGGTGTGGGTGGGTGTGTTTGACTGTTGTATCTCTCTCCTTCTCCTTCTTATATAGTGTCTTCTTCATCTTATATTCCTCCTTTTATGTGGAAGTGAGGGGTGTGGGTGGGTTGGGTGTGGGTGTGTGTGTGTGGGTGTGTTAGACTCCTGTATCTCCTCCTTCTACTTCTTCTTCATCATTCTCTCCTTCTTCTTTAGCTCCTTTTATTTGTTCCGTTCCTCCTCTTCTTCTTCTCTTGCTTCTTGGTATCCTAATGATCCTTATATTTCGTCTAGCATTATATATCTTGTTTATTTACCTTCTACTCTTCCTACCTCATTCTGTTATGCCTCCTCTTCTACTGCTGGGACTTTAGATCATATGGCCCCACAGGCAGGATGGAGTAACTATGTGGATGTGAGGAGTCTGTGTGTGTGTGTGTGTGTGGGGGGGGGGGGGGGGTCCTAGGGAACAAACTAAAACCCTCCCCTGAAGCAGAGGTGACAAAAACACGACGAGACTATATAAGTGCGCAGCTTCTCTATATAATGAAGACTGACTACCTCCCGCCACCCCTCTTTTGTTTATACTTACACCCCTTGTCCCACCCACCCACGCATTTATATATAAGCTATGTGTGGATGGTAATTGTGACCAAGTGGGTGTTTTGTATGTCCACGGTATATATATATATATATATATATATATACACAGTATATATACAGTATACACATAATATACATTATAAATAAATATATATATATAATAGATCTATCTATCTATATGCTCAGGCCCAATACCAGTTGGGGGGTAGCCGACTCAAGGACAGAGCAAAGAACAGGGAAAACACAAAACACAAACATAAAACAAAAAATAAAACACAGATAAAAAACACAAACTCTCACACATCCAGGTCACCCAGGAGAAGACCCAGAGACCAGGGTTACCAAGGTTGCTCCAGCACTCCCACGGCCCCTGACCACCCGGAGAGGTTCCGATCTCGGTAGGCAGACATGCAGCGGAGCCAAAGCCACAAGCCCTCCCACCACACTTCCAGGCCAAACCCTTCATATTAATCGTCTCCCCGGGTCAGGCGCCTGAGGGACTAGATCTAGTAAACTTGCGCCCGACCCCTTACTCCAAAGGACCACGTGTTCACTCAACTATTCACAAGCATTCTCCATTCACTTCCTGTCCACCACCACTTCCCCTGCCTGATCTACGTCATTACTCTATCATCCAAAGCCTTTCTTACACAGTCTTCTCCATCTCAATGGGGGTCTTCCTGGCCGTTTTCTATCTCCCCTTGTACGCTGACTCACATATTCTCCGTCTGTAAGCCTTTCATCTCCCATTGATTCAACCTGACCAGATCAGCTCAGCAACCCTTCTGTCCACTATGGCTGACAAATGTTTCATGCTGCCCCACTCTCCTACGTATCTCTTCATTCCTCAATATGTCTGCTACGAGTAACTCCACACATAAGCCGACAGCAGCTCATCTCCATCACATCCAGCCCTCTTTTATCCTTTTTCTGTCCCAGAAGCACAATTTTGTCTCAGCCCCATACATCACTGTTGGCACAACAATTCCTTGATACAGTGCACTTTTTACTTTCACTCCGAGATATATCGTCTTCCACATACTTCCCATTGCTCCGAAAACCTTTCATTCTTCCCCACACTCTTCTTGTTTTACCTCCCACTGCCTTACCCTCACTCCTGCTTATTGTTGCCTCCTATATACTTAAAACACGCTACTTGTTCCAAATATTTCCCCATCCAGCCTCACATCTAGATTTAACCCTATGCTCTCCACTAGACACACCATTACTTTACTTTTATTGATGCTCACCTTCAAGTTTCCTCCTTCACACAAACCACTTACCAAACTCTTTGACTACCCGCTTTGGCAGTTTCTCATCAGGAATCCGCCACCAATGCCCCCCCCCCCCCTGTGGTCAACAGCGAAAAGCAACTAGAATTCAACTCCCAATCTCTACCGATTTTCTTTCCTACTAAACCCATATCCTCTTCCCATAGTATCCAAAACAATTTCACTTCCCTCTCCCTCACCACATCCATCCATAAACATTATACACAGCTCATGGGGACATTACACAATCCTGTCGCAATAACCTACCCTTTACCTAAAACTCATGCCACTCAACTCACCATTTCATACTACTACACATATGCTATGCTCCCTTCATAAAACACGATAACCTGCTTCTAACCAATTTCCTTCCTATTTCATAAAGCCTTAACACCTTCCACATTGCTTCAGCGGCCTACACGATCATACGTCTTTTCCATAGTCCACAAAAGACCCATAAAATATTCTCCTTAGGATTTCTCTAAATACTTTGTCTCGCATATAATGTTCTTGTAACTGCAAACATCTGATCCATCGCACCCTCTTCCCCTCTAAAAACCGCACTGTTCGTCTCCTATTGCAACTTCCGTACATCTTTATTTATCCTCTCTATCAATACCCTTGCCATACAGCTTGCAAACCACGGACAATTACTAATACACTGCTATAACTTGAACAGCTTCTGCCGCTCTCACATTCCCTCTTGTACAACGGCACAATACATGCTACTTTCTTACGTCTATTTGGTACCATTGACA
>CM064505.1:43886143-43953988 GCA_032716605.1 Paralithodes platypus
GTACAAAGGAGTACAAAGGAGTACAAAGGAAATCAAGCAACAACAGATCTAGTGACCCTTCTATGTTGCTTGTCCTCCAAAACACTGAGGATCAAGTTTCCAAACAGTGGTTTAGAGTGGGTAAGGGAACATTGGAAAGGGAACTACTGCCCTGCCCCTAACGTGGCAGGACTAGGAAGTTAGTAGGGGACAGATGGGTTAGTAACTGAGGGGAGGATAAAGTTATTCATTTACAAACGCAGTCAGTCGCGGGTTTGATGCGAGATATTTGTCTAGGCGGAATTTAAATGAATCAACGGTGCTGCAGTCTATAACGTCTCGGGGAAGCCCATTCCACAAGTTGACAACTCGATTGAAGAAGAAATTCTTAGATGCGTGCGAGTTAAAAGATTTACCAATAATTTTGCAACCGTTTCCCCGCGTGTAATTAGATTGGTCGATAGTGAAGTACTTACTACAGTTCATATGGTCGATGCCTTTGATGATTTTGAACACTTGAATTAAGTCGCCTCTTAATCTGCGCTGGGTTAAAGGAAATAGATTTAATTCTCTAAGACGCTCTTCGTTGGTTTGTTCTTTAGGCTAGGTATCATTTTGGTAACTCTACGTTGAACTCGTTCTAGCTTGTTTATATCTTTTTGGTTATAAGGGCACCAGGATTGAACGCAGTATTCCAGAAGAGGGCGGACTAAGGAATTGTAAAGGGTTAGGATAACTTCTTTGGATTTATGCTCAAATGACCTGCCTATAAAGCCAATTATTTTGTTTGCCTTCTTAACAACTTCTGAACCATTGTTGACTCGGTTTTAGGTTACTCGATATTGTTACTCCCAGAATCAGTTTTCTCTGTTTACATTCTTAAGCGGAGTGCCATTCATCGAATAGTTTGCTTTCTCATTTAGGTATCCGACATGTAGTACTTTACATTTATCCGCATTGAAACTCATTTGCCAAATTTGGGCCCAACATGACAATTTTATCTAGATTGTGTTGCATATCGTCAACTTGTTCTTTTTGAGAGTACGCTATTTGCAATTTTTGTATCGTCAGCAAATTTTGAGATTGTGCAGGTGAGACCCTCATCTATGTCGTTGATGTAAATTAGAAAGAGAATTGGTCCTAGTACCGATCCCTGGGGTACCCCGCTACTTACATTGGTCCATTTAGATGCCTTACCGTTTATGACTACCCTTTGCTTTCTGTTGCTGAGCCCAATTTCTATCCATTTCAACACACCGTCTTGTATTCCCTGCGCTTTTAGTTTTAGCAGTAAACGTTTGTGGGGAACTTTGTCAAAGGCCTTTTGAAAATCAAGGTATATAATATCTACAGCTTTACTCTCATCGTAGAGGTTGAAGGATATCGTGGAAGAAGTCTAAGAGGTTTGTTAAACAGGAAACGTTTTTTACGAAAGCCGTGTTGAGTATCTTTAAGTATGTTATTTTCCTCCAAGTGATTTACGAGTCTGTCTCGTATGACCGTTTTCTAGCATTTTACATACAACTGAGGTTAAGCTAATTGGACGATAGTTACTGGGTAGGGATTTGCTGCCTTTTTTGAATATCGGTGTTACGTTGGCTAGCTTCCACTGATCAGGCATAGTTCCAGACTGCAAGGATTTATTGAATAGTAATGTCAGTGGTTTGGAGAGCTCATTCTTAGCTTCCTTTAGAACTCTAGGCGAGATTGTATCAGGTCCTGGCGTTTTATTTACCTTGAGTTTATCTAAACAATTCAATACTTCTCTCTCTGTAACGGTGATATTGCTTAGAACATCTGAATTATCAATCTGAATCGGCGATGGTGTAGGGATATCACTGAGGTCTTCTGTTGTAAAAACTGATGCAAAGAAGGTATTGAGGGCATTACTCATTTGTACTTCGTCTTTGGTGTATTCTCCTTTTTCAACGACTAACGGTCCAACAGTTTTGAAGTAACTACTTTTTTCTTTCTGATATAACTATAGAATTCTTTCGGGTTTGTTTTACTTTGATTCGCAATATGTAACTCTAAGGTCTTTTTACTTTGCTTAATTAACTTTTTGGCTTTGCGTCGTAGCTCTACAAATTTCACCCGTTCTTCGTCATTTTGTGAGGATTTAATCTATCATTAGCACATTTTTTAGCAAGCAGGCAGTTTGAATATCTTTATTCCACCATTTGGGCTTATTATTATGGCCTGGACGCCGTATTTTCGATGGTATGCATGCGTGCACTGCTTTTAGGTATGTGGTTTCGAATAACTTCCATGATGTATTTATGTCGTTATTGTTAATTAAAAAGCTCCAGTCAGGTTCTTTAAACATAGCTCTAAGTTTATGGAAGTTTGCTTTCTTGAAATTAGGGACTTTTTCGATGCTACTATTTGGTTCGTTACTAGTAAACTTTAAAGTGAAAGTTATCGTACGATGGTCGCTGTTACTGAATTCATCACCAACATTCAAATTCTCTATCAATTCTTCTTTTGTTGCAAGTACAATGTCAAGAACGTTATTACCACGGGTCGGCATTCGAACAAATTGATAAAGCGAACTCTCTTGCAAGTTCGTATACAAGTCATGTCCGGAGTGTGAAGTAAGAGTATCGCCCCACTTGGTCACAGGTAAATTAAAGTCGCCAAAAATTACGGTATCTTGTGAGTTACTTACATCTGCAATTTGTTCGTAATTTTCTCGGTCAGTTTGCACTGATTGAGCTGGAGGTCTGTATATTAACGCAAGTATTATTTTTGTACCTTTATTATTCTTTATTAGCACAAAAGATGTGTCGAGGGTCCACAATTTGAGGTTTTGACACGAGGGTCGGGTTAAGACTTTCTTTGATATAAAATAAAACGCCACCTCCATTTTTATTTATTCGGCTGTTCTCAAACATTACATAACCGGGAAGTGAATACTCTGCTAAAAAGTCTCTATCTTGTGTATTGAGCCAAGATTCTGTTATGCCAATCACATCATAATTTTCTGTAAACACTAGTTCCTCTAAATCTGAAAATTTATTGCGTATGCTACTATGCTACGAGCGTTTGCATAGAAAACCTTTAAAGTTGCGGTTTTAGAACTCGCAGATCGTTCTTTCATCGAATTTTTGGTTCTGGTCGGATCTACATTTACATTCATGGCTGTCCTCGGTCCTCGGTCGTTATCCCTGACGGTTTTGAATTTGGGTCGTGTTGGTGGAGCTTTATCCAAATTCGCGGTTCTTGACGGATTAGTATTTAATTCCTTTGTAGATTGCCGTCCTCGCTGTCTTCGGTCCTCCTTCCTGGTTGTCCTGTGCTGAGTCGATTTCTTCTCCGAAAATCCTTCACCGCATCGTTGAGAAGACGCCCAAAACGCGCTGCTCCCACCTGGTTCAGATGAACTCCATCATCCGAAAACAAATAGTCATCGTAGTAGAAATTGTCCCAGGTGTCGACGAATCCCACGTTCTCCTTCCTGCAGAGGTTTGCTAGACAACGATTTGTGCTGGTGGCTATGTTGTAAAATCGGCTCTACACCGAGCCGGGGGACGATTCCTGAGACGATGATCCTTGATGACTTCTCCTTAAACGACTTGATCAGCTGCTGGTACTTTAAAAGCAAATCTTCCGACCGGGTTCGCTGTATATCGTTGGATCCAACGTGGATGACGTACATTGTATTTGCAGGGGCCAGCTTTGATGTAACGACTCAATTAAGATAGGTATGGCCTATTGATGTAACGACTCAATTAAGATACGTATGGCCTATTGATGTAACAACTCAATTAAGATACATATGGCCTATTGATGTAACGACTCAATTAAGATACGTATGGCCTATTGATGTAACGACTCAATTAAGATACGTATGGCCTATTGATGTAACGACTCAATTAAGATAGGTATGGCCTATTGATGTAACGACTCAATGATGGTTACAAAGTCAGTTGTCCACACTCAAAATAATTATACACATCATTCGAGGAGGAGCGCTATGTTGACAACGTTACTAAAAATACTATAAAAAACAAGACACTCGTATTTTATGATACCCAGTTATGACGTGCTTTGAGTATTGAGTTTGCTAAGAATACAACGTTGGCTTTAAGTGCATGATGGTGATACGGAGATACAACGTCATAAATGTGTCGAGTCTGCGTGGCCAGAGGTGTATTAAGCCGGTATCACACGAGCACTTTAATAGTCCAACATTCGATACTCAATATTTTTCTGACAACATTGCTGGACTATTTTGCACTGGTATCGGAAACTAGACTGATGATAGATGAATTTAGGTAACCGAAATATTTAAAATGTTGACCTCATAAGCTGCCAGACCAGTGTTGAGGATAAATGTTGAGGGAAAAAGCGTTCGTGTGATGCCGGTATAAGAGCAATATCTGGTCAGGTGGTCCCGTTACCTGTGTGGGTCACCATGGTAGAGGCCAGGTGTGTTATTCTGTGGCTACTGTTAACCCGCTCTTACCGATGCCGTCCTTTTGACCAATACAGTACCGGGGGCGTCCTTTTCGTCCTATTCTGGCAACTATTAAGACGATTTAATTCAGCTTAGGAAGGACCTCTAGCAATAATATGGCTTCAAACTATCTCAACCAACCCTTTTAACTACTACAGATCCTTTTGAAGCTGCATAATATCGTCTAAATATAGCTAGAATAAAATATAACACACGTCGCTGGTACTCAAATGGTTAACTTTATTCTGGCTACTATTATACGATTGTATTCAGCTTAGGAAGGACAACTACCAAGTCAAAGAATACAGACTATCTCAATTAATCCATGTATCAACCTTCTATCCTTCCTAAGCTCCATAATCCATGTATCAACCTTCTATCCTTCCTAAGCTCCATAATCCATGTATCAACCTTCTATCCTTCCTAAGCTCCATAATCCATCAACCTTCTATCCTTCCTAAGCTCCATAATCCATGTATCAACCTTCTATCCTTCCTAAGCTCCATAATCCATGTATCAACCTTCTATCCTTCCTAAGCTCCATAATCCATGTATCAACCTTCTATCCTTCCTAATCTCCATAATCCATGTATCAACCTTCTATCCTTCCTAAGCTCCATAATCCATGTATCAACCTTCTATCCTTCCTAAGCTCCATAATCCATGTATCAACCTTCTATCCTTCCTAAGCTCCATAAAGTCGTCGACATGTAGCTGAAGTCAGTCAAAAATACGTCGCTGGTACAGAAAGGGTTAACGATTCCATAGTAAGAGGGAGAGAGGCAACCCATTTATGTGGACGCCATTTTGGTAACCTAACTATCATACTATTGGTGGTGGGCTGGATCTAACAGAGTGAGGGTTGGTGTCCTCTACTTCCCATAGCCGTTTTCTGACTGTACCTTTATCATAATTCATATTTCTAACTTTTTTCTTGAGAGTGGTGAAGGCAATGGGGCCATAATGGTGTGCCCCATGGTTCCCTAGTGTCTTACTCTCACAGCCCACTGGCACAAGTTGGCCTTTCTCTCTGGCGTAGGGATGCGGCGACCCCACCGCCCGCCACTTTGGTGGTGCACTCAGCCTCTGGAGCAGTGGATCACTGGTTCCTATTTCCAGAAAATTCCTGTGCTTGGTATGCTTCCAGCCAGGGCCTCACTGGGGTAAATAATATAACAAAACAGTGGTGGAACTGCCATCCGGGTGAGGGGCTGCTCTGGGTCTGCTCCTTCAGTGTTCATGGTTATAATCCACTTAGTGGAAATGGCACTGTGGAGTGGGTCAGTCGGGGCATGTCTGGGAGCCTGGAGGCAGTTTCTGCCATGGCCATCCCTTTTGGGACGCTTCCTCTGGAAGCAAGGCGTCAGATTTGATGATGATGATGATGAACTATCATACAACTGGGCCTGATTATATTTTCAAATACAAAGGAGTACAAAGGAAATACAGCAACAACAGATCTATTAATCCTTACGAGACTGCTTGTAGCTAATGTACAATAATAGGGTAGCACAGTATGGAGGAAGCTATACCAAACTACTGTGTCTATCCCGGGTGATGGCTGGTCCTATCCAGAGTGAGGTTTGGCATCCTCTACCCTACCTTAGCCTGTTCTGTCTGTCTCTTTTACTGTACTACTTTTCCTTCTAGGTGCCGGCGAGATCACCCCAATGGGTGGCACTGCGGACGGTGGGGGCATTGGCCCGGGGGTGCAAGCCCGTAGGTTGATGAACCCCTCCCAAGCTGCCCTCTCAGAGACAGATCTCATATCACCCTGGCCCCTTCGGGGGACCGAGCATTTAAAAAAATATATATATTTTACTATTTGTGTGGTTAAGATAGTATACTCCACTAGTCGACTGATATACACATACGCAGGAAACAGACAGCCTCCAAGACCGCAGCCCAGAATCTCACGAGGAAATTGGTGTTATTTCAGACATGTAATTCCGCACCCAAGCGACCTGTAATCTTACCGGAGGGGAAATCACACGAGAGCCTTTTTGGACAACTTTCTTTCAGCAATCATCGACTGGTTGCTTCTGAGTTTATTGTTTATGTTAAAGGGACCGCACCTCGCTTTTTTTCCCTTTCTCTCCCTCTCCCTTTGGCTTGTATCCAATCGGCCCCATTCAGCCTACTGTTTTAAGGCGTTTACCCCGATCCAGGTGTCAATATTTTCCTGGCGAACGGTATATATATATATATATATATATATATATATATACAATACATCAAGGGATTCACCGGATGCTAGAATACTGTAGTAGCCACAATCATCTATACATAGAATTATTATGTTCCTTCCAACAACCAACCACACTCCCAAAATCGATTAATGAAATTTACAAACACATGTGGCAGTCCGTGGACTCGAACCCAGGCTGCTCACACCGAAAATCAACACCTTATACATCGCACCACGAAGACAGTTAAAGGTTGGTGGACACTGCCTACGATCTATTATGCAACTTCGAATCCTGCACATCAATCTAAGCATGTACACACATCCCATCTGCAACTCACGTAGGCTATGCATATGTGAATGGAAAGAGCAATTAATGGGGCCTTAACCACTTAGGGAAGTCCTCTCGATAAATTACTCCTGAACCAATATCAATTATTATGTTCCTTCCAACAACCAACCACACTCCCAAAATCGATTAATGAAATTTACAAACACATGTGGCAGTCCGTGGACTCGAACCCAGGATGCTCACACCGAAAATCAACACCTTATACATCGCACCACGAAGACAGTTAAAGGTTGGTGGACACTGCCTACGATCTATTATGCAACTTCGAATCCTGCACATCAATCTAAGCATGTACACACATCCCAACTGCAACTCACGTAGGCTATGCATATGTGAATGGAAAGAGCAATTAATGGGGCCTTAACCACTTAGGGAAGTCCTCTCGATAAATTACTCCTGAACCAATATCAATTATTATGTTCCTTCAATATAAAGTATCTCCAATTGCCCAAGCAGTTTATGGAAGCCGTCTCTATCTGGGTCCCATTATATCTCAACATAAGCCCCAGTGTTATTGATAGCGGTGGGGGGGGGGGGGGGAGTCCAGTGGTGAGGGGATAGTGCTCGCTTTTTATAGACCCCCTTCTCCCTCGTGTTTAGCCTATTAGTTTTGAGGTTTTAAGATTGTCGTCGATTTTAAGACCTTTCACCCCATTTCTTCGTCAATGTTAAGACCTTTCGTGCCATTTAGGTGTCAATTTTTTGTCCTGGCGAGCATTAGCGAGCCTGTAATTTTGGAAGGAACCTGCCTTCGGCCGGGACATTTTTCTACCGAAAAATGTACAAATATATCTTGAAAGGGGGTCTAAGGGGTGCTATTTTAAGCTTGATGGAGGTCTAGCGAGGAAACTCAAAAATATATATATTAATAAATACATAGACCAACAACAAAGCACTACCCCCTTAAGGGAGCCCACCTCGCTTTTTTTCTCTTTCTCTCCCTCTCTTTTTGGCTTTTAACCATTCGGACCCATTCAGCCTACTGTTTTAAGACGTTTACCCCCATCCAGGTGTCAATTTTTTTCTGGCGAGCGGTAGCGAATCAGCATATATATTTTTTTGTTTTGACAGCAAGCTAAATTTGTACATTTTTAGATAGAACAAAATTTCCGGCAAAGCCGGATTTCTCATTACAATGCTGGCTCGCTATCGCTCATCAGGAAGAAATCGACACTGGATGGGGATAAACGTCTTAAAACAGTTGGCTGAATGGGGCCGAATGGACACAAGCCAGGGAAAGAGAGAAAAGGAGAGAAAGATAAAAAAAAAAAGCCGGTGAGCCCCCTTAAGGTACTTGTAACACTAACCTGGTTTACTTATACGAGTGACAGAAATACTGGCACAATATGAATACCCGACCAGCAAAATCAACCTCCGACTATCAAATATTAGGTAAATCAATAATGGGAAGATTCGATTTAGCTCGGAATAGTTTTATACAATTAAGGCCAAGATTTATGTCCTCGATTGTACTGTACCAAGCTTTGAATGCATCATACATACATACATACATACATACATACATACATACAGACATACCGTGTATTATAATAAACAATTAACTTCCCAACAGTCTTGATACAATCCCCGCCACAAATACCATCCCTGAAGTTAGCCAGGCGAGGAACACACGCAGAAGAGGATGTGCTCAAAATCCACTAGGGAAAATCAATAATGTATCTTAAATGGGCTAGTTACACGCACACATGACAGACATGCATGCACGCGTGAGCCCTAGTCACCCAAATATGGTTGTGGAAACAGAAAGGGTTATCTCCAACTGCAACACAACAGTTATGTGGGAGTCCCCCCCCCCCCCCTCCTCCCTGGCTACAGCACCACATTACCACTTCCAGGGACCATATTTGCCCATACTGGCGCCCCGATCGAGCTATATTGTCAACCACCAGGATGTGATGCTGGAAAGTGTAACTGGTCAATAATCCAATACACTTTCCAGAAAATATGTCATTTTTTGTCCAGAACACTGGCAGGCCACAGAATGCAGATGACGGGCGTCATGTAAATAAATAATGAGAATATTCCATTCAGTCTGCAATAGCTGCAAAGACATAAATTCAATATTGGTATCTTAGAAAATGAGTTACTAGATTAGCTGTGAGATTAGGTAAAGCAATATGACTTCGATAGGGTCCAGTCTTTTTTTAGTCATCTGGAAAAGAGGTTTGCTTAATTTGGAAATATAATTAATATACAAATGAGACCTCGCAGTTTATTTCAGTTTAAACAAATAATTATATTCAATGCAGCTAGAGATACAGTGGACAAAAAAACTATTTCTGTATGATATAACTGTATATAACTGTATATAATATATATATTTTATATATATATAATATAATATATATATATATATATATATATATATATATATTATATATATATATATATATATATGTATATATACGGTATATATACGGTATATATAATATATATATATATTTATATATATATATATATTATAATATATACTGTATATATATATATATATAGCGGTATATATATATATATATATATATATATATAGTATATATTATATATATATATATATATATTATATATATATAATATATATATATATATATATATATATATATATCTATATATATATATATATATATATATATATATATATATATATATATATATATATATATATATATATATATTATATCACATCAGAGCCCCTCAGTTACCAAGAATAACATCACACCAGAACCTGACCTATCTAACTTCACAACAACTACTGTACTTTGCCGGGGCGCTCATGTGACAGGTGTCGCTGAGGGGGGCGGCGTCAGGTGGGCAAACAAAGCACTTGGCGCTGCTGTTGGTATTGTTGATGATTTGTTTGCTTGCATGACACGGCACGAGAGAGAGAGAGAGAGAGAGAGAGAGAGAGAGAGAGAGAGAGAGAGAGAGTGTGTGTGAGAGTGTGTGTATGAGAGAGAGAGAGAGAGAGAATGAGAGTGTGTGGGTGAGTGAGTGAGTGAGTGAGAGAGAGAGAGAGTGTGTGTGTGTGAGAGAAAGAGAGATAATGAGAGTGTGTGGGTGAGTGAGTGAGAGAGAGACAGTGTGTGTGTGAGAGAAAGAGAGAGTGAGTGTGAGTGAGTGAGTGAGAGAGAGAGAGAGAGAGCAAGAGTGAGAGAGAATGTGAGTGAGTGAATCAGATATATAATACCTTACCTGACCTTCATAACAAGAGTTGAAGCAAGCAGAAATAATAACAAGATAAAACAATAAATACAATAAACAAATAAATACAAACAAAAGTCGTCAGTAAGTGTGAATACAGTAGAGGGTATAGTCTATTTTTTCCCAGCTGAGGGTAAATTGTCATGGTTCTATCTTCGTTAATCAGCTTAAGGTAGATTTTATAGCGAAATATATTATGTTGATTATGAACAGTTGGCATTAAAACGACACACAGCCATAGTAGTTTCATATATATTCATTAAGTATCGAGATATCAGCTACTAAGGGATTCAATTTACCCTCACCTGGGGAAAAAATTGAGTATAGTTTGTCTTCACCAATATTTACCGGGCTCGGGTGTTAATTGGCCACTTGCGAGTTTCAGGCTATAAGGAAGTTCGGTCTGTAAACATCGATATTAAACACAAATACAGTGATTATGTAGGTTTCTGATGGATAAATTGTATGTTGAATTTGGTTTTATGTATTTATATATGTACCAAAACCGTATTGTAGCTGGTTATTCTGCTAAATATCGATGTCTACAGCTCCAACTTCCTTATAGAACGAAACTCGCAAGTCGGCAATTGAAGACGATATACCCCATCTGTGCCGGTGACGTATTTTGTGTTAGTATTCCAGCGGCATTTAGACGATTTGATGAAGCTTAGGAAGGATTTAGAGTAGCTAAGGGGATTAATAGATATAGTCTTTAGCTTTTCAATGGGTAGACGTCCTTAGGAAGGATTTAGAGTATCTAAGGGGATTAATTGAGATAGTCTTTAGCTTTTCAATGGGTAGACGTCCTTCGTAAGCTGAATACATTCGTCTAATAGTTGGCAGAATATAATGCAAAGAATGTCACCGGTCCTGAATGAGTTAAGTGATGGGAAGAGTACAAAGGAAATTAAGCAACAACATAGAGTGAATGAGGAAGGATCTAATTCGTTATGATAGTTATGATGTTAATTTGTAATTTAGTGGACCTTCTCTTTAGCTTTCTCCTTTATAGAGCGTCGAACTATCTTTATCTTTCTCCTTTATAGAGCGTCGAACTATCTTTAACTTTCTCCTTTATAGAGCGTCGAACTATCTTTAACTTTCTCCTTTATAGAGCGTCGAACTATCTTTAGCTTTCTCCTTTATAGAGCGTCGAACTATTTTTAACTTTCTCCTTTATAGAGCGTCGAACTATCTTTATCTTTCTCCTTTATAGAGCGTCGAACTATCTTTAACTTTCTCCTTTATAGAGCGTCGAACTATCTTTAACTTTCTCCTTTATAGAGCGTCGAACTATCTTTAGCTTTCTCCTTTATAGAGCGTCGAACTATCTTTAACTTTCTCCTTTATAGAGCGTCGAACTATCTTTAACTTTCTCCTTTATAGAGCGTCGAACTATCTTTAACTTTCTCCTTTATAGAGCGTCGAACTATCTTTAACTTTCTCCTTTATAGAGCATCGAACTATCTTTAACTTTCTCCTTTATAGAGCGTCGAACTATCTTTAACTTTCTCCTTTATAGAGCGTCGAACTATCTTTAACTTTCTCCTTTATTGAGCGTCGAACTATCTTAACCAACCCTTTGTACTACCACAGATCCTTCCGAAGCCGCCGCATAAAATCATCTACGTAGAGCTAGAATATACTATAACAGACGTCGCCGGTACAGAAGGGGTTAAGGGGAGATTTCCACTTGAGGGATTTATTTCTGGACCCCTTTCTCCCTCATGTTTAGCCCCAATGTTTTTAAGCTTTGGAGATAAGTTAGGCGATCTTAAGAACTTTCGCCCAATTTCTGTCAATTTTAAGACCGTTCGTGCAATTTAGGTGTCGATTTTTTCCTGGCGAGCGAAAGCGAGCCTGTAACTTAGAGGAACCGGCCTTCGGCCGGGAAATTTTTCTACCGAAAAATGTACAAATTTATCTTGAAAGGGGGTCTAGGGGGTGTAGTTTTTAGCTTGATAGAGGTCTAGGGAACAAACTAAAAACCTCCCCTTAACACCTTCTGTACCGGCAACGTCCATGTGTATTATATTCTACCTGTATTTAGAGGATTGGGTGCCGTTCACGAAATAATCTGCGGTAGTACTAAAGGTTAAGCGAGATAGTTCGAAGCCTGATAATTACTGAATAAAATCGTCGAATGGTGGCCAGAATATAGTTAAGGGAGGTCACCGGCTTTTTTAACCTTTCTCTCATTTTCTCTCTTTCCCTGGCTTGTATTCATTTGGCCCCATTCAGCCAACTGTTTTAAGACGTTTATCCCCATCCAGGTGTCGATTTCTTCCTGGCGGGCGATAGAGAGTCAGCATTGTATGGAGATCCGGCTTCGCCGGAGAAATTTTTCTATCGAAAAATTTACAAATTCAGCTTGCTGTCAAAAAAATAAAATAAATATATATATATATATATATATATATATATATACAGCATATATGCTGGCGGAAAATATTGACACCTGGATGGGGTAAACTTCTTAAAACAGTAGGTTGAATGGGGCCAAATGGATACAAGCCAAAAAGAGAGGGAGAGAAAGAAAAAAAAAGCGAGGTGGGCTCCCTTAAGAGGACGGTACTGAGGGGGTTTAAGGCGTGAAGTGAGGTTGAGGTGGGCGGGTTCTAAATATACGAGATGGCCGGAACCATAGAGGCTTGTACGGTGGCGCTCTATGCTGTATTAATGTCTGTCAGATGTTGGACAGGGGGGGTAAGTGCAAGAACATGTGTGTGTATCCCACTCGCAATGCTTGAATCAAGTTTAGATATTGCTGATACCAATTATTGTTCAAAATATACTTCGAGGATTATATGACGAGTTTTGACAGCATATTCTGGCCAACATTAAACGATTTTATACGGCCTAGGAAAGATGTTGGGAGTTAAAAGGGTTAAGACTGTCTCAACCAACCCTCTGACTGCCATAGACCCTTCCTAATCTGAATAAAACCATCCATTAAGGGGACACTGACTGTTTTTTTGGCCTATAAATTCATTCAGTCATAAATTCTTAGTTTCCTCGCTAGACACTCCTCAAACTTAGAAAAACATCCCCTAGAACCTCCCCCCCCCCCCCCCCTCAAGATAAATTTGTAAATTTTTCGGTAGGAAAATGTTGCCGGTTGCTCTTACAATTACAGGCTCGCTATCGCTCGCCAGAAGAAAAAAAAATCGACACCTAAATGGCACGATAGGTTTTAAAATGTATAACGAAATGGGACGAAAGGTCTTAAAATCGCCAAACAAATGGGCCGAACGTCTAAACATCTCAAAACTGATAGGACTAAACACTAGGGAGAAAGGGGACCAGAAAAACGACCGTCTCCCCTTAACATCCCGAGACATCACTTATATGGGCGACTGTACGGGGAAAGTTGTATAGAGAGTTCCCCCCCCCCATCCCCCTCCCCCCCCCCCCCCCCCCCGAATATACTGCAGCCGCGTCAGCTACCGCTAGACGGATGCTCTCACCCCCCGCGGGAAATTTTTGCGTGAAAGCGGTGTGGCGATGGTTGAGGGAAAGTGGGAGAGCTCTAAAAGTGATAGAACTGGGAGATTCGGAGCTTTGGCAGGGACGAGAGAGCTCTGACAGTGGAGGGAGAGCTTTGAAGGGGGTGAGAGAGCTCTGAAAGTGGTGGGAGAGCTTTAAAAGTAGTGGGAGAGTTCTGATAGTGCTGGGAGAACTCTAAAAGTGGTGGGAGAGCTCTAAAAGTGGTGGGAGAGCTTTGAAAGTGGTGAGAGAGCTTTGAAAGTGGTGAGAGAGCTCTAAAAGTGGTGGGAGAGCTCTAAAAGTGGTGAGAGAGCTTTGAAAGTGGTGAGAGAGCTTTGAAAGTGGTGGGAGAGCTCTAAAGTGGTGGGAGAGCTTTGAAAGTGGTGAGAGAGCTTTGAAAGTGGTGGGAGAGCTCTAAAAGGGGTGGGAGAGCTCTAAAAGTAGTGGGAGAGTTCTGATAGTGGTGGGAGAACTCTAAAAGTGGTGGGAGAGCTCTAAAAGTGGTGGGAGAGCTTTGAAAGTGGTGAGAGAGCTTTGAAAGTGGTGAGAGAGCTTTGAAAGTGGTGGGAGAGCTCTGAAAGTGGTGGGAGAACTCTGAAAGTGGTGGGAGGGCTCTGAAAGTGGTGAGAGAGCTTTGAAAGTGGTGGGAGAGCTCTGAAAGTGGTGGGAGGACTCTGAAAGTGGTGAGAGAGCTCTGAAAGTGGTAGGAGAGCTCTAAAAAGGCTAACCAGTGGATGTAAATAAATATTAATTGAATGAAATATATGTTGTTATTGTTGTTGTTGTTTATGTCTGTGTGACGCTTTCCCTGCCAGCTGAGGCCCGGATGTGGTAGAGAGAGAGAGAGAGAGAGAGAGAGAGAGAGAGAGAGAGAGAGAGAGAAGGGGGGATGGGGATAGAGGTAGATGTGGTAGCAAACATTTCTATTTAAATATTCCGTACCGTATTTGGATAAGTTTTTACTATCCTGTTGAAATCTCTCATGAACAATTACCTGGATTTGAGAAAGAGAGAGAGAGAGAGAGAGAGAGAGAGAGAGAGAGAGAGAGAGAGAGAGAGAGAGAGAGAGAGAGAGGGGAGGAGAGAGAGAGGGAGAGAAGGGGGGGGGGGCGGTAGAGGTAGATGTTTCTATTTAAATACACCGTACTGTCTTTGGATAGATTTTTACTATCCTGTTGAAATCTCCATTGAACAATTCCCAGGATTTGAGAGAGAGAGAGAGAGAGAGAGAGAGAGAGAGAGAGAGAGAGAGAGAGAGAGAGAGAGAGAGAGAGAGAGAGAGAGAGAGAGAGAGAGAGAGAGGTAAGGGGGGATAGAGGTAGATATGGTAGCAGACATTTCCATTCATATACTGTATACTGTACTGTATTTGGATAGGTTGCTACTGTCCTGTTGAAATCTCCATTGAAAAATACCCTGGATTTGAACATTAGTGTGTTGACCTCTTGAAGATTAAGATGCATTTTAACAGGTTGTTTATATTATTATAGTTTTTATTTTCTATGTTTTATATTGGCAACATTTAAGGGGTAGGGTTTAGTTTGGCGATTTTAAGAACTTTCGCCCCATTTCTGTCAATTTTAAGACCTTTCGTGCCATTTAGGTGTTTATTTTTTCTGGTGAGCGATAGCAAGCCTGTAATTTAAGAGAAAGCGGCCTTCGGCCGGGAAATATTTCTACTGAAAAATGTACAAATGTATTTTGAAAGGGGGTCTAGGGGGTGTAATTTTAAGGCTGATGAAGGTCTATGGAACAAACTAAAAACCTCCCCTTAACCCGTACAGCCCCAGCGACGCGCCTGACGCGTCGGCGATGTATGTAACGCACAGCCCCAGAGACGCGCCTGGCGCGTCACCCTAATTGCGCCGACCGTGACCTCAGGTGTAGCCACTCAAGAGGGCTCAGATTTGTATGGGAACTGTGTACGTATCCCACGCAACCGTGCCGATGGTTGAAAACTCTCAAAGTCCACGTGCGTGCGCGCGAGCGCGCAATAACCTGTTTTTTTGGGATAATTGCCTTCAATTTTTTACTCTTGTAAAATCCATTTTCGGGGGCTCTGTAGGACCATTTTTTAAGCTTTTTGAGCGATTTTTCGTGGTTTTTCCTTCATTCCTAACCCATTCGCTATTGTTTCTGGAATAAAACCATTTTTTGAAAACCGGCCGGGTTCTGGTGCGCAAACATTACAAAACTAGCCGGGGCTCCACGGGTTAAATCGAAGCAAAGAACGGTAAGTATTACAAACTGTGGAAGACATGGCGTGACTGGAGCTCCTAAACTAATAACAAATATTACCCGAAATCATATGAAAACGACGTGATGTGACACAACCATGTAATTCCCTAAATATATTGCCAATCCCACCTCGGCTACGCGTAAAGAACTTATTACGCAACCAAGGATTACTCAAATTATGAAAGTATAAGATAAATGTAGATGCTTGCTTCCTCGGTTCCCTCATTATGCAAGAAGATGTTGGGGGGGGGGGGGAGAGTGAAAATATGAAAGCCATTTATATATACATACTTTCATACATGCATACATATATACTGTACATACTGTACATATCCACAGGTATTAATACTTTATACATACATACATACATACATACATACATACATACATATATACATACATACACTACATACACCACATAAATAAATACAAGTTTGACGGAGGTATAGGGAGGAAGCTTTATAAAAAATAAAATAAAAAATAAAAAAAACAAAAAAATAATAATAATAATAATAATAATAATAATCGACCAAAGAATAAACCCTTTCACCAAATCTCTCTCTCTCTCTCTCTCTCTCTCTCTCTCTCTCTCTCTCTCTCTCTCTCTCTCTCTCTGGGTACGAGGGCATTCCACGGGTATCATACGGTATCGTAAACCCTTCAGTGTCCAAGGGCGTCTTTCTATATATCATTCTGGCTATAGTCTATTCACTGGAAGTAGGCCAAGAATCATGACCTCTATCCTCTGTAACTCAAAAAGGGCTAGAGCAAATTGGCTGTAAATTTCCACATTTATTCCTTGACTGACTCTTCCCAAATGGTAGAAATATTAGCTCCATTACTTTAGTTGTTTTTTTAGTTATGGAGGATAGAAGTTAAGATCTCTCGCCTACTAATAATGAATGAACATTAGACGACTTTATTCAGCATAGAAAGGATATGTAGGAGTCAAAGGGCTATATAAGTGTATGTATATGATAACTAAGTGTATGTATAAGTGTATGTATAAGTGTATGTATAAGTGTATGTATAAGTGTATATATAAGTGTATGTATAATTGTATGTATAAGTGTATATATAAGTGTATGTATATGATAACTAAGGGCATCAGTATCTATATGTAACACCTCTTTATAATGAATATGTACCCTACCTCAATTACCCTTTCGACACCCAAGATCCTTCCTAAGCTTAAACCATAAAATCGTCTAATGATAGCCAGAAGGGAAAAGGCGTCTTCAAAGGTAAACATCGCATACAGAGAAGGATAACATTAAAGATACCAATTAAAACTAAATATATCTCAAAGGGGTATTAACTCATGCTGTATATACCGGTGATGTCCTTGTCATTTTAGTCTAGCTATATTTAGAAGATTTTGTGCAGTTTAAGAAGGATCTGTGGTAGTAAAACTGGTGAAGTGAGATCGTTCGAAGACTGTTAGTTGCTGGAGGCTCTTTTTAAACTGAATAAAATCGTTTAATATTGGCCCGATTACAGTTAAAAGGATGACGCAGAGACTGAACGGGTTAAGACGGGCTAAGACAAAAATACCTGCCCAATATGAACCGTCGAATAGTAGAGCGAACTTCTGTAATTAGTTAAAAATAAGACTTCAGAGGTTATCAACCCTTCTGGATTATTAAGCCAGCACACTGTAAGTCAAGAATAACGTCAGGACTGGAGCCCCTATTCGAGAACTCCAGCCCCTTCTAATGTAAAGGCTAGGTAAAGAACTAAAGTGAATATTCGATTCAGTTCGTGATAGCTTCGTAAACTGAGACCGGGGGAGGGGGGGGGGGGGGGGGGGGGGGGTTTCCTGGGCCTCCTTCGCCACATTAGTTCCAAACTTTAAGACGTTCGGCCCATTTGTTTGGCGATTTTAACACTTTTCGCCCAATTTCTTTGTCAATATTTAGATATTGTGTGCCAGTTAGGTGTCGATTTGTTCCTGGCGTGCGATAGCAAGCCTGTAATTTAGGAGGAACCGGCCTTTTGTTGGGAAATTTGTTTACCGACAAATGTACAAATGTATTTTGTTTAAGCTTGATGGAGGTCTAGGGAGGAAACTAAAAATAATAATAATATTAATATATACATCGTCCAATAAATGAACCCTACCCCCTTAAGGCCACTATTTATGTTCTAGAGTGTACGGAGCGTCACAACCTCCCCCTTCCACCATCCCTACCTCTCTGACACTCAGGGTCTGTAGGGAGTGCTGGCTCAGGTGGTGTTGTGAGTTGCCAGTGAGTTGTTTTTTGTCTGTTTTTTTTATTTTCCTTCGGTATTAATGCCATCCGTATATCTTTTTAACCTCATTCTCCTTTTCTTCGTTTTCTATATTTCCACATTCTTTCTCTATTCCGCTTCTCATTCCCCATTCTTCATCCCTTCTCTTTCTACGTTTCCTCATGCTTTCAATCCTATGCTATTCTCCTTTTTCTTCCCCCATTCCTCTTGTTTTCTCTTTCTCCATTCTCCTCTCCTCCTCTTTCTCTCATTCCCCTCTCCTCCTGAATCCATCTTTCCCTCACCCTATGGCTTAAATTGCTTCAAACTCTGCGTATCCAGACATTTTGGCTCGAATATTCCTTGATTTGGCCTTGTCACTCTTTCAACTCTGGGGGAGGCACTCGTCACAGGCAGTTTGCCTTTTGTCTCCCTCATCCACATAGCAAAAAAAAAAAAAAAAAAAAAATATATATATATATTATATATATTCATAAAATCGTCTATATGTAGCTGAAATCAAGGGTTAATAATGGAATGTACCGTACCGCCACTTATATATGAAACAGAGATGAAGTCATATTTTCTGCCATTGAAAGCCATATTGGATGCTATTGGATGACTGTTTTAGCCCGGTTGAGATGTACAGTGTATAAGGGGATAGAAAAGTAATTACAAGATAACTGTATACGCTGAAGATGGGCTGAATGGTTCCTCAAACACTGACTTCCACCCACCCACGCCACCCACCCATCCACAATCCACCCGCCCACTATCCACCCACCCACTCCACATACCCGTCCACAATCCACCCGCCCACTCCATCCACCCATCCACAATCCACCCGTCCACAATCCACCCGCCCAGTCCACCCACCCATCCACTATCCACCCACCCACTCCACCCACACATCCACAAACAACCTGCCCACTCCACCCCCCATCCACAATCCACCCACCCACTATCCACCCACCCACTCCACCTACCCATCCACAATCCACCCGCCCACTCCACCCACACATCCACAAACCACCCGCCCACTCCACCCACCCATCCACAATCCACCCGTCCACAATCAACCCGCCCACTCCACCCACCCATCCACTATCCACCCACCCACTCCACCCACACATCCACAAAACACCCGCCCACTCCACCCACCCATCCACAATCCACCCGCCCAATATCCACCCACCCATCCACAATCCACCCCCCCACTATCCACCCACCCACTACACCCACCCATCCACAATCCACCCGCCCACTATCCACCCACCCACTACACCCACCCCATCCACAATCCACCCGCCCACTATCCACCCACCCACTACACCGACCCATCCACAATCCACCCGCCCACTATCCACCCACCCACTACACCCACCCATCCACAATCCACCCGCCCACTATCCACCCACCCACTACACCCACCCATCCACAATCCACCCGCCCACTATCCACCCACCCACTACACCCACCCGCCCACTATCCACCCACCCACTACACCCACCCATCCACAATCCACCCGCCCACTATCCACCCACCTAACCACACTTAAGGGGAAAGAGCCTATTCGTTGGTCGATGCATTTATTTACTTATTATATCCATAGTTTCCTCCCTAGACCTCCACCAAGCTTAATAAATAAATTACAGACTCGGTATCACTCGCCAGGAAAAAAAACGACACCTAAATGGCCCGAAAGGTCTTTATATTGACAAAGAAATGGGCAAAAATATCTTAAAATCGACAAACTAATGAAACAAGCGTCTTAAAATCAGGAAATTAATGGGGCTAGACATGAGGGAGAAGGGGGGCAAGAAAAAACAAGTACCTCCCCTTAATTCTCCCACATATCATCCACCCAGCAGCCAACCATCCACTCATTTCCCACCCTATTAACCCACCTACCACCCACCAACCCACCCACAAATGATTCACTCACCCATATATCCAACTCACCCTCCACCCACTCCTTAAGTGGATTGAGAATGAAAGAGCAGAGAGGGGGTGGAGTGGAAGAGTAGAATGGCTAGGGGAAGTGGAATATATGTGGAGTAGCGAGGAATGTTAGTAATGGGACTATGGAGAAGAGACGTGGAGGAAGTAGTGGATAGGAATAGAGAGCGGGTAGGGGGTATGGGTACAAAGGAGTACAAAGGAAATCAAGCAACAACAGATCTAGTGACCCTTCTAGGTTGCTTGTCCTCCAAAACACTGAGGATCAAGTGTCCAAACAGTGGTTTAGAGTGGGTAAGGGAACATTGGAAAGGGAATTACTGCCCTGGAACTAATGTCCGTGGCAGGATTAGGATTAGTAGAGTATAGAAGTGAAGTGTGGGGAAGTGTGGAAGGGTAGGGAGGTGGATTAAGGGGGCAGTGTGGAAGGGTGGGGAAGTGGATCAAGGGGGAAGGGTAGGGTAGGAAAGTGGATTAAGGAGGAAGTGTGGAAGGATAGATAAGTGGATTAAGGGGGGAGTGTAGAAGGGTAGAGAAGTGGATTAAGGGGGAAGTGTGGAAGGATAGGGAAGTGGATTAAGGGGGGAGTGTGGAAGGGTAGAGAAGTGGATTAAGGGAGGAGTGATGAAGGGTAGGGAAGTGCATTAAGGGGGAAGTGTGGATGGGTAGGGAAGTGGATTAAGGGGGGAGTGTGGAAGGGTAGAGAAGTGGATTAAGGGGGAGTGTGGAAGGGTAGGTAAGTGGATTAAGGGGGGAGTGTAGAATGGTAAGGAAGTGGATTAAGGGGGGAGTGAGGAAGGGTAGATAAGTGAATTAAGGGGGGAGGGTGGAAGGGTAGGGAAGTGGATTAAGGGGGAAATGTGGAAGGGCATGGAAGTGGATTAAGGGGAGGGTTCATTTATTGGTCAATATATTTATATTTATATATATATATATATATATATATATATATATATATATATATATATATTATTAAATTCTTCATGAAAGCTCTATCAAGCTTATAAATCACACCCCTTTAGACTCCCCTTCGAGATAAATTTTAACATTTTTCAGTAGAACAATGTACCGCCGAAGGCCGATTCTTCCTAAATTAGAGTCTCGCTATCTCTCGCCATCAGCTGGAAATACATAGACTATAGAATGGGTGTGGATGTAGTAGATGTGGTATAGGGGAGGGAGGGGAGTGGAGAGAGAATGCAGGGAGTTGAAGAGTGGATGAATAGGGTGGAGAAGGGTGACGGGAGGGTGAATAGTATGAGTGTATGAATAAGAGGTAGTGGATAGAGATTGTACAAGTGGAGGAGTGTAGAGGAATAGCAGAGTTGGGGAAGAAGGATGTAGTGTGTGGAAGTGGAGAGAGCATGCAGGGTGTTGAAGAGTGGATGAATAGGGTGGAGAGGGATGAGGGAAGGGTGAAAATGGGAATGTATGAATAGATGTGGTGGCGTGGATAGGGATGGTACGAGTGGAGGGGTGCAGAGGAATAGGAGAGTGGGAGGGAGAAGGGGGGGAGAGGGGACGGGGGAGTGATTAACCCCTTCTGTACCGGCGACGTCTTTTTATTATTATTCTAGCTATATTTAGATGATTTTGTGCGGCTTAGAAAGGACCTGTGGTAGTAAAACAGGTTAAGTGAGATAGTTAGAAGCCAGAACATTGCTGGAGGCCCTTTTTAAACTGAATATAATTGTCTAATAGTAGCCAGAATTTAGTTTTATAAGGACAGCACCGGTACAGAAAGGGTTAAGAGAGTGGGACGGTGGAGAGTACCGTACGTGGAGGTGGAGTAGGGGAGGTGGAGTAGGGTGGAATAGGGGAGGTGGAGTAGTGGTGGAGTAAGGGTGGAGTAGGGGAGGTGGAGGAGGGTGGAGTGGAGGTGGAGTAGAGGAGGTGATGTGGAGGTTTGGAGAGTGTAGAGGAAAGAAAGGAGTGGGGGAAGAGGGAGGAGTGGAGGAGTAAGGGGTGAATGGGGAATGTGTGGGGTGAAGCAGGGGAGAATGGGGAGTGCAGAGGATTATGTGAAGAGAGAGAGAGAGAGAGAGAGAGAGAGAGAGAGAGAGAGAGAGAGAGAGAGAGAGAGAGAGAGAGAGAGAGAGAGAGAGAGAGAGAGAGAGAGAGAGAAGATGGAGTAGGAATGGAAGGTGTGGAGGAGTGGAAGAATGAGGTGAAGCATGAGAGGTGGGGGAGGTATGGGAGTGCAGGAGTGGAAGTGGGGTGAGTATGTGGGAGATGAGGAGGGGGTGTAGTGGGAGTATGTGGGGGAATAGTAGGAGGAGGAGGGGTGAGTGTGGTGAGTATGTGTGTGTGGGGGGGGGGAGTATTTGGGGGAGAAGAGGGGGAGTGTGATGAGTATGTAGGAGTATTTGGGAGTGCAGGAGTGGGAGTGTGGTGAGTATGTAGGGGGTAGCGGGAGTATTTGGGGGAGAAGAGGGGGAGTGTGATGAGTATGTAGGAGTATTTGGGAGTGCAGGAGTGGGAGTGTGGTGAGTATGTGTGTGTGTGGGGGGGGGGGGGGAAGTAGTGGGAGTATGTGGGGGGGGGGGGGAGTGCCTGCCATGTGGTGTCGGTAGTTACGTGGAGTGGGAGGGAACCAACTCTGGGAAACCAGGCCAGAGGAACCCGAGAGAGTCAGGAGGCGGCCGGAGGGGTATATAAGGCGGTGGGACGAGGTACAGAGTCATCAGTTGGCTTTGACCAGTAGTAGAGGCAACACACACACACGCACTCGATCCTTATAAAACCCTCTCTCCTCTTTTTGTGATAGCAAAGGTATGTGTCCCCACAGTGGAAGTTATAAGACCAAACTCCCGCATTTTCGCACCCCCAAACTACTACAATTCTATCTTCCCTCATCACCACCATCATCATCATCAGCATAGTGCCACCCAGGACTTGAAGTGAACAACCCTATAGTGCCCGTGTACAGTGCCTCAGTGCTGGACCTCCTGTGACAGTGATGTGTGCCTGTATACCGTACGAAAATATCAGAATAAGTAATCGTCCACTCTCGTTCACTCCGACATTCTACTCAGTAACGCAATGGAGCTACCTAAGTTCTAAATTTAATGTTTGTTCAGTAACGCAATGGAGCTACCTAAGTTCTAAAAAATGCTATTTGTTCAGCAAGCCAGTTTGAACATAGTATGCTTGCCAATATTTTGTATCTATCGCTTTTTATGCTCAAGATTATTTTGACGATCTCTGAGAGTCACTCACATAGTTCTCAGGATTTCTAGCTTTCTTCCGTAAGAACACAATAACGTAACTGTTTAAGCTGAATGTATAGAATATTGTTTTTATTTGTCAAGCTAGATTAAGATTTTGCGGAATCATTAGTCTTCTACTCTTACATCACTCTTGATAGTATGTCGACTGATTATTGTGTATGAAACAAAGCCTTGTTCAATAAAAGCCTTGTTCAATAAAAGCCTTGTTCAATAAAATGTCAAGACGTGTATAACTAAATAAGTATGACTGACATACTAGTTGACACGATAACGTAATGTTCCACTAACTATCAAACAATAAGGAATTGATTTTATAATATAGAAACAAAATACATTTATTGACATGGACGACTTCATTTACTTGCGACATAAGAACCAAGGCTACAATTCTAGTGAAAACTCAATCTCAATACCCTATAAAAGCAGGGTTAATTATTTCCGTATTAAAGCCAAAATTAGGACGAACCGGACCTAGAACTAACATTTTCCATCAATTCAATTTTACCTTTTAATCATGCTACCGTCAGATGATTTTATTCAGCTCACAGGGAACTCTATTCAATAAATGTTTTACAATTGTTACCCATAATATTAAACATGGGGAAGACATCCTCTTTCCCTGTTTGGAGAATTATATTTGTTCACCAACCAACTTCACTTTTAAACTCAATTAATGAAATCAACAAATACATATGGCACTCCAAGGACTCGAACCTAGGATACTCACATTACGCTATCAAGACAGTTAGCATTCATCATCCCTATCAGCGAAAATATGTGTTCGTTCCATTTACAAAACTGGCAAACTTCATGAGAATAGGAATAGCAGCGCCCCCTCACTTTAAGCCTATGATCCCCTGCCACCATGATCAGCCACGGAAGAGGCCCAAACAAAGCCTGTTTAAAGGGCCACGAGTCATCAAAGCCGCGCCGCCATAGAGAACCAACCAGCCGTGACGGATCTCTTGACTCGCGGGTGCCTAGAACAAACTTTACATATTCGGTGATACGGCTAATTCGGCTACTGTCAAAACTTTACACATTCGGTGACATGGCTAAATCGGCTACTGTCAAAAGTTGAGACATTGATCTGATGGTCATAATGCTAATTCGGCCGTTGCTTCCATAATTCCCCAATTCCGCTAAAACTCGGGAAGCTTAACTCACTGCTACTTCGGCTTCATTAACACTCACACATTTCAATCTTAATTATGTATATTGTTATAGAGTGAGCTTAAGGGGAGGTTTCTAGTGTGTTCCCTAGACCTCCATCAAACTTAAAATTACTCCCCCTAGACCCCCTTTCAAGATAAATTTGTACATTTTTCGGCAGAAAAATGTCCCGGCCGAAGGCCGATTCCCCTTAAATTACAGGCTCGCTATCGCTCGCCGGAAAAAAATCGACACCTAAATGGCACGAATGGTCTTAAAATTGACAGATATGGGGCGAGGGTTCTTAAAATCGCCAAACTAATGGGGCGAACGCCTTAAAATCTCAAAAGCAATGGGGCTAAACATGAGGGAGAAAGAGGTCCAGAAAAAAATCCTCCAGGTGGAAATCTCCCCTTAAATATAGGATGTGTAAATGTCATATAAGAGCAAGTTCAGCTCCATCACTGTTTCGGTTACTTTTACTACTTCGGTTACTTTTCACTACTTTTAAGGCCTAGTGGTTAAGGTGTTGGGGTGCTGCACTACCGGTCTGGGTTCAATCCCTGGCTGGGTCATATCACACAAATATTTAATACTATTATTCACGCAATGTTATATAGATAATTCATGTAACGTTGGTAAATTTAGAAGCAAATGTAATCAATACAAAGACAACACATTATGATCTGACTTCAAAATTAACGACTTGGATCATATAGTAATATAGGGTTAATCCTTGCTATGTTAATATGCTATAGTAATTATTATACTTTTTCCCACCAACCAACTTCACTTCTAAACTCAATTAATGAAATCAACAAATACATGTGGCACTCCAAGGACTCGAACCTAGAATAAATACTCCCATCGAAATTCCGCGCACTTACCCATTACGCTATCAATAAAGTAGGGTGTATAAATACAATGTGAATAAGATGCATTGAAGGGGGAACTACACCGCTTTCATTTGCATACGTTAAACAACCGAGCGAGTGATATCATCAATGTGTATTTACTCTTACACCTTTCACTCTCCCTGTGTTTGCACGCGCAGACGCAACTACTTAGTGTGTTGAAGCATTAGGCAAATATAAATACGTTTGTATATCGCATACACTAACGCATCTATCTCTAGTACGCTGATAATGATGTTTTATTTCTCCGTTCATTTAAAATAATATTTTAAGAATATTGTAAAATCAGTCACCTTTTCCTCAAGTTAAAAATACGATCGCTTGCTTAGAAGCATCAATAATACAACTCTCGTATTTGTTAAAGTTCTAGCTTGCATAACAATAAAAGCTCTTCATTCACAATTACCTGAACAACACTCAAAAGTCTTCTAGATACCAGTGGCACTAATTAACAATAGCTACTAAATACTCCATCCACGTTTCCCAGCTTAAGTAACAACAAATAATGCTAATCTATTCTTTAAACGCTAAACAGAATAATAGTATGCGTTTGTGAAGGAGTGCGGTTACCCGACGTACGGTACTGGGAACAGATGGGCTGGTCCGGTTAACCCGTTCACGTTATGTCGTTTGTCATACGCGGCTTGGTTGGCAGAAGTACGAAGTTGGCCAAATGTATCATCAATTAGTATTCTTATTCAAAGTATATACCGTGTGGCTTTATTTTGAGTCTCTGCTACACGGTTCATTAATAATATAAATAACAATCTAAATAATAACAAATAATAATACAAATAATAATGATAATAATAATAATAATAATAATAATAATAATAATAATAATAATAATAATAATAATAATAAATAATAATACAAATAATAATAATAATAATAATAATAATAATAATAATAATAATAATAATAATAACTATACTGAATATAAAAATCACTAGGCTTCCGTAGCCCTTTACAGGATTCGTCGGTTTTGACTTAGAGCATGCAAGCACAAATTAGAAAATCAAAGGTTGTTCACTTCAAAGGCTGGAGTTGCAGTTGGAGTTTTTTCATGACAAATGAACAAATATATATTAATGTTATATGTGTAAAGTTAGTACCAAAGTTCAAACCAGATAATTCATGAAAATACTAAGCTAACTAAATACTTAAAATTGTGATGAATCATGTATATATGTTACAGTAATTTTCCTTTTTTGCTATCGATTTAATACTGATACTTATTACTAAACCCTCATATCATATCATCTATCATCATCATTATTCCCTGTACATTCATTCATAATCTTTCTTTAACAGATTTGCATATGGATATAATAGATCATCTGTAGCACATACATAGCACTGGTTCACCCATATGAGCTTTGTAAATACATACCATTAGCTACCAAGAGTTCAACCAACTAGTGTAAATATAGAACTATAGAATAGATTTGGTGTTTGGATAATGTAAATATGCATTCCTTATCACAAACATCATTAGTTAATATACTGTACATATTAATAATTTAGCTTTATAGTTTTGAATCGATTTTGTATAGAATTAATGACATAGCGTAAATAAAGATGCTTTATCATTAGTACCAGATAGATTAATTTGTCTAAGTAGTAAGCAACATTAAAGGAGCACTGTGCTAAATTGGATAATGATTGTATAAAATGTACATACTTTCGCAAAATCCCATTATATAATGTACATAAGTAAGAGGAACCTATAGCCAGTTTGCATCAATTGTCTTTAAATAACAGTACAACTAAAATATAGCATATATGTGCACTCTTTCAAAAGAATAAAACAGTTTAATATGCATCTGAAGGTAGTAGGTTTGGAGTTAGAAATATCAGTGTACTATTATAAATATTTCTCGCTAATATCAGCTAGGTTAATGTATATATATAAATAGTAACTAGCTTTTTAGAAAGATCTTAGAAGTTTCTATTAACCCTTTGAGTACCAGCGACGTATGTTATATTTTATTCTAGCTAAGTTTAGATAATGTTATGCAGCTTAGGAAGGATCTGTGGCAGTTAATAGGGTTGGCTGAGATAGTTTGAAGGTCTACTATTGCTGAAGACCCTTTATAAACTAACTAAAATTATCTAACAGTAGCCAGCATATAGTAAAAAGGACGTTGCCGGTACAGAAGGGGTAAAAGCAACATTGCAATTAAGTCCATCATTACCAAAGCATTAGGTAGGATACTGTAACTAATAATAACTAGCTATTTACAGAGTCATTAAGTACATTATATCCAAAGCATTAGATAGGATAATGTAGATAATAGTTATAGGATATTGTAAATAATAGATATATAGGATAATGTAAATATTAATAACTAGCTATAAGACAATTTTTTTGTGTGGTATTGGATGCTATTTGTGTCCACTTGAGATTACTGCGGGCAAGTCCATGTGAATACAGTTCTAGTGGTGGTGGTGGTGGTAACTCTTCTCTTTCCTGTCATTAACTCCTTCCTGTCAGTCTGTCTGTCTGTCTGTCTGTTAGCTCTCGGGCTGACAGATGATAGCAGTGTATGTGTATCCTTCCTATATGTCTGTCTGTCTGTCTGTTAACTCTAGCCTCGACAGACGACAGCAGTGTATTAATATCCCTCCTTTATGTCTGTCTGTCTGTCTGCCTAAGCCCCGACAGACAAAACCACGTGAATACCCTGTGTTCACTGTCTGTCTGTCGTAGATCAAACAGACAGCTAGAATCCATTCATAAGTTCATTCCTACCTGTCTACCCATCTGCTTAAACCCCAGTAGACAGGAGCAGATCAAACTACTCTCCTTTCCTGCCTCTTTATCTGCTTTCTAACCTAAAAGACAGCAGCACCTCCATCACGTCTGCTTCGAGTCTGCCAAGCATGCTTTTGAGGTAAAATTGCAAGCGTAGTACACACGTTAGATATTTGGGCATTTATACAACCAGTGTTTCAGTCAACTAACCCCATTAATTCCTTGAGGATCATGACGCGTTTTAGCAGACTATTTTTACCGTCATTAGATGATCTTAGACAGCTTAGGAAGGATCTGTGGGGATTCAATGGGTCAAGACTATCGCCATGAACTCTCTGACTTCCCCATACCCTTCCTAATCTGCCTAAAATCGTATAATGCTAGCCAGAAAGCAGAACAGAAGTGCGTCATCGATTCTCAGAGGCCTTAGTAGTTTTGTGTGTTCGCTTAGCATGTTAATTACGATTCAGCTCACTTCTGACAATAAACTGACCTACATTATAGATTTAGAAACAAGACTCAGCCAATTTGACGTATACTCATCACTTATTAACCTCACCAAATTTGACAGATACTCATCACTTATTAACCTCACCAATTCACATCACCAGCACTATCAAATATGGAAGCACCGACAATAAGAGCTTAGGATAATAAGGAAAAAAATACTTAGGTGAAAATCTGCCCTTAAAGAAGCCCCTCGGCCCTTAACGTGTAAAACCGGTATCACACGAGAGCTTTTATAGCCAACATTCGATGATCAAAATTTGTCTGGCAACATTTCTAGAATATTTTGCACTGGTATCGGAAACTAGACTGATGATAGATGAAGATAAGTGACGGAAATATTTGAAATGTTGACCTCCTAAGCTGCCAGACCAGTGTTGAGGGAAAAAGCGCTCGTGTGATACCGGCTTTAGTAAGTATATCGCCATAACGTCACCAAGAACCCGTGACTTCCTTCCCAGGCTAACGGTGAAGTGTGTGTGAGAGAGAGAGAGAGAGAGAGAGAGAGAGAGAGAGAGAGAGAGAGAGAGAGAGAGAGATTTACATAGATACACTGGCCACACAGACCTTACGATACAAACGAGGTGGTCAGGACTTAATTCTAGAGAGAGAGAGAGAGAGAGAGAGAGAGAGGGGGGGGGGGAGTCATCTGGAGGCCCTCATAATAGCGGTCATTTAAATGCACAGTCGGTCACATAAGTTTGTAACCACTCCGTTATTTCATGCTTGGAAGCCATTATAAATGAGTTGGTTTACAAGAATAACTCCCAGCGATATAGGCTTCAAACTTCCAGCAATATAGGTTTCAAACTCCCAGCAATATAGGTTTCAAACTCCCAGCAATATAGGTTTCAAACTTCCAGCAATATAGGTTTCAAACTCCCAGCAATATAGGTTTCAAACTCCCAGCAATATAGGTTTCAAACTCCCAGCAATATAGGTTTCAAACTCCCATACATATTTTCCGTGTCCTATCCGACGCTACTCAGACCGCGCTATCCGAGTTCATTCCCACGCTGGCGACCGCGTTCACAAGGTAATTACGCTGCGGGCTTTCTCGTACGATGGCTGACGATGTGTTGGCGTCTCGGGGGCTTCACAACGAGATTATAAAGTTTACAGCTTCGAACAACTGTCAATTAATACATTCCCTTCGATGGTAGCAGTTTTATGATACTTGATTCATGTCATAGTTTACAGGTATATATTTTACAGGTATATATTTATGTATATAATCATTTATATAGGCATTTATTTATTTATATACGGACATAATTATATTGATTTCCCCATTTCCAAATTGTAGCTAGCTCGGATCTTTCAGTTCAGCTTAGAAACGAGCACACAATCTTTAAGTGAATACGAAATCTTGCATCTACCTTCAAAAATCATAAACAATAAAAGTAAAGTAATGATCTAACTTAACTTGCCCTTCACAATCTGCTTATAATTCCAACAGCTACCCCCAGACGATTTGTATTCAGCTTAGGAAGGCCCTCACAAAAGTAACTGCCACCAGCTGACCACAGGGGCTAAATTCACCGTATGTCGACCACTTAACTTCTCCCGTTGTTTTCGTTTTTCCTCCAGCTAGCAAAATGTTGTTGTTGTTATTGTTGATGTTCTTGAGGGGTACATAATTGGCGAGGGACGACAGCTGGTGTGTGGTGGGTGGTGTGTGTGAGTGGTGGGTGGTGTGTGTGTGTGTGGTGGGCAGTCGTGAGTTTCCTAGAGCGACCCCCTAAAAAATAATCCGTTCGGTGGAGAGCTGACAGAAAACGGAGATGGAAAACTAATCCATTCTTCTCCCTAGTTCATTAAATCATAGTATTAACAGTAAATATACCTTGAATAGCAATATACTAGTACATGTTTTAATAACCCGATTCTTTAAACTAAATTTCTCAATTATCATCACGTATACAAATATTATTTCACCCAATATATTAATTAAAATACAAAAATATTACTTCACCCAATATATTAATTAAAATAAACTCAGTAACTGAATAATTACCGATGTATATTGTGACTTTGGCATGCAACAATAAATGACGATTTCTTATATTTGCTTACGTAATCTGCAACCGTAAAATCCAATCTTGAAAAAAATACAATCAAATATCGAAAGAGGAAAATGTAGATGAAGCTGAGAATGTGGTGCACGACTTTTTAACGTGTCTGTACAGTCACTCAAAATATTTAATTAACCTTATGTATTTCTGTATGCAATTACAAGCACTGGCCATTATCTACAGACATAATTTGCCTTATATTAAATTATAAAAATAGGGTCTAACAATCAATGTATATATAATCACATTCATAAATCAGAGTCAGTGGATATATTTGTATAATGAAAACTAAGATGGGTCCACGAATGTTTATGAGTCCCTGTACAGTCGGACAAATAAGTGATGTCTCGGCACCAAGTATCTTTCGATCAATAAATGGTATCAGTAATTTCTAAAACTTGATTTATTCGTTTCGAGTGAGATATAGAAGCATGTTCCTACACTTACCCACCCTATTCAACATCTGACAGACATTAATACAGCACAGAGAGAGCCAAACGTAAAGACAGCTGAGACATGACTTATTAGCGTCCCTGTACCAATCGCCACTCCTTCTCCGTCCCCCTAGTGCTCTACCCTCTTCACACATAGCTCCCCATTTTTCTTCCGCAGCTCTCTCCCAACCCACTTCGGAAATACCACTCGTCTCCATGTACTCAAGCCACTACTCGTCCCCTAGCGGTAATACGTAACCCTCTGCAACCCCCCCCCCCCCATCTCCCTTATATATATAGCCATAGCATAACGTGGTATAGATATTTGATATATTACTAGGAGATATAGTATCATTCAAGAGGTCATCCGAAATCCTTACCTGCCTACATTGAAAGGGTTTCATAATTATAACGATTTTGGCTTTCATGTTGCGAATTGTTGCTTGTCATGGTTGCACATCGACTTCTGATATTGTCAATAAATTCTATGGATATTCTGCGCCTGTTTTCATTTCGCTATACGTTCAGGCTCGTCTACATTGTGTCTACAAGACTCTACATGCTCAGAATGTCATAGATAAGCTAGGTAACAAATACGCTTAAATTATCCTCAACTAGATGTGTCTAAATTACCTTAATCGAAATGTATTATAAAGCACAAAATATTCACATTCAATATATATTTTGAAGCTTAATATTATGATGAATATCCTGAAACAAATAGCAATAGGTATGGACTCAATTCCAAGTGTTTAGTGATGATAATGCTGGTTATTACAAACAAACACAAATCAATACTTATTTCAAGAACGAAACAAAAAAATGCCCAAATATATAGATTTTCTAACTCTCTCCTAAAATATTTTAAGAGTAAATAGACACTCCCTGTTTTCCGCATCTGTTACTAAGCATTTCATTTAAACACTCCTGTATATACCTTTAAACACTCCTGTATATACCTTTAAACACTCCTGTATATACCTTTAAACACTCCTGTATATACCTTTAAACACTCCTGTATATACATTTAAACACTCCTGTATATACCTTTAAACACTCCTGTATATACCTTTAAACACTCCTGTATATACCTTTAAACACTCCTGTATATACCTTTGTTTTCAGGATTCATTTCATGGAATAAACTTTTCCCCACCGACATAACTTCTTGATTTAACTTTTTTCCCCAGGCAAACTGTTTGCTTCCCTTATATTTCTGTCCAGTATAGTTTTAGAATGTGGCTTAGTTTCCCAGCAGCGACTTAACGTTTTCTCTCGCGCTTTGCTTCCCTTACGATGGACGAGATTTTGTGACTCATTTTCTCTAGGATCTGTATTCTCATGGCGTGCCGCGAACTATGAAGGACCTGCCATCTAGTGTTTGCAAAAGCCAAGTTTGTAGCGGTGGAGCCTGAGATCGCTACCACTTGCTAGCAGCTTGACTCATGCATGCTGAGGGCAACGCAATGACATCGTGCCTGTGACATGTTCTCACCTTTTCAGGCCCTTGTACAATCATGAAGACATTTTTCTTCTACGCTGCTGTCCTTGTTGTATGTATGCGAGTGGGGTGGGCAGCCGAGGTCTTGCAGCAAAACCCTCAACCATCGGCTACTGATGTCGTTGATGAGGCATCAGAAATATTCAAAGACAACCGTCAACTATCGGCTGAAGATGTCGATGATGAGGCATCCGAGAGGTTCTTATTCGGGACCGGAGTATTCAATTTGGGTGGAACGACGGGCACAACGAGCATCACTATTGGAAATGCCGGATACATTGCCCTGGGCGCTGCATTGCTCGTCCCCCTCATAGTTGGCCTAGCACTCTTGTTCTATCTCTTCGGAGGGGGGGATAGAGATAGTTCATCATACGGCAGTAGTGGCAGTACTGGTTATGACACCCACGCGCGTTCCTTAGTAAAGTAGGTATCGCTAAGCTGCAGACCTCTTTGATCAATTGTTTATCATGCTGCAAGTCAGGCCCGATCGTGCACTGGTCCCACATCCTGACCTGTCCCTGTCCCTGGCCCATCCTACTCCCTATTAACCACACTCCGCCAACAAAGCACCGCCACATTTTGTTATGACCAAAACATTCAGCCCTATAAGAATTCACTAGATGGCAGATATAGTGTAAAATGATTATCAATCAATAAGTCGATAGTTATATAATTGCCTCATTTCAGGCCAGTATGTTCTCTATTAAGTACCTGACTCTCCTGTTGGGCTTTGTACTTGTCTTCTCTGTATCTTCCCTGGCCACTGATCAAGCTTCGTCTGAGGACGGTGCGGATGACAAGACCTTGGAAGATCAAGAAGATAAAAACATTGAGGAGAAGTTCTGGACGTCTTCAAACACCGGCTCCCAAAGTGTAATAGTCTCAGGGGCAGGGATCGTGTGGCTCTTGCTATGGGGCATCGTATCTTTCATCATTGGCAGCGCAGTACTCTGCTACTGGGTGGGATGTGAATATGCATCAACTGGCCGCAGATTTAGTGACCTGGTGGGCCTGTATGTACTGATATTTTTGTTTTGATGAATGTAAAGTAATTGTAGAGACCACACGTACCCAACGCTGCTGCTGCCAAAGTGTCGCCTATCCAGAGATAAGTTTGCGAGATGAAGATACAAATGTATCTGTTATAATCCTGTTTCACCCTGGCACGACCGCCACTGACATGATGTTACTAGGAGGCACATGGAGTGCACTGGGTTGCATGTGCCCCATCCAATTTCAGAGCGTGAAAAAGAGCATGTATAAGCACTCATAAGCATGGCACTAACTAGTCATCACTGTGCATGATTACAACGCTTGGTGCTTACCATCAGGCGCCAGGCAGAACATTGAATAGTTCTAGCAAAACATGTATCCAGTTGACAAAGGCGTGCTCAAATTAACCCGTCCATAACCTAAGTCCTTCAACAGGCCCATCCTTCCTTACCACACAGCCTCCAGTGAGTTCCAATTTGACTTCTTATAACGAATTACGCCCATAGATGATGAAACTATATTAAACTACATTATTGTGTGCCCAGCGTAAATTTCACGTTGACAAGATGATGGGTACTTTTCAAAGCAAACCAAGGCCCCCACCCCACTCCTGCCTCACGTTCGTGCTAGAGTCACACCTCGGCTGCCCCACAGACATATAGTGATTATTGCTTTCTCTCACAACAAACTAAAATTGACTAAACCATCGCTACAAACGGCTTTTGTAAACCTTAACCAAGAATGGCAGGCTTCCTTTGTACTGTATATATCTACTCCGTGGAGCGTCCTAAGACATCCCCTCCGGTAGGTTAAAAGTATCAATTTGCCGTACCTGGTCTTCCAGATTACCCTGTATCCTTCCGAATGAACCGCACGCTGGTAGTCCTCGCCTTGGTGGCATGCCTTGCTACCTGCACAATGGGATTCTCGCCAGAAGCGCTCGATGAGTACCCGGTGCCGGTGGAATCAGAGGGGGACCCTGAAAGCAGGCTCTTCTTTGTCACCACCAATACAACCACAGTCACAGTCGGTTATGCCTCCTTCATCCTTGGTATAACAAGCATCCTCGTGCTTGGAGCCCTGATGGCTCTTGCATACTTTTATACAACCGGGGAAGATAGCGGATACGACTACTCCGGGTACTCTAGCAGTGGAGGATACTCTGACAGCTATGCAAGGAAAACGTATGTAAAGTTCATTTTGTTAGGGATTTAATTTGAAGAGCGGTGCCTTCCTCACCCCAATCCACCCTAACTCACCCCCAGCCCGGCAGTCCCTTATTCACACCATTCCCTAACCACACCAGCGTTTGTCTGAGCAGTGATGACCCTGCCCTCACCCCTGCCACCCACCACCACTACCACCACCACCACCACCAACCACAATCCACCCAATCCCACCGGTGGCTCGGCAGGACACAGGCGCTGCGGTTCATTCTTATAACATGGTCAAGGTTCTCTGGGAGATCTCATGAACTGGCCCTCTACAGGTCACATACAAAGCTCTCTCGTGAATATGACCATAGCGCTTACCCACCTTTATCTTTTCCGTAATCTCATATTTGGACACAATAGGTCGCAATTCACATAAAAAATTTGCACCACGGACAATATAATTCGACTTTCTGGTGCCCAGGTGCTATTCAATAGCTAGCCCAATAACTCACTGTGGCACCTTTTGCAGTGCAGTGACTTGCGGGTGACGCGAGAATGAACCGCACGCTCCTGCATGTTCTCGGAGCCCTGCTCCTCTCCTCCTGCGTCCTTGCAACCGACCACTACCCATATGCTGACCTGAGTCTGGATCCAGCAGCTGGTCAGAGTGAAGCTGATCCCAGGCTGTTCTTCATCTTTAACAATGCCTCCACGGGTTCATTTGTCACCTTCAACACCACCCTGCTCCTCTTCTCTGCTGGCATCCTACTCTGGGGCATTGCCGGTGCCATTGCCCTTTATTACCTACTGACATCCCCTGCCGACACAGGCTATGGGTCGGGCTACGGCTCAGACTCAGGCTACAGCTCAGGTTCAGGCTATTCAGGCCGCGGAAACCGAGGGTGCGTACAAACCTGACCACAACAACCTAGCCCTTCCCCCATGTGCACGTTAGTGGCCGCCCGCTGCACCACCGCCACTATCATCACTTTACATCAGACACCCCTTTAAAGGGAGTTTTCTATCACTAAATGTATAAAGGCGGTGGTTCAGCGGTAACCATTTTCATTCGAGACAAAGGTAAGGAATGTTTAATATTTTCTGGTAACTTCCAGTGCACTTACAGTAAAATGATAATGCATGAGTCACGTTATGTCATATATGCGGTGAATCATTTCCATACACGGAAATAATTCACTGACAAGAGTTTAGCTTGAGACAAAATAACGCGAATCAAGAATACCGTAGTCAACCCGCCTCCAACCACCACCAGAGAGTAATCGGGAACCAATAACTATAGACTGTTATCAAATACTAAACGCAATATCAACCACCTACGATCACAAAGCTAATAACGTGTCACAAACGCTTAAGATAGACAAACATTAAGGGAGGATGGCCGCATTAAGGGGGGATGGCCGCATTAAGGGTGGATGGCCGCATTAAGGGGGGATGGCCGCATTAAGGGGGGATGGCCGCATTAAGGGTGGATGGCCGCATTAAGGGGGGATGGCCGCATTTATTTGTCCATTTATGTATTTATATATTATTGTTTTAGTTTCTTCCCTAGACCTTCACCAAGCTTAAGAATACACCCACCCAAGACCCTCATTCAAGATAAATGTGTACATTTTTCGATAGAAAAATGGCCCGGCCGAAGGCCGGTTCCTCCTAAATTACAGGCTCGCTATAGCTCGCCAGGAAAAAATCAACACCTAAATTACACGAAAAGTCTTAATATTGACAGAGAAATGGTGGGAAAGGTCTTTAAATCGTCAAACTATTGAGGGAGAAGGGGGACCAGAAAAACGAACCCCTCTCCCCTAAAACCATTCAGTACCAGTGACGTCCTTTTCATTATATTCAGACAACTATTAGGCGATTGTAGTCAGCTTAGAAAGGACGTCTATCCGTTAAAAGATTACATACCATCTCAATTAAACCTCTTAGCTACCCTATACGTCCTTCTTAAGCTTCATAAAATCGTCTAAATGTAGCTGAGAATCAAATACATAAGACGTCACCGGTACAGAAGAGGTAAACTTGAAACATTTTCATTCGGGATTTTTAAATAGCATTCCTTTACTAAGATTACATCATTTATAGCATTTATAGCATTTATAGCATTTAATTCTCAACACCAAACACTACACTGCATAGCCTAATGCTTAAGGGTAGATATCGACTTGAGGGATTTTTTCTGGACCTCTTTCTCCCTCATGTTTAGCCCCATTGCTTTTGAGATTTTAAGACGGTCGCCCCATTAGTTTGACGATTTTAAGAACTTTCGACCCATTTCTGTTAATTTTAATACCTTTCGTGCCATTTAGGTGTCGATTTTATCCTAGCGAGCGATAGCGAGCCTGTAATATAAGAGGAACCGGCTTTCAGCCGGGAAAGTTTTCTACCGAAAAATGTACAAATTTATCTTGAAAGGAGCTCAAGGGGGTGCAATCTTAAGCTTGATGGATGTCTAGAGACCAAACTAAAAACCTCCCCTTAAGTGAAAGGAAAGGACATTTATGGGGCACAGATCTCTAAGGACCGACCTCGCTATGAAATGTTCCAGAACCTATCTGAATAATCTAACTTATTCATTTCAGTCCCAACACCAATCACTTATTAATGTCAGTCCCAACACCAATCACTTATTAATGTCAGTCCCAACACCAATCACTTATTAATGTCAGTCCCAACACCAATCACTTATTCATTTCAGTCCCAACACCAATCACTTATTCATGTCAGTCCCAACACCAATCACTTATTCATGTCAGTCCCAACACCAATCACTTATTCATGTCAGTCCCAACACCAATCACTTATTCATGTCAGTCCCAACACCAATCACTTATTCATGTCAGTCCCAACACCAATCACTTATTCATGTCAGTCCCAACACCAATCACTTATTCATGTCAGTCCCAACACCAATCACTTATTCATGTCAGTCCCAACACCAATCACTTATTCATGTCAGTCCCAACACCAATCACTTCCCAATGAAACCGTAGACTTTTATTGATAACGGAGTCACTATACTACTCAACTGTTCACTAAATACTAAGAGGATATTATTTAGAGTCATTTTCTCTTCATATACAAACGCTGAAAGTGGTCCCGGACCTTGAGAATTAGAACCCTTGAATGATGTTTCTGTTCGGGCTCTGTCTCGAGTCGGCCACCCCCAGCAATGGGGGTATATGCCTGAGTACATACATACATACATACATACATACATGCATAAATACATACATACATACATTAAATACATACATACATACATGCATAAATACATAAATACATTACATATATACATACATACAATTGGTTAATTATATGCAGCTGCTATATAATAAGATGGTTAACAGAAACACGAGATAACATAGTTTACTAATATTTATCTCCCGATTACAAATTAATAACATCCCCATGCAATTGAGAACCCTTCCGTTGGTACTCCAAAACTATTCCTCTGCCAGGTAGTCCGATAGTCAACATGCAGTAGTCAAAATCTGTATATATCAATTATAAGGAGTCATTGGGTGTGGGTCATTCAGTTAATCAGATTTAGTAGCCAAAGTTTGACAAGCAGTTTTCCAGCAGTATTAAAGGGGAGATTTCCACTTGAGGGATTTTTTTCTGGACCCCTTTCTCCCTCATGTTTAGCCCCATTGCTTTTGAGATTTTAAGACGTTCGCCCTAGTAGTTTTGACATTTTAAGACATTTTGCCCCATTTATGTCAATTTTAAGACCTTTCGTGCCATTAAGGTGTCGTTTTTTTCATGGCGAGCGATAGCGAGCCTGTAATTTAAGAGCAACCGGCCTCCGGCCGGGACATTTTTCTACCGAAAAATGTACAAATTTATCTTGAAAGGGAGTCTAAGGGGTGTAGTTTTAAGCTTGATGAAAACGTAGGGAACAAACTAAATACCTTCCCTTAATAAGTTCATTATACAAGGGATAGTGTTTTTTTTTGTTATCGATTTATTAATTATATAGTTTATTATATAGTTTATTATATAGTTTATTATATAGTTTATTATATAGTTTATTATATAGTTTATTATATAGTTTCATCGCTAGACCTCCATCAAGCATACAACCCCCCCCCCCCCTCCCCGCCAGTTGAAGTTTACTATGACAATTAGTTGACGTCGACTGAAGTGGAATATTGCATTTATATATAATATTTGTTATGGAAAAATCGTAATAAGGGAACATTTCGTCTGCCACAATCAATAATACGGGGTTGCAAATACAGTTTAAGGTTGCTGTTGTCGAATTAAATTAATGGCAATAATCTGATGATGCGTCGACACGTAGCCATACAAATTAGGTTGAGTTAACACCACATAATTATTTTTTTATATCGGACTGGAATATCACTTGGCTAAAATAGTTAAGAAGTCTAACAGTCTAGAAGCAAATGAGGCAGAATATCACTATGACTACTGAAACTTTAGCAGCCTAACCTTTACAAATAACTTTTGATCACGGTATTGCCAACGCCAATTTAGTTAGTTAGTTTTAAAATAGGACTTCAGAGGCTATCAACCCTTCAGGATTTTTAAGCCAGCACACTGTACGTCAAGAGTAACGTCAGGACTGGAGCCTCTTTACGAAAACCCCAGTCCCGTCAATATGAATGCCAAGTAATTGACTATTTGGTTGTAGGGGGAGGGAGGGGGTAATCACACAGTGGTTAATCGGTGTTTCCCGATAGACGAACTTGATCCTGATGACATTTCTAGGGTTTTAGGCATTGATATATTTAAGTAACACCTCGTTCATAACATTAATCATCAATTACAAACTCCAATGCACTTGAATAAACTATACAATACAATATCCAATAACACTCCAAATACTCCATTACGTAAAATAAAGCCATTCCAGTCTATTAATAATTTCAGTAATTACCGGAAAACTCGCTAGTGTAACACGGCCCTAATACATCTTAAGGGGGGTCACCTGCTTTTTTCCTCTCCTTTTCTTTCTCTCTTTGGCTTGTATCCATTCAGCCCCATTTAGCCTACTGTTTTGAGACGTCTATCCCCATCTAGGTGTCGATTTTTTCCTGGCGAGTCAGCATTGTATGGAGAAATCCGGCTTCGACGGAGGCATTTTTCTATCGAAAAATGTACAAATTTAGACTGCTGTCAAAAACATTTAAAACAAATTGACACCTGCATGGGGATAAGTGTCGTAAAACAGTAGGCTGAATGGGGCCGAATGGATACAAGCCAGAGAAAGAGAGAAAAGGAGAGAAAAAAAAAGGCAGGCGACCCCCTTAACCACTCATGTCCTTCCCGTCCGGCGATGACACACTAAATGAACCACGGGGGGCCAATGTCGACCTTTATATAGGAGCCCTCACCCACTGTCCAAGGCTCCTCCCATTTCAGTTACCAAGTCATGTCCCTATGATTAGAATGAATATAGAATGCCCTATAACTGAATTCACTCTGCGTTTTAGGTGGTAACAGTTTATAATTCATAGTGCAATTCTAATATAACTTGTAATTAAGATGGCTATTTTGATGGCAATAAATGCAAACTATTAAACCGAGTATGCAAATTCGAGAGAGCAAGGTACCAGCAACAACGAAATGGAAATTCTAAGTGCCTGTAAAATCATATCCCCATAATTTCTAAGCCATCGATCACTATCATCAGTAAACTCAAGATCATAGTTAACTTACGGATTCATTCAAAAACGTCAGTAGCGTTAGGATAGATTGTTAAAAGATAATATCCAAGTCAGATGGCAGTCCCCATAATCGGCTGTGATTGGATGAGGCTGTTGGAAGGGGTAGGGGGGTAGGTCGTGCAGAGTCACGGTCGCCAGGAGGTGTTTGATCAACGGGTTTCGTTACCGCCTGGGCGAAAGACGGGAGATTCCTGCACCAGGCCTGTGTTGATTAGGGGTAAGCGGGGCGTGGCTCGGTGGGGTCTTTCCTCCCAGCGGATCGAGTTAACATGCTCGCTACTCATGTGTTTGATGAGACCGAGGGAGGAGGTGGTGGAGGAGGGGAGTGACCATGTGCCCTCCCCTCCCCACCGCCGCCACACCCTTCCCTGTTGACCAAGTGATTTTTTTTTCTTTTCTGTCTGTACCTTACAATTTCGTTTTATCTGGCGCAGTAGGTCTTGCCCCCCCCCTCCCCCACCCCCCTTGCTAAACGCCCCCGCCCCCTGCGACGTCACTGCCCCCCACCATCATATAAAAGGCCGACTTGGTAGATTGATGGCATAGCACAACTCGAGCTTCAGCCTCACACGCTTAACATACCAACACAGTGATCAACAGTGTCTAGTAATTCATTTCATAGGCTTCAGTTCCGATAATACTCCCATTAGACCATTCAAATTGTTAAAGTCGTAATATCCCAGAGGTCCAACCTTAAATATTCCCTCACTACAAGTAATAAAAGCGTCACCATGCTCGGTAAAATAGTGTTGAGCTGTCTCCTGGCAGCTTGCGTGGCCTCCGAGGTCTTAGACTACGAGGATGGAAGTCATTACGACGAAGGGGGTCGTCTGATCATCATCCCCGTCGGTGCTACGGGTACCGGTATATCAGGCTTTAACTTCACAACCATAGGGCCAGCTCTGATAGCCTTAGCCTCTGCTCTGCTTACCCTTCTTGGTCTCGTGGCCCTCGGGTTCCTGATCTACTCTCTGGTGCTAGGGAAGGGCTCCTATGGATCTGGTTCAGGCTACGGTACCGGTGGAGGCGGTTACGGCAGCGGCGGCGGACAATCATCTTATTCCTCCTACAGACGGTAAGGTCGAGCGGTGGGGTCCTCCGGGGGGCGCCGACCAGTCTCATCCCTTGCATGCTTATACTTTTATTTGTATATATTTAAAGAATTGGTAGAATTTATTAGTGTAAATTTGTATATATTTAGATAATTGGTAGAATTTATTAGTGTAATTTTGTATATATTTAGAGAATTAGTATATTGTATGTGCGTTATGTTGTATATATGCAGAATCAGTAAGCGTAGAAGTGGAAGTATAATTTTGCAAGCATGTAGAATAAGAAGTGTCATTTTGTATATAAAAATGTGTAGATATGTAGAAGCATCATTTTGTATATATCAAAATCAGCAAAATTAGAAGTGATATTTTGTATATAAATATATGCAGCAGTAATATCGCTTTGTTATTACTGTGAATTAAAGTATATATTATTGGCCATTGCTTTATATAATTAATGCATGAACGTAATTGTAGCATCACTGGGCATAGATAAAGTATGAGTGTTTTGGTAATTATGTATATATTTATAATGTATGAATGTATTGCTTCCATTGTTGCATATCCAAACAAGGGAATGTGTTTTTAAGAATGCTGTATATATTGAATGCCAGAATATCCTTTATCATAATTCACCTCTAAGGATTGGATATAGATATAGTGTTTGTATATAGAATAAGTCATTCACATTGTACATAAATACGAATCATTCCCTGTAAATATATTCATCCATTCACAAATAATACTATAAACACCAGTCCACCCCTGTAAAAAGAAAAATCCAAAAATACAATACCTGAATCAGACAAGGACACAGACGCACAAGACACAAACACACACAAAAAGGACCCCACAAATGAAATATATATCACTACCCATACACTAAAAACAATACAATGAAGAACACTGAACTGAACACTGAATAATGAAAAACACCATCACCAACTAAGGCCCTCTTCTCCCAAACTATAAGTCAATAACATTAATATCCTAAATGCAACACAGAAGACAAAATTGCATCAACATCCACGACCCTATTCATACAATATAATGGTCAATAACAATACCCCAAATACACTAATATTAGAAGAATGGATATTAATAACCTTATCCCGAACGCATCATAAAACAATAAATAAATAAATGAAATAATATACAAATAAATAGTCAACAACAATAATTGCACTGTTCCCACAAAGCACGAGTAAAAACAAAACCCCAAAAGTACCATACCTAAAAGAAAATACATTAATACCAAGGTCCAGGCAGTTTAAGATATGCCATGTAAATATAACACAACGTTCGAACCAGTTAATCAAACAAGACAGAAACACGTCACCCAAACAGAAACAAACACCTTCAATAACATTCCTACCAAAGCCAAAGGAAAAGACATCAAAACCACAGCCCTGTCTCTTCAAAACAAAGATCACTAAAAAGCATCCACAAACGCACCCCAACTAAAAGAAAGGATACCAGTAACCAAACCTCGAACGCACCATAACAAAAAGCAGAAAAGAGATCAAAACCATGGTCTTGTCCCCTCACAAAATAGGTCCTTCGATCCTTACGCAATCGACTGGGAGAAGTTCTCCATCCTGGACTGGATCGCCATCGGAGAGGAGGCCTGGAGGAAGTTCGACCCCGCTGATCTTGAGTGCCAGAAGCGTCTTATCTGCGAGATCCACCAGAACACCCAGCGTTTCGGAGCCCCCGCCGCCAGAATCGTCGACGTCTTCAGGTAAATACGAATCATTCCCTGTTAACATGTTCATCCATTCACAAAGAAATACAAAATAAATAAATAAATAACATCAACACCAGTCCACACATGTAAATACGAATCATTCCCTGTAAATATGTTAATCCATTCACCAAAAAAAAAAAAAAAACATCAGCATCAGTCCACCCATATAATACAATACCTAAATCAGACACCATAATGCGTATAAACACCATATGAGGAGGAGCACTTTATTGACAACGTAAACACAACAAACACAATACCTGAATCAAACACCATATAGAGTATAAACACCATATGAGGAGGAGCACTTTATTGACAACGTTTAGAGCTTAATCAGATCAATGTCAGGTCAACGTTGCACTGTATTGACAACGTTTAGAGCGTCATCAGATCAATTTCATGTCAACGTTGCCAATAAAGTGTTTCTCCTCATCTGGTGTTTATAATCAGTGTCAATTAGTCTAAGTATATATTTATCAACTCTTTCAGTATACGATCATGTGTTTTCACTTCATTCTGGCTAATAATAGACGAATTCACTCAGCTTTGGAATACCCGATAGAAATGTAATGGGTAAAAGCTATTAATTAACACTTTCACTCCCACTGACTCTTCCTTAACTGAATAAAAGGATGCTTAGAAATATCTATCTATCTATCTATCTATATATCTATCTATCTATCTATATATCTATCTATATACAGTATCTATCTATCTATCTATCTATCTATCTATCTATCTATCTCTCTCTCTTTCTCTCTCTGCCCATACATATATCTAACCCCCTCGCACCCCGTCTCTCCCGTACAGTTACCTCCAGTACGCCGAGGTCCTTTCTCTGCCCGACGAGATAAAGGCCATTGTGGAAGAGTACAACGACGCGGCTGATCGAGGTCGGAGCCTCCAAAAAGACTGCGGCGAAGTGTATACCACGTGTGATTTCTCGGTCAAGAAAATAATGGACAAATACTCGAGTAATGAAGTCTAGGAATTGGTCTGACTGAGGAATCGAGAGAGAGAGAGAGAGATAAATGGATGGTTCTGTAGGGAGATAATGAAGTTCAGGAGTTGGTTTGGCTGAGGAAACAAGCAAGAGAGAGAGAGTGAGAGAGAATCATGGAATCTAGGAGTTGGTTTGGCTAAGGAAACGAGATAGAGAAAGAAAAGTAGAAGGATGGTTTTCTAAGGAGCTGTCCATTTTCTCTCGAGCGGCCCCCTTTACGTTGAAGAACATGGACTAAACTAATTTCACCAGTTTGGGTGATATTTTTTTTACTGTCCTCGTTCTTGACCAACTAGCTCGTTGTTAGATTACTGTCGTCACTCTGTTTGTTGTTTATTTTTTAATGATGTATTTAAACCATCGTTGTTATTTTGTATTTAAGATATATAATTTATTGACTGTGATGACTGCCCCGACTGTCCGACCGAATCGCCGCCATACACTCAGGACCCCGACGTGACTGACTGACTGATTGCCGACTCGTATATTCGTTTGACTAATTACTGACTCATTCCTTTGTAAATAATTGTGACTTCCTTGGCTCTACATAAAATCCTTCTCTGACATGATGACTTTGACTGACTCCACTTGACTAACTGACTAACTGTAACCAACCATTAATAACCCCTTGAGGATCGTGACGCATTTTGGCAGTTTATTTTGACTATCATTAGACGATTTTATACAGCTTGCGAAGGATCTGTGGGAATTCAAAGGGTGAAGACTATTTCGGTTACCCCTTTGACTTCCCTATACCCTTCCTACTCTGAATACAATCGTCTAATAATAGCCAGAAAACAGCAAAGAAGTGTGACATCGATCCTCAGAGGCTTAATTGACTGTACAACTACTAACCAACTGCCTGACATATGACTTTTTACTGACAACTAACAATATTTTAACGACATAGTGTGAACAGACTTACCCCTGCTTCAATAATGACCTAGACAGCACACAGACCAACTTAGAATTAACAGACCATAAGGACCTAATTGACTCTGAGGCTAATCATACTAATACTTTGACACCACAAACTGACAAACTGACTTGACAGACATAAACTGACAAAACAGTGTACTTGACTGACTAACTGACTGACTGGCTGACTCTGAAACCTGACACACATACGACTCAACTGCGACTAACGACTAAACTACACTGCACAACTCATGTGTTGAATTATAACAAAAAGTTACACACGTACACGAGTCTCAATCGGGTTACATGTTCAAAAAAAATCATGTAAGCTAATTGAACACTCACAATGTGCATCTCTTCTGTTACAATTGAACACGGAACTATAACAGTGTACTAGACTCATCACTAATGTACAGGACTGACTGTAAAAATAACTTTGTACAGATGATTACTTTGCAGATACAGTATATTGATGACATGTACCTCTGACTTGTGAATATAATGTACAGACTCACGTGACTCTACTGCAAATGAAGAGACTCACTCGTAAGGAGAATACTTCAGGGAATTGACTGACAATTTCGCCTCTCAGGACCAAGACATGAAGAAGAAGAAACGACGGATATGTTTTAGTTTAGTATCTCATAAATTTAACGTTTTCTATCTACCAGGGAAAAATCTTTGTTTACCTCGAAGAATAATGATCTCCCTGAATGTTTCATTAACAAAATGTTATTACTTAAAATGCTACCATACGCTGCATTCCAGATTATTCCATTATTTTAGTGTTAATTTAATACATGGATATATTTTGGTTACTGTACATACATCGCGTATTTTGTTAATTATCCTATGGTTTCTGAAGGCTTATTTAATAAATTATTTTCATTTGAATATTATTGTCCTGTTATTTTATTTCCTATACCCTCATATGTGTTTGTATTAAATGTGCCATTGCTCACATTATCAACATTTATATATTGATACATAATAAGACAGTATGTGTTTGCATAATAGCTTACTTTGCAAAAAAAAGTACAATGCGGAAAAATTAAGCAGCATGTATTACTAAATAAAATGTTCATTAAGAGATACGTGAGCGATAAAAAATTAACCATAAAATGTCAAATAGTCCACACCATTTGCCTGGTCATGCATTAGACTTTCTCTTGAATGAATCTGTGTTGGTGAACAAAAATAAATCCTCATATGGACTTAAACCCTTTCACCCCCATGACGTAACTTTCATCATATTTTCGTTGCATTAAACGATTTTCTTTCTACCTATACGGCTCAAATGGGTAAATACAATCTCACTACACCCTCTTAATAACATAGATCCTTCTGAAACTGCATACAATCATCTAATCTTAACCAGAATCAAAGGTAAAAAGATGTTATGGTGCTGAAGGGGTTAAGAAAATATTAACAAAAAATCACTATAAAAGAGAAAGTTAATTAAAACTTCAATCACCTTCACAAGTTAATAAAACATGTGTATCAAACCTGTGAGAATATATTAAAAAAGTGTATAACAGAAACTTTACACTGAGTTGCCAAGTCATGAATTAACTTTCCCAGGTAGAAATCGACCACTTTATGCCAAAGAAAGCTGGTCTTAAGATAATACAGTAGGATCAAGTGAGTCGTCATCTTTATTTCGCTCAGTAGAAAGTTGCATTGAAGCAATAAAACACGCACATTAGACATAAGAAGCGGTGAAATCATATAGATCTTTGGATGAATGCATGCGTCAAACTCTCACAGCAATTACAATCAGTCCTGTGAAAAATTAGAAGAGAAACTAATGAAAGTTTTCAGACAGGAAACTTGACCCCTTGAGGATTATGACGCGTTTTGGCAGTTTATTCTGGCTACCATTAGACGATTTTACACAGCTTAGGAAGGATCTGTGGGAATTATAAGGGTACAAACTATATCAATTAACCCTCTGACTTCCATACACCCTTCCTAATCTTGAAGAAATCGTCTAATACTAGCCACAATCGTCAAAGGGTTATACTGGTAATTGACAAGCGCCTTTTCCTCCACTTGTACAGTCGGCCTAATAAGTGATGTCTCGGCACCAATTATGTTTTGATCAATATAATTGGTATCAGCAATATTCACACACGAGTTCTTCTTTTTGAGTGAGATATACCAACATGTTCCTACACCTACCCACCCTATTCAACATCTGACAGACAATAATACAGCACAGAACGAGCCAAACGTAATGACAGCTGAGACATGACTTATTAGCGCCACCGTATAGGCAAAACGGATCTGGCAGCTTATGAGGCGAGGTATTATAATATTTCTGTCACATAAATTACTCCATTCAGTCCTTTTCACTTAATGCTGGCTACTGATAGATGGTGTTATTCAGTTTAAGAAGGGCCTCCAGCAATTAACAGGGTTCGAATCCCGGTGGATCACATAATATGCCTTCATTAATTTCATTGGAGGTGTTTGGTGTTGGGGTGAAATTAATAAACCAAAAAATAGATTAACCTTTTTTATTGCCACATATCCTTCTTAAGCTGTACAAAATCGTCTAACTATAGCCAGAATAGAATATAGAAGACGTCGCCGGTACAGTAGGGGTTAAGCTATTTAAGGTCTAGGTTCCAATATCAATATTATAATGTAAAACTTGCAAAATAAACAAACCAAAACGTATACGAACACAGTAAAAAGACAAAACAACGAATCAAAATCGCTATGTGGAAACAGCGCTTAAAAGATCCCAGAAATCCTGATGGAAAACAAAACTTTGAATATAATGATAATACAAATGCCATCCCCCCGGCCCCCTTAACCCCTTCTGTGCCAGCGATGTCTTTCATATTGTTTTCTAGCTACACTTAGACGACTGTATGTAGTTTAAAAAGGGCCCCCAGCAAATTTAAAACACTTCGAACTATATCACATAAGCCTTTTGACTGCCATAAATCCTTTTTAAACTGCACAAAATAGTCTAAATACAAATAGAATCTAATAAAAAAGACGTCGCCGGTACAGAAGGGGTTATTAGCGTCTGCCACCGAAACTTACAAACCTAATCAAAACAGTGAATTGGCGAGTCCACCGGAGAAAAAAACCTATAGCCGTAAATAGGACGGACAAAAGGCAAATAGTCTATAAAAAAGGAAGATAAAAGAGAGAAGGCACCCATCGACCGGACTGAATGAGGGTGGAAACCGAAAAGTCATCCTCCCATCCGGCGTCCGACCAGTAGACCATGGTTGAATGACAGCCAGGTTGACCACAGCCACTTTGACCACAGCTATATCGTGACCGTCCACAGCCATATGTTGACCACAGCCACTTCGACCAAAACAATATGTTGACCACAGCCACTTCGACCACAGCCAGGTTGACCACAGCCATTTCGACCACAGCCAGGTTGACCACAGCCACTTCGACCACAGCCATATCGTCCACGGTTATTCGCTCAAAGTAACTTCGCCCTCCGCTATTTCTTTTACATATATCAAACTCACAGCCATTTTGGTCACAGAGAGTAAACTCCATACATAGCCACTTCGCCCACAATAATCTAACTCACAGTCACTGCACCCACAGCCGCAGATACTTTTCCACCAGTCATTTCGTCTGTCTCTTTTTCCTGTACTACTTTTCCTACTTCGGGAGCGGGAGACTAGGAATCCTCCTCCCCTTGCAAAATTCACCTACTAGACAAGACAGAGATAGGGGCGAGGGAACGCAAAAGTGGTCTAGAACCCTAAGAAATAGAACTTCAAATGTTGTTTCTGTTCGGGCTTTGTCTCGAGTCGGCCACCCCCAATAATTGAGTATATGGCTAAGTATATACTGTATATATATATATATATATATATATATATATATATATATATATATATATATATACTGTATATATGTTACAGGGAATCTGTGTAACCAGGGATTTCACGAAATCCCTGGGGAATTTATAAAATAAATTCAGAAATATGCTTAGAATTCTATATTTTTAAGATTTCCAGTTGCATTATATATTACCATTTTGCTGTAAAAGTTAGGTTAAGCAACATTTATTGAAGATAGGTAAATGTATTATCAATATTGTGTATGTATATACTCAGCCACATACCCCATTGCTGGGGGTGGCCGACATGAAACAGAGCCCGAACAGAAACAATATTTAAAGTTCCTATTCTCAGGGTCCGGGACCACTTTCACGTTCCCTCGCCCCTTCCTCTGTCTCGTAGAGTAGGATAATTTTACAAGGGGAGGAGGATTCCTAGCCCCCTGCCCCCCAATATTAACTCCATTAACCCGTTCAGTACCGGTGACATCCTAGTAATTATATTCTGACAATGATTAGTCGATTATATGCAGCTTAGAAAGGACCTCTAGCAATAATAAGGCTTGCAACTATCTCCACCAATCTTTTTAACTACCACAGATCCTCCTTAAGCTGCATAATATCGTCTAAATATAGCTAGAATATAATGTAACACACGTCGCTGGTACTCAAAGGGTTAATCGTGTACTTAATTTAAAGGTTCAGTTTTATCTTCCTGATATATTAAGTTTGGAAAAATGTATGGTACTTTGGCTAAACTGAGCCTAACGTAACCTTTCCACTACAAGATATCCTAAATAAAGTGCATGATATCAGATATATTTCAAATTTAAATGTATTATTTCACGAAATCACTAAGAATTTCGTGAAATTCTTAGTTAAACAGATTCTCAGTAACATACATACATACTGTACATACATTCATACATACATATATACAGTTCGTCCACAAATATTTCACCCACAGCCATTCTGAATCAACCACACCTAAACTAAAGGCCATGTTTCACGCGCGCTTTCTTCGGCCTATATCGATTGGCAGCTTAGCATTTTCGTGAGTTATTTGTTTCATTATTATCGCCAATAGACTGAAAACAGAATATTATAGATGAACACATTCTTATCAGTTTGCCATACTACTGCACCATTGCCGTTAACCCTTTCTGTGCCGCCGACGTCCTGTTCATCATATATTAAGCCAGCACACTGTAAGTCAAGAAGAACGTCAGGACTGGATTATTCAGCCAGCACACTGTAAGTCAAGAAGAACGTCAGGACTGGATTATTCAGCCAGCACACTGTAAGTCAAGAAGAACGTCAGGACTGGATTATTCAGCCAGCACACTGTAAGTCAAGAAGAACGTCAGGACTGGATTATTCAGCCAGCACACTGTAAGTCAAGAAGAACGTCAGGACTGGATTATTCAGCCAGCACACTGTAAGTCAAGAAGAACGTCAGGACTGGATTATTCAGCCAGCACACTGTAAGTCAAGAAGAACGTCAGGACTGGATTATTCAGCCAGCACACTGCAAGTCAAGAAGAACATCAGGACTGGAGCCCCTTTTCGATAATACCAGTCCCTTATGGAGTAAATGTTAGTTAGTTAGTTAAAATAGGACTTCAGAGGCTATCTATCCTTCTGGATTATTCAGCCAGCACACTGTAAGTCAAGAAGAACGTCAGGACTGGAGCCTCTCTGCGAGAACCCCAGTCCCTTGACGACAGGTTGAAAGTACTTTGGGTAAATATAAATAAAGTTACTGAAACAAGTCTAGTGGGTCAATGGTGCTTGTAGAAATTTGCCTATTTTAGGGACTTTCGTTTTGAGTGGATGAGAGAGAGAGACTAGCTGACCACACAGACCTTACAATTCAAACGAGGTGGTCTGGACATACAGAACCCCAAATAAAGAAAAGAGGAAGAACAGAATAGCACAGTACGTGAAGGAGAGAGAGAGAAAGTGTGTGTGTGATTGAGAGAAATTGAAGAGATCAGACGAAAGGAGAACTTTCCCGAAATTAGTGAAAGTTGTAAAAGAAAAAGATTTATCGGAGAGAGAGAGAGAGAGAGAGAGAGAGAGAGAGAGAGAGAGAGAGAGAGAGAGAGAGAGAGAGAGAGAGAGAGAGAGAAAGCAAGAGCGAGAGAGAGAGAGAGGGGTAACTTTAAACGAGTCACGCTGGTCATGCTACAATACTTTGGAAACCAAGACTTCCCATAGCGACCCATTTACATCAGAGTCACACCGGAGTCACACGAGCATTTTGGATCAGAGTCACAGTATCCGAGTCAAATAGTAGCTAAAATCGAATCTATTATCTGACAATTTTCTCGGAGTCACTTTATCCGAGTCAAACATGCTAAAATATAATCTATTACCTGGCAATTCTCTCGGAGTCACTTTATCCGAGTCAAATAATGGCTGAAATCGAGTCAACAATCTGACAATTCTCTCGGAAACACATTTGTTTTTATATATATATACAGTATATACAGTATATAGTATATATATATACTGCATATATATATATATATGTGTTTTTTTGTTTTTTTTTAATATCTTTCGAAACGACTGCTCCATTCTTCTACACTAACGACCTTCGCAATTTTGTTGAAGAGGAAAGTCAATTACTCCACCCACCAAAAAACTCCCTGATGTAATAGTTATAATTATATAGATCAGTGGCCATCCAGGAAGGGCTATTTGGAGTCAGGAAGGTTTTTGGCGAGATGACGTTGTTTTGGCACCGAGCATGGAGTATTTTTTTGGAGTTACTCGCATCCTCCACCGCCTGTGAACGTAAAGAAAGGTGTGTGTGTACTTACTCTAGTTGTACTTACTCTAGTTGTATTGCGGGAGTGAGCATGCTCGTTATTTCCCGCCTCCTATATGTGTAGGTGTTATACGTATCGTTGGAATGGCTGTGGATGTGTGTGTAGTCTGTATTTTTAGCCAATTGGCGACATCGGAAACGAAGGCTTAGGGTGGATCTGTATGGTACCATTCTCACTATAGACGGTACCGTCTCGCCCGAAGGCTTAGGTAGCCATCAGCTTAGGTGAACCATATGATACCCATCTCGCCTTGTACCATTTTTGCCAACCCCAGATGGGACGTCACAACGTCGTCCACTTACTCCAGGTACCTATTTACAGCTAGGTGAACTGAGGCTAACACATGAAAGGAGACAAGCCCAATTTGTCTCCGCCCGGCCGGGGATTGAACCCCCGACCCCTCGTGTGTGAGACGAGAGCTCTACCTACTAGGCTACGGGCTGTGTGTGTGTGTGTGTGAGTGTTGTTGTATGCGTGTGAGTGTTATTGTATGCGTGTGTGTGTGTGTAATAATAATAATAATAATAATAATAAACGGTTTATTAAAGAATGGCAGCCTCATGAGCTGAAAATACACATTTTACAATTTAGTGGATGAACATGAGATGTACAGATATGAAAATGGTAAGCTCAGTTTACAATGGGTGAGTATAATATACTTTACATTAAAAAAAAAATTAATACAATAATTATGCTAGTGTAAAATACAAATTATGTGTGTGTTTGTGTGTGTGTTATTTGATTATAACAATTAATCGAAATCGAAAGCCTGTATTATGTCATCGGCTTCCAGAAACGAACAAAACACTTTATTGATTGTCTTTTCGCTGATTGGTGATGGGCTGAGAGAGAGAGAGAGATTAATGTTTATAGATGTTCACATAAACACTGACTACACAGACCTACAGTTCAAGCGAGGTGGTCAGGACCTAATTCTAATAGAGATAACAGAACCCCAAATATAGAATAGTGGAAGAACAAGATAGCACAGCAAAGAGCTTGAGAGACGGGACAACACTAGCTTAGCTTAACTCCTGTAAACTACAATTAGGTAAACACAATTAGGTAAATACACACACACACACACATATATATATACACACACACACACACACACACACACATACACACACACTGTAGAGTATAGAGCAGAAGTGTACATGTACGTCAGCCATATGTAAGTCACCATTTCCGTTTGACCTACATCATTCACACCATGTACACCAACTTAGTGTACACCAAATGTGTGCACAGTTGGCTATGTAAGTCAAGTTACAGTTGATATCAGGCTTGTCTTCCCTTAAGTGTAGTGATGTCTGCCAGATGTTGAACAATGGTAAAGGGTAAGTTTGTATATTTTGGACGGCTTATTTATTTAATGATTTATTTTTGTATTATTATTATTATTATTATTATTATTTTTTTTTTTTTTTTTTTTTTTTTTTTTTTAGTTTACTCGCTAGACCTCCATCAAGCTTTAAATAAACACCCCCTAGATCCACCCCTTCAAGATAAATTTGTACATTTTCGTCCGGTTCCTCCTAAAATTACAGGCTCGCTATTGCTCGCCAGGAACAAATGGACACCTGAATAGCACGAAAGGTCCTAATATTGACAAAGAAATGGGGTGAAAGTTCTTAGAATCGCCATGCTAATAGGGCGAACGTCTTATAATCTCAAAACAAATGGGGCTAAACATGAGGGAGAAGGGGGCCACGAAAAGCGACACATCCCCCCTTAATCAACTCCGGTGTTCCTCAGGGTTCTGCCCTATCTCCTATGCTCTTTCTAATTTTCAAAAATGATCTTCTCAACTGTACATCCAGTCCCGTCCATTCATATGCAGACGACTCTACTTTACACCACTCAATTAGTTTTCCAGAACGCCCCAGCCAGCAGTCCCTCAAAATCAAACGTAATGAAGCCATAAACACTTATCTTCTGATCTAGCTACTATTTCCAATTGGGGTAGAGAAAACCTTGTTGCATTTAATCCTTCCAAGACCCAAGTTATCCATCTTACTACCCGTCAGGAACCTCCAGAGGACTATCCCTTATTCTTCAACAATACAAAAATCAATCCTTCATCTTCTCTCAATATTCTCGGTGTCTCATTTTCTTCTGCTCTCACTTGGAAGGACCATATTACCAGTCTTGCTAAGGCAGCCTCCCAGATGCTGGGTGTGCTCAACCGCCTCAAGGGGTTCTTTACCCCTGCGCAGCTTCTTGCTCTGTACAGGGGCACAGTGCGTCCTTGTATTGAGTATCGTTCACATGTGTGGGGAGGATCCTCTCACACCGCTCTCCTAGACAAAGTAGAAAGGAAAGCCTTTCGTATTATTAACTCAAATCCACTCACCAACTCTCTGCAATCTCTCTTTCTTCGCCGCTATGTTGCATCTCTCTCGCTATTCTATCGCTACTACAATAATCAGTGTTCCTCGGAGCTTTCCCAGTGTATACCACCTCCTCTACGTAGGGTACGTAGTACCCGCCTTGCAACACAATCCCACCCCTACTCTGTGCAACTCTCCAACCAAAGAGTGAAACGCTCTTCTCAGACTTTCTTCTATTCAACTGCTGAGCTCTGGAGCTCTTTCCCAGAATCAGTCTTTCCCTCTTCCTATGACTTAAATTGCTTCAAACACCGTGTGTCCAAGCATTTTAGCTAGAACGTCCCTTGATTTTGGCCCTGTCACTCTTTCAAAAGTGGGGGAGGCACTCGCTGCAGGCATTTATGCCTTTTGTCTCCCTCATTCACATAGAAAAAAAAATCGTTTTCTATATTACAGGCCCTCCTCGATCATTCCCAAACCATCGTGTTGTTGTTGTTGTTGTTGTTGTTGTTGTTGTTTTCCCTTGAGAGTACTGTACATAATTATACTTCCTGGTCAGAGTACATAATCCTTCTTCTTCCTATCCGCTCTCTCTCTCTCTCTGTGGTACACCCCTACTTCCGTCCTCTCTTTTTTTATCTCTGCCATCGAAGTTGGACGGAGAATATGTTTGTGCCTCCGTTTGTTTCTTTCTTTGTTTGTCTGTCGGTTTGTGTGTCTGTAAAAAAAGATATCTCAAACAGTTACGAACCGATATTCACGAAAATTGGTGGTCAGGTAGAGTATGCTCCAAGGAAGAAGTTATTCCATTGTGTTGGCGATAGGTGGAGCGCATCTCCTGAGCGCCCCTCTATTTTTATAAACGTTCACCTCTTCCGTCTCTTCCTATTTCTTTCCTTCCTCATCCTCCTCACCCTAACCCTCCTTGTTTTCGTCTTCTTCGTCCTCCTAATACTCCTTATTCTATTCCTCTTCAACTCCCTCCTCTTCTTCCTTCCATTCCTCCTCTTCTTCTTCTTCCTCCTCTTCTTCTTCTTCTTCTTCTTCTTCTTCTTCTTCTTCTTCCTCTAGTTCCTCCTCTTCTTCTTCTTCTTCTTCTTCTTCTTCTTCTTCTTCTTCTTCTTCTTCCTCCTTCTCCTCTTCTTTGTCCTCCTACATTAATTCCTCCTCCTTTACCTCTACTTACATCTGCTCCTCCCTCTCTCGTCTACCTCCTTCCTCCTTCCTCCCCCCCACCCCCCCCCCTCCCCCCTCCTCCCCCACCCCATGTACAGTTACCTACACGTCCAACTGGTACAGAACTACTTTTATTTATTTTTATTTTATTTTTATTTGTATTATGACTATACCCTGTTTCTTTCCAGCTGACGATAAGTTCAATCCCTTAGCAGCTATTTTCTCGATACTTAATGGACAAATATGAAACTACTACGTCTCTGCATCAGTATTAAGACCAAGTTTATATCATTAGCACCATACTTCACTCTTAAATCTTCTAAATAACTGAGGAAAATTGATGGGAACTTTGCAATTTACCGTCAGTTGAAAAGAAACAGACTAAACATAATGGCTATAACTAAATATATAATCAAATTCATATACTTAACTTTTAACTGGCTTGATGGTGTAATGGTTATAGAGTGCTTAAGATCTGTATGCGGTAACCCAGGTTCGAATCCCGGGAGGATGTGAGAGGTGTGAGAGGAATCTGCCTTGTGTGGGCCAATCGGCTTTCTGCAGACTCCCATTTTCTTATGTTCTTGTGTTTTTATCATATGCTTTCATTAATTTAATTGGTAGGTGTTTGGTGTTGGGAGTGAAATAAATATATTTGATTATTTGCCTGCCGAAAAGCATATATGTAACAGCTGTACGTGTAGGCAACTGTACATCCAAGGAATGTACAGTTGTGGTCATAAATATCTTAACACCTCCTTATGATTTACACAACGAACAATATTGACTGACGAAAACAATGGTTCAATCTATTTGGCTAATCAGCTTATCAAAATACTTCGTGAGAGTATCATAGTATTTCCTTCATAAATATATTGTACAGTTATTCCTGACTGTGAATGTATATCTTCCTCCCTTCCATTCATTGTCTACGTTCAGTATATTTCCCTCACACTCGTATGTATACAGTACACTCTCCTCTTCCCATTCCATTTCAGTATATTCCCATACACCCGCATATATACAGTATACTCCCCTCTACCCCTTCCATTACTGAATGTGAATGTACTGTATATCTCTCTCCCTTCCATGTCAGTATATTTCCCTACACCCATATATATATATATATATACAGTATATATCCAGTATACTCTCCTCTTCCCCTTCCATGTCAGTATACATTCCTGCTCCTCCTTCCATGAACTAAATGCCATTCGTGCCTTCTTACTCTTGGTCATGCAAGCCCCACAGACAGTTACTCACCATTCCCCTTCACTGCATACCGACCACACATTGGAGTAAATCGTGTCTCACTTTGAAGACTGTTAATTTAGGTTAGGTTCGGTGATATTAGATTAATGTTAAGTTAGATTAAGTTAGGTGATATTAGATTAATATAAACTTTGGTTAAGATAATGTTAGATTTGTTATCACCAGGCTATGTTAGAGTTGAGTTTTGTTAGAATAAAGTTTCATTAATTTAGATCAATGTAAGACAAAGGTTAACGAAAGGTTACGATTTATTTGTATTTATAAATTTATAAGTTTAGAGAATCAAAAGAGCGAGTTCTTTTATCCGGATGTTGGGTTAGAGCATGGGTGTGTGATGTCCCCATGGTTATTCAATATATATAATATGGATGGAGTCATAAAATAAATACAAGGAAGAGCAGTGGATGTTGGTGTATCACTGATAAGGGAAGGATATGAGTGGAAGTTCCCTGTACTGCTGTTTGCTGATGATACAGTTCTGATGAGCGATAGTGAGTGGGAGTTGCAGGGTCTGGTAATTATGTATGGAACAGTGTGTGAAAAACGGAATCACAAGGTAAATGCAGGGAAGAGAATGGTTATGTTCTTTGAAAGGGGTGCAGGTGAGGTTGAATGGTCAGGTTATAGAGAATGCCAGCTCATTTAAGTATTTGGACAGTGTGATCAGTAAAGATGGGAGTATGGAGGAAGAAGTGCGGGAGAAGGTGCAACAGGAGAAGAGGGTTGTAGGAACGCTGGAAGCAGTAACAAGGAATAGGGTGGTCAGCATGAAAGTAAAGAAGTCCTTGCATGACAGTGTGGTAATCCTGACATTGATGAATGGGAGTGAAGCATGGACGTTGTTGGAGAGACACAAGTCAAGAGTGAGAGGGGTGGATATTAGTTACTGGAGAAGTGCATGAAGGGATAGACAGACGAATGAGGAAGTGCAAGGGTGGTGTGGTGTGGATGTGGATGTGCTGGAAAGTGTGAAAAGGAACACCTTGAGATGGTTCGGTCATGTGGAACATATGGGAAGCGAGAGAATTACTAAGAGAGCGTACGAGAGTGAGGTGGAGGGACAGAGAGGAAGAGGTAAACCGAGAGAGGTGGCAGGATGGAGTTGAGAAGTATATGCGTGAAAGCGGTGTTACAGAGGTGCATGGGGGCGATTCATCCGTGGCCACTTCTTCGGGGATCATACTATCTAGCAATAAATAGAGAGATATAGACAAGTTTAAGAACTGTGAAGAAGGTCGGATTACACAAACCCTGTGGATGATGGGGAAACAACAACCCTACTAAAAGGCAAGGGACTACATCACTGGAAGTCCCTCTTTGGCCAGCGATGAAGGAGAAGTTCTTAGTCCACAAAACCGATGGTTCCCCAACCCTATAAAGGCATGGAAGGAAGCCTTCGACTTTGCTTCAAGCCCCGCCACCACAACAAGGTGACTCCTCAACGGCAGGGACACTTTAAGAGGGTAGTGGTGATTTATTGGAAGATTATTTTTTTAATTTGTATTATTATCTGTTTTATATATATATATAATTGGCCATTTGAGAGTTTCGTTCTACTGTAGAAGTAATTTGAAGCTATTGATATTTAGTATAATTACCAGCTTAAATACGGTCGTAGTACATTATATAAATACATAAAACCCAATTCACTATACCATAAATCCATCAGAAACGTATATCTTTATTGCATTTCTGTTTAATTTTGATGTTCACGGCTCCAACTTCCTTATAGCCTGAAACTCGCAAGTGGTGAAGTGAAGCCCACAAAGCAAACACAATCACTAGCTAAAATGTGGTTATAGTGGATAAATAAATGCATTAAACGAAATCAAAAAAGAAAACACTCTCTAGCCATCATAAGTTCATGGTATTTGTGTATTTCTGTTAAGTTTCAATGTGTACGACTCCAACTTCCTTACAGCCTGAGACTCGCAAGTGGTGAAGTGATCGAGGCCCCCCACACAGCAAACACTACATGCAGTCTGTTCCGGTGCACCAGGTGACTGCCCTGCACAGCTCATCAATCATTACGGTGCGCTGCTCGTGTTGTTGGACCACCTGTTCGTAAGAGGAGACGGACCCGTTTTTTTGTGTGTGTTTTTTATGGTCTATTAATTCATTTATTCCTTTGTTTCTTAGTTTTCTCGCTAGACCCCCATTAAGCTTAGAAAAACACCCTCTAGACACCCTCCCCCCCCCCCCCCCCCTTCAGGATAAATTTGTACGTTTTTCGGTAGAAAAATGTCCCGGCCGAAGGCCGATCCCTCTTAACATTTCAGACTCGCTATCGCTCGCCAGGAAATAATCGACACCTAAATGGCACGAAAGGTCTTAAAATTGACAACGAAATGGGCCGAAAGGTATTAAAATCGTCAAAATAATGGGCCGAACGTCTCATAATTTCAAAACAAATGGGGCTTAACACGAGGGAGAAAGGGGACCAGAAAAATGACTCATCTCCCCTTAACCTCAACAGTCCATCACCCTCACCTTAAGGGGGCATACTCGCTTTTTCTGCACCCCTTTGTCCTTCATGTTAAGCATATTAGTTTTGAGGTTTTAAGACGTTCGTTCCATTAGCTTGGCGATTTTGAGACCTTGCGCCTCATTTTGATGTCAATATTAAGACCTTTCGTGCCCTTTAGGTGTGGTTTTTTTCCTGGCAAGCGATAGCGAGCCTCTAAATTTAGAAGGAACCGGAAATTTTTTCTACCGAAAAATGTACAAATATAACTTAAAAGGGGTCTAGGGGGTCTAGGGGGTCTAGGGGGTCTAGGGGGGGGTTTTCTATGCTTGATGGAGGTTTAGCGAGGAAACTGCAAAATTAATTAATAGATAAATATATGAACCAAAAACCAATCACTACCCCCTTAACCCCTTCTATAATGGTGCCGCTCTTTTAACTATATGCTGGCTACTATTAAACAGCTGGTTACCCATTAAACAGCTGGCTACTATTAAACAGCTGGCTACCCATTAAACAGCTGGCTACTATTAAACAGCTGGCTACTATTAAACAGCTGGCTACTATTAAACAACTGGCTACTATTAAACAGCTGGCTACTATTAAACAGCTGGCTACTATTAAACAGCTGGCTACTATTAAACAGCTGGCTACTATTAAACAGCTGGCTACTATTAAACAGCTGGTTACTATTAAACAGCTGGCTACTATTAAACAGCTGGCTACTATTAAACAACTAGCTACTATTAAACAGCTGGCTACTATTAAACAACTGGCTACTATTAAACAACTGGCTACTATTAAACAGCTGGCTACTATTAAACAGCTGGCTACTATTAAACAACTAGCTACTATTAAACAGCTGGCTACTATTAAACAGCTGGCTACTATTAAACAGCTGGCTACTATTAAACAGCTGGCTACTATTAAACAGCTGGCTACTATTAAACAACTGGCTACTATTAAACAGCTGGCTACTATTAAACAGCTGGCTACTATTAAACAGCTGGCTACTATTAAACAGCTGGCTACTATTAAACAGCTGGCTACTATTAAACGATTCTATTCAGTTTAAAAAAGGTCCCCCCGCAATTAACAGACTTCGAAGTATCTAACGTAACTCTCTTTACTACCACAGATCCTTCTTAAGCTGCATAAAATCGTCTACATATAGCCAGAATATAATTAAAAAGGCGTCGTCGGTACAGATGGGGTTAACCCCTTGTTCTAGCTGTATTCAGACGATTGTATGCAGCTTAGGAAGGATCTGTGGTAGTAAAGAGGATGATTTGAGATATGGTTCGAAGTCTGTTAATTGCGGGGGGACCTATTTTAAACTGAATAGCATCGTTTAATATTAGCCAGCTGTTTAATAGTAGCCAGCTGTATAATAGTAGCCAGCTGTTTAATAGTAGCCAGCTGTTTAATAGTAGCCAGCTGTTTAATAGTAGCCAGCTGTATAATAGTAGCCAGCTGTTTAATAGTAGCCAGCTGTTTAATAGTAGCCAGCTGTTTAATAGTAGCCAGCTGTTTAATAGTAGCCAGCTGTTTAATGGGTAGACGTCCTTCCTAAACTGAATGAAATCGTATAATAGTTGCCAGAATATCACGAAAAAGACGTCGTCGGTACTACACGGGTTAAGGGGAGGTGGGGCGTTTGTCTGGTCACCCCTTCTTCCTCGGGTTTAGCCCCATTAGTTTTCAGATTTTATTACGTTCGGCTCATCAGTTTGTCGATTTTAAGATCTTTCGCCCCATTTCTTTTTCAATATTGTCACCTTTCGTGCTATTTAGGTGTCGATTTTTTCCTGGCGAGCGAAAGCGAGCCTGTAATTTTAAGAAGAACCGGCCTTCGGCCGGGAAATTTTTCTACCGAAAAATGTACAAAATTATATTAATATTGACAATAAATGGGGCGAAAAGTTTTGAAACCGCCAAACTAATGGGTCGAACGTCTTAAAATCTGACAACTAATGGGGCTAAACATGAGGGAGATGGGGGCCAGAAAATAAATCAAATAAATCGCGCAAAAAATTAACCATTAACCCTGATGTAAAATTAACCATTAACCCTGATGTAAAATTAACCATTAACCCTGGTGTAAAATTAACCATTAACCCTGGTGTAAAATTAACCATTAACCCTGGTGTAAAATTAACCATTAACCCTGATGTAAAATTAACCATTAATCCTGGTGTAAAATTAACCATTAACCCTGGTTTAAAATTAACCATTAACCCTGATGTAAAATTAACCATTAACCCTGGTGTAAAATTAACCATTAACCCTGATGTAAAATTAACCATTAACCCTGGTATAAAATTAACCATTAACCCTGATGTAAAATTAACCATTAACCCTGGTGTAAAATTAACCATTAACCCTGGTGTAAAATTAACCATTAACCCTGGTGTAAAATTAACCATTAACCCTGGTGTAAAATTAACCATTAACCCTCGTGTAAAATTAACCATTAACCCTGGTGTAAAATTAACCATTAACCCTGATGTAAAATTAACCATTAACCCTGATGTACAATTTACCATTAACCCTGATGTAAACTAACCATTAACTCTGGTGTAAAATTAACCATTAACCCTGATGTAAAATTAACCATTAACCCTGGTGTAAAATTAACCATTAACCCTGGTGTAAAATTAACCATTAACCCTGATGTAAAATTAACGATTAACCCTGGTGTAAAATTAACCATTAACCCTGATGTAAAATTAACCATTAACCCTGGTATAAAATTAACCATTAACCCTGATGTAAAATTAACCATTAACCCTGGTGTAAAATTAACCATTAACCCTGGTGTAAAATTAACCATTAACCCTGGTGTAAAATTAACCATTAACCCTGGTGTAAAATTAACCATTAACCCTCGTGTAAAATTAACCATTAACCCTGGTGTAAAATTAACCATTAACCCTGATGTAAAATTAACCATTAACCCTGATGTACAATTTACCATTAACCCTGATGTAAACTAACCATTAACTCTGGTGTAAAATTAACCATTAACCCTGATGTAAAATTAACCATTAACCCTGGTGTAAAATTAACCATTAACCCTGGTGTAAAATTAACCATTAACCCTGATGTAAAATTAACGATTAACCCTGGTGTAAAATTAACCATTAAACCTGGTGTAAAATTAACCATTAACCCTGATGTAAAATTAACCATTAACCCTGATGTAAAATTAACCATTAACCCTGGTGTAAAATTAACCATTAACCATGGTGTAAAATTAACCATTAACCCTGGTGTAAAATTAACCATTAACCCTGGTGTATAATTAACCATTAACCCTGGTGTAAAATTAACCATTAACCCTGGTGTATAATTAACCATTAACCCTGGTGTAAAATTAACCATTAACCCTGGTGTAAAATTAACCATTAACCCTGATGTAAAATTAACCATAAACCCTGGTGTAAAATTAACCATTAACCCTGATGTAAAATTAACCATTAACCCTGGTGTAAAATTAACCATTAACCCTGATGTAAATTTAACCATTAACCCTGGTGTAAAATTAACGATTAACCCTGGTGTAAAATTAACCATTAACCCTGGTGTAAAATTAACCATTTACCCTGATGTAAATTTAACCATTAACCCTGGTGTAAAATTAACCATTAACCCTGATGTAAAATTAACCATTAACCCTGGTGTAAAATTAACCATTAACCCTGGTGTAAAATTAACCATTAACCCTGATGTAAAATTAACCATTAACCCTGGTGTAAAATTAACCATTAACCCTGGTGTAAAATTAACCATTAACCCTGGTGTAAAATTAACCATTAACCCTGGTGTAAAATTAACCATTAACCCTGATGTAAAATTAACCATTAACCCTGGTGTAAAATTAACCATTAACCCTGATGTAAAATTAACCATTAACCCTGGTGTAAAATTAACCATTAACCCTGGTGTAAAGTAATATATACTGGAAGTCTACAGTATGTGGGAGCCATGGGGTCAATTGGTTGAGCTCACTGGCCACACGGAATTTACAACTTTTATTCTCTCTCGCTCTCGCTCTCGCTCTCTCTCTCTCTCTCGCGCTCTCTCTCTCTCTCTCGCTCGCTCGCTCTCTCTCTCTCTCTCTCTCTCTCTCTCTCTCTCTCTCTCTCTCTCTCTCTCTCACTCTCTCTCTCTCTCTCTCGCTTTCTCGCTTTCTCTCTCTCTCTCTCTCTCTAGCTCGCTTGCTCGCTCGCTCTCCCTCTCTCTTACTCTCATACTCTCTCTCTCTCTCTCTCTCTCTCTCTATCGCGGTCTCTCTCTCTATCCCCTCTCTCTCTCTCCGCTCTCTCTCTCGCTCTCTCTCTCTCTCTCTCACGACTCCCTCTCTCTCTCACGACTCCCTCTCTCTCTCACGACTCCCTCTCTCTCTCTCTCTCTCTCTCTCTCTCTCTCTCTCTCTTTCTCACATTCGCCTCTCCTCTCTCTCTCTCTCTCTCTTAACCTCGTCTCTCTCTCTCCTTAATAACTCCTCTCTCTCTCTCTCTCTCTCTCTCTCTCTCTCTCTCTCTCTCTCTTTCTCTCTCTCTCTCTCATTAAGTCTATCAGTATTCGGTGACGGGTTTCTTAATTGTATTTTATAATCAGTAGACTTGTTTTAATTTTAAGAAGAAATTGTGGAAGTTAGAGGGTTAATTGAGGTAATTTTACCTTTTAGATACCTACAATGGTACTGTACACGTCCTTCCTAAACTGCATAAAATCGCCTAATGATAACCAGGATAAAGAGCTAATAAATGGGTCATCAACTGCTGATAGGGTTAAGATTGATAGATTTCATTGCTCGATAAACAGATGGATGGATAAAGGGTGTCAAGCGAGAGCCGAATCCACTGCTTAATCCACTGCTTAATCCACTGCTTAATGCACTGCTTAATCCACTGCTTAATCCACTGCTTAATGCACTGCTTAATCCACTGCTTAATCCACTTCTTAATCCACTGCTTAATCCACTGCTTAATCCACTGCTTAATCCACTGCTTAATCCACTGCTTAATGCACTGCTTAATCCACTGCTTAATCCACTTCTTAATCCACTGCTTAATCCACTGCTTAATCCACTGCTTAATCCACTGCTTAATCCACTGCTTAATCCACTGCTTAATCCACTGTTTAACCCCTTCAATACCGGCGACTGTGTTTCTAATTTTATTTCAGCTATATTTAGACGATTTTTTGAAGCTTAGGAAGGACATATGGTAGCTAAAAGGATTAGTTGAAATAGCCTGTAGTAGCCTTTTAAATGGTAGACGTCCTTCTTAAGCTGAACATAATCGTCTAACAGTTGCCAGACCATAATGTAGAGTACATCACCGGTACAGGAAGGGTTAATGTAGAGTACATCACCGGTACAGGAAGGGTTAATAGTCTTGTACTATTGTAGATGTCAAGATTATAATGAAGGTTAATATACTCGATGTGTTTTAAGGGGAGATCTCCACTTGAGGGATTTTTTTCTTGACCCCTTTCTCCCTCATGTTTAGCCCCATTGCTTTTGATATTATAAAACGTTTGCCCCATTAGTATAGCGATTTTAAGAACTGTCACCCCATATTAAGACCTTTCGTGCAATTCAGGTGTCGATTTTATCCTGGCGAGCGATAGCGAGCCTGTAATTTAAGAGGAAGCGGCCTTCGGCCGGGACATTTTTCTACCGAAAAATGTAAATATTTATCTTGAAAGGGACTCAAGGGGGTGTAATTTTAAGCTTGCTGGAGGTCTAGGGAACAAACTAAATACCTCCCCTTAACTTGGCGAATAGTTTACCCACTTAGCAGCTCATTTCTCGATAACTAATGGACAAATATGAAACTACTACGTCTCTGCCTATACTTCCCCATACCTATACTTAAATGGCACGCAGGGTATAAATATTAACAACAAAAATGGGGCGAAAGGTCTTAAAATTTCAAAACCAATGGGGCTAAACATGAGGGAGAAGGGGGATCGAGACCACAAAAAAAAAAATATACTTCCCCATAATGTGATTTGTACAGCTTTCCGATGCCTGTTTGTTCACGAGAAACTATAGAACACTGCTGCTGCTGCTGCGGCGCCACCGTCAAATGCTGGTGTTGACTATGCAAGTGTAAACACAGAAGACGATTCGATTTCACATCTAGAGCAAACTTCGTTGAAGAAAAAATAAGTATTAGAGAAATGTCCGAAGCCTATGACTGTATGGTTGAGGATGTCTTAACTTATTCAATAAAGTAGTCTATCTATCTATCTATCTATCTATATACTGAGGCCCAAGCCCCACTTTTCTTATTTATATTTAATTTAATTTTTATTTTTTTTATTTTTTATTTATTTTTTTATTTTTTTTGGGGGGTGGCCGACTCAAGACAGAGCCAGAATAGGGACAACACAACAGAAAACAATGAACACACAAAAACAAACTACAAATTCACACACATCTAAGTCATCCAGGAGAAGACCCAGAGACCAGGGTCACCAAGGTCCCTCCAGCACTCCCCCGGCCCCTGACCACCCGGAGAGGTTCCGATCTCGGCAGGCAGACATGCAGCAGAGCCGAAACCACAAGCCCGCCCACCAATAAACTAATTCATTAAATTTACCTGTTTACGCCTAATTCACCTAATGTTCATATTTGCTTGGTTTTCAATTTATCACTTTGGTGTATACATGGAGGATGGGGAGGCGATTGCACAGTGGATAGCGCCGTGGACTGCGGACCAAAAGGACCTCAGATCGAGTCCACGCCAAAAGTCAGGTTTTTTTCTGAGGTAATATGATCGTTCCTGCTGTTCTACAAATATCCTGGCTACACCGACACGTCAAGAAAATACCCCCTAATATCGTCACCAATTCATAGCATAGAAGATGCCCGACCATATTCGAAGATGCTGTGAACGGCCGTATAGCTGCTCTCTCCAAATCATGTGACGTGTATAAATAGGGTGTCGTTATTATGTGTGGCAGAAAGGAAGCCACGAACACCTTGAAGCTCCACTGTGACCATCTAGTGCGACACGTACGATGAAACACCCTACATCTGCAAGCTTAAATCGATAACCTCGGGGCCTCGTAAGAGTTACAGGCTACTGAACAGCCTGAGTTAGTGAAAATAGGACTTAGGAGAATATCAACCCTAGTGGATTGTTAAGCCAGCACACTGTGAATCAAGAATAACGTCAGAACTGGAGCCCCTTTTCGAGAAAGCACTTCCCCCCCCCCCCCCCGAAAATAAGCACTACCCCCTTAAGTCACTACCCCCTTAAGAAAGTCACTACCCCCTTAAGAAAGTCACTACCCAGTTAAGAAAGTCACTACCCCCTTAAGTCACTACCCCCTTAATTTCTACCCCCTTAAGTCACTACCCCCTTAAGTCACTACCCCCTTAAGTCACTAACCCCTTAAGTCACTACCCCCTTAAGTCACTACCCCCTTAAGTCACTACCCCCTTAAGTCACTACCCCCTTAAGTCACTACCCCCTTAAGTCAACTAAGGGAAGAACAATAGCCAGGTTAAGAAAGAAAAAAAACATGGGTAGTAGCGTTAAGGGGGTTGACCTGTTTTTGTTCTGTCCTTTTCTATCTTTCTCTGCCTTGTACTCATTTGGCCCCATTCAGCCTACTGTTTTAAGACGTTTATCCCCATCCAGGTGTCAATTGTTTACTGGTGAGCGGTAGCGAGCCAGCATATTTTTTATTTTTGTTTGACAGCAGGCTAAATTTGTACATTTTTCGATAGAAAAATGTCTCCGGCGAAGCCGGATTTCTTCATATAATGCTGGCTCGCTATCGCTCGCCAGGAAGAAATCGACACCTAGATGGGGATAAACGTCTTAAAATAGTTGGCTGAATGGGGCCGAATGGATACAAGCCAGAGAAAGAAAGAAAAGGAGAGAAATAACAAAAAAGCAGGTCCCCCCCCCTTAATAAAGTCAATAAATCATATTCTGGTTGATAAAGTTAATGCTTGCCCAATTTCAATAGGATCCAACACCTAAACAAGCCCTGGGAAATTATTGGTAAGTAATAGTCTATACATTAATTGGCAAGTGATAATACTGGTGGATATTTACAATTAATTAATGTTTTGATGTGCAGAGTTGAGAGAGAGAGAGAGAGAGAGAGAGAGAGAGAGAGAGAGAGAGAGAGAGGGGGGGGGCAGACGAAGAAATGGAGGAAGAATGTGCGTGTTTTAGTGTATGTGTGTGTGTGTGTGTGTGTGACGAGATAGTGTGTGTGTATTTATAACAGAGAGAGAGAGAGAGAGAGTGTGTGTGTGCGACGAGATAGAGTGTATGTGTATCTATAAAAGAGAGAGAGCGAGAGCGAGATAAAGCTAAGGGAACGACAACAGCCCATACGATAGAGAAAACACATCACCCTCGTGTTTCCATGTTCGTGATCTTTACGCTCTAGTTCCACACCTACGCCATGTACACACGCACACACACACATACACACCTTCACACCTTAGCTCCACACATCACACACACACACACACACACAGTCGGCCAGGTGGACTCGGAGGCAGTGGAGCGGGGTGGGTGGAAGAAAGTGTCCAGAGAAAATGTCCAGAGAAAATGGGAAGTGTCTAGCAAGAGTTAAGAGAAAATGGGAAGTGTCTAGCAAGAGTTCAGAGAAAATGGGAAGTGTCTAGCAAGA
>CM064505.1:43954088-43984088 GCA_032716605.1 Paralithodes platypus
CCCCTTCCCCTTAACCCCTTCCCCTTAACCCCTTCCCCTTAACCCCTTCCTCTTAACCCCTCCCTCTTAACCCCTTCCCCTTAACCCCTTCCTCTTAACCCCTCCCTCTTAACCCCTTCCCCTTACCCCTTCCTCTTAACCCCTTCCTCTTAACCCCTTCCTCTTAACCCCTTCCCCTTAACCCCTTCCTCTTAACCCCTTCCTCTTAACCCCTTACCCCTTATCTCTCTAACCCTTCCCGTCGACCCCTTCCCCTTTAACCCCTTCCTCCCTTAACCCCTTCCTCCTTAACCTCCCTCTTACCCCGGCCTCTTACCCCTTCCTCTTAACGCTCCCGTCCCCTTAACCCCGTCCTCTTACCCTCGCCTCTTACCCCCTTCCCTTAACCCCTTCCTCTTACACCCCTTTATCCTCTAACCCCTCCCTGCTTAAACCCCTTCCCACCTTACCCCTTCCCTTAACCCCTCTGACCTCCTTAACCCCTTCCCCTAACCCCTTCCTCTTAACGCCCGGCCCCTTAAACCCGCGTCCCCGTAACACCCTCCCCGTCCCTCTTACCCCTCGCTCCGCTTACCCCTGTCCCCTTAACCATCCCCTTAACCCCTTCCCCTTAACCCCTTCCCCTTAACCCCTTCCCCTTAACCCCTTCCCCTTAACCCCTTCCCCTTAACCCCTTCCCCTTAACCCGCCCTCTGACCCCTTCCCCGTAATCCCTTCCGCTCCTCTTAACCCCTTCCCCTTAACCCCTCCCTCTTAACCCCTTCCCCTTAACCCCTTCCCCTTAACCCCTTCCCCTTAACCCCTTCCCCTTAACCCCTCCCTCTTTACACGAATTTTCTCCCCCTTCCCCTTAACCTCTCCTTCCCCTGAACCCTTCCCCCTACCCCGTCCCTCTTAAACCTCCCCTTCCGTCTTAACCCCTCCTCTCTTAACCCCTTCCCCTTAACCCCTTGTCCGCCCTTAAACCCCCTCCCTCTTACAACCCCCCCTTCCCCTTAACCCTTCCTAACCCCTTCCCCTTAATCCCCTTCCCCCTAACCCTTCCCTTAACCCCTCCCCCTACCTCTCCCTTCCCCTTAACCCTCTTCCCTTAACCCCTCCCCTATCTTAACCCCTTTCCCCTTCATACCCCTTCCCCTTAACCCCCTCCCCCTTACCCGTCCCCTTCACCCTCCGCTTAACCCCTACTTCCTCTTCACCACCCCTTCCCTCTTAAACCCCTACACCATACAAGGAAATCCCTATAAACAAACAATGGATCAGGGACAACATTCCCCTTGTACAAATGAAAGCGTTCCCCAAAAAAGTGAGGTGGGTATATGCCGTGTGTGTATATGGCTTTTGTGTATAATGGGCGTGTTGTGTGTTTAACCTTTGTGTGTTATTGGCGTGGTGGGGTATATTGGCGTTGTTGTATATAATGAAGTGTGTGTGTGTACCTGTGTGTGTATATGGGCGTGTGTGTATATGGGAGTGTGTGTGTGTACCTGTGTGTGTATATGGGCGTGTGTGTATACCTGTGTGTGTATATGGGCGTGTGTGTATATGGGGGGGGTGTATATGGGCGTGTGTGTGTGTATATGGGCGTGTGTGTGTGTACCTGTGTGTGTATATGGGCGTGTGTGTGTATGGGCGTGTGTGTGTATAGGTGTGAGCGCGTGTGTGTACCTATGAGAATACATGGGAGGCTGTGTGTGTGTGTGTGTGTGTATGTATTAGTAACTATGCTTAGTGTATGCTTTGTATACACTATAAATTATGCTTAGCGTGTGTTCGTGTGTGTGTGTGTGCGTGTGTATGTGTGTAAGTGTGTGTGTTTGTGTATGAGGGGTAAGTGCGGATTACTATAAATAAAACATGAATTCAGTTAGGATAAAATGACTAACGTATCCTAACCATCCTACCTTGCTTACGAGTGTGAACATATTATTAAAAATCCCTCACAAAAACCTATCTCTGCAACGACCTAGTGAAAAAGTGACCTAAAACATGCAAAATCCTGATGAAAATGGACTTAGAAAACTAGACTGAATGAAAATAAACACCACGTGAGGAGGAGCACTTTATTGACAACGTTTCGCATATAGCTTCAACAGGCCATGAGGAAGCTATATGCCAAACGTTTGTATATTATATTTGTATATTATATGGTGGACCCAAACAAATAGTGACTCTCCCTAAATCCGTATACCACCTCAGTGTTAGAATCTTGCCGCCGGAGGAAAGGCCATGTTTTACGAGTGTCTGTGAAGGGTCAGAGCATCACAGACCTTGGTTAAAGTTACTGATGGACCTCTTTTCGTCTACTTATGTCTTAATTTTGTATATACATTTACGAGGATAAAAATTTTAATATCTTGTGCAGCAAATATGTTTAGACTAAGTGCTGCATTACAGACATTATACATAGGTGTACTGTATCAACGAAATACATGAGGCAGTGGCTATTACCTAATGTTCAACACTGACTCCATCTTCGGGATTCATAAAATACTTTCAAAGCATTCAAAATAGGTCTATACCACGAATGTCTTACTGCAGCTGCACATTTTCTGACAGGGCGGAAGGGAGTGAAGAATTCCCTCTATAAGTGAAGTGGATACAACTCATTCACACCTTCCTCACGAGATCTGCTATGGGCTTTGTGTGTTATCAATGGTCAGCTTACGTTTCTCTTTCTCTATGTGTGTGTGTGTGTGTGTGTGTGTGTGTGTGTGTGTGTGTGTGTGTGTGTGTGTGTGTGTGTGTGTGTGTGTGTATGACTTGCAACATTGGGTTAACAAAATGACGAACACTATACAAAATTGGCTTCATCTGCTGTACAAAGGAGTACAAAGGAAATCAAGCAACAACAGATCTAGTGACCCTTCTAGGTTGCTTGTCCTCCAAAACACTGAGGATCAAGTGTCCAAACAGTGGTTTAGAGTGGGTAAGGGAACATTGGAAAGGGAATTACTGCCCTGGAACTAATGTCCGTGGCAGGATTAGGAAGTTAGTAGAGGACAGATGGGTTAGTAACTGAGGGGGGGATAAAATAAAGTTATTCATTTACAAACGCAGTCAGTCGCGGGTTTGATGAGGTATTTGTCTAGGCGGAGTTTAAATGAATCAACGGTGATGCAGTCTATAACGTTTCGGGGAAGCCCATTCCACAAGTGACAACTCGATTGAAGAAGAAATTCTTAGATTCGTGCGAGTTAAAAGATTTTCCAATAATTTTGCAACCGTTTCCCCGCGTGTAATTAGATTGGTCGATAGTGAAGTACTTACTACAGTTCATATTGTCGATGCCTTTGATGATTTTGAACACTTGAATTAAGTCACCTCTTAATCTGCGCTGGGTTAAAGGAAATAGATTTAATTCTCTAAGACGCTCTTCGTATGGTTTGTTCTTTAGGCTAGGTATCATTTTGGTAACTCTACGTTGAACTCGTTCTAGCTTGTTTATATGTTTATATGTGTGAGAGGAAGTGAAACACACACACACACACACACACACACACACACACACACACACACTTGTCAACAGTATAGAGGAAGACCGTTTTTGTGGGTCTATGGGGCAGTACGGAATCTCTCTCTCTCTCTCTCTCTCTCTCTCTCTCTCTCTCTCTCTCTCTCTCTCTCTCTCTCTCTCTCTCTCTCTCTCTCTCTCTCTCTCTCTCTCTCTCTCTCTCTCTCTCTCTCATTGAAGTTTTTAAAATACTTAATGGGTTTGACAATGTGGATTATAGCAAAATGTTTAGCCTCCATATGAATACAACACGCAACCATGCCATGGCTGGAAATTAGAATTGAAAGGGTTCAACACTAGTAGCTGTGGAAACTTGTTCACATATAAGATCAGTTCTACCTGGAACAAACTTCCCTCCAAAGTTGTAAATAGTTCTTCAGTAGAGCAGTTCAAGAAGATAGTAGATAGTATTTTTCACACTCTGTAAAGAGTGTAGTGCACTAAACAGTATATCTCCTTCCACTTCGAGTATCTCCTCGGAATGGACCGCAAGGTATCTGAGATACTAACTATGTCTTGTAACTCCTTGTAACTCTCTCCAGTAAAGACGCTGTCACACGAGCGCTTTTTCCGTCAATTTTCCATGAGCAAGTTTTTTCTCGTATTATTTCGGGATATTTTCGCACTGGTATCGGTAACTAGACTGAAGGTAGATTACGTTAGGCGGCTGAATTCTGATAGAGTGTAATTTTGTAAGCTTCCAGACCATAATTGCCCGTAAAAATTGCTCGAAAGAGGGCTCGTGTGACTCCGGCTTAAGTATCACAATAAACAAACAAGCTTGAAAATTAACCCCTTCTGTACCGGTGACGTTCTTTTAACTGTATTCTGGCTACTATAAGACGAGTTTATTGAGTTTATAAAGAGCCTCCAGCATTTAACAGGCTTCGAACAATCTCACTTAACCATTTGTTCTACCACAGAGCCTTCTTAAACTGCCAAAAATCGTCTTAATAGAGCTAGACTAATATCTTAACGACGGAGGGCAAGTGTTAGTGAAGAATAATCCTAAGGGGTGACTGACCGTTTGTTTGGTCTATTAATTAATGTATTCATATATTTGTTTAGTTTCCCCCCTAGACCTCCATCAAGCTTAGAAAAACACCCCCTAGATAAATTTGTACATTTTCTCGGTAGAAAAATGTTCCGACCGAAGGCCGATTCCTCTTAAAATTGCTGGCTCGCTTTCGCTCGCCAGGAACAAATCGATACCTAAATGGCACGAAAGGTGTTAAAATTGACAACGACGAAATGGGGCGAAAGGTGTTAAAATCGCCAAACTAATGGGCCGAACCTCTTATAATCTCAATACTAGTGGGGCTAAACATTAGGGAGAAGGGGGTCCAGAAAAACGGTCTGCCTCCCCTTAACCCCTTCTGTACCGGCGTGGTCTTTTCTTTATCTGAGTTCAGCACCATTTAGACGATTTAATGAAGCTTACGAAGGCTGTATGGTAGCGTAAAAAAGGATGAATGGAGATGTAAGCCTGTTCATGGGTAAGACATCCTTTTCCCCTCAACATTTATACTCAACACTGGTCTGGCAGCTTATGAGGTTAACATTTTATACATTTCTGTCACCTAAATTGATCGATCATCAGTCTAGTTTCCGATACCAGGGCATAATATTTCAGAAATGTTGCCAGAAAAAATGTTGATCATCGAATGTTGGCTATAAAAGCTCTCGTGTGATACCGGCTAAACATCGTCTAATAGTTGGAGGAATATATGATAAAGGAGGTCAGCGGTACAGAGAGGGTTAATATCCAGTCGGGGGAGCAGTTGCGTTCATGCTGAGTCACCCGATAGATTTTTAAGACCGTAAACTAAAATAGAAACTTATATGTGTGTGTGTGTGTGTGTGTGTGTGTGTGTGTGTGTGTGTGTGTGTGTGGTGTATGTGTGTGTGTGTGTGGTGTATGTGTGTGTGTGGTGTGTGTGTGTGTGTGTGTGTATGTGTTGTGTGTGTGTATGTTGTGTGTATGTGTGTGGTGCGTGTGTGTGTGTGTGTGTGGATGGGGATAAACGTCTTAAAACAGTTGGCTGAATGGGACCGAATGGCTACAAGCCAGAGAAAGAGAGAAAAGGAGAGAAAGAGAAAGAAAGCCGGTGACCCCCCTTAAGGTATTTGAATATACAGTATATACAGTGTGTGTGTGTGTGTGTGTGTGTGTGTGTGTGTGGTGTGTGATGTGTATGTTGTGTGTGTGTGTGTGTGTGTGTCAGAGTTTGTTTGGCCCAGATTGGCTCGCTCGGCACCTGTTTATTACCGATGGGTCCTCAGTACAAAAATGAGAATATCAAAATCTATACATAAATATTAGTGATAAGCTGCGAAAATCATGGGTATTTAGTCATTGTCGATTCGGAAGTTACACGAAGGCATTTTACAGCATAGTTAATCTTGGATCTGCAATTATATATATATATATATATATATATATATATATATATATATATATATATGTATTAGTTATTATAATAGTAGTTCTGATGATATTAATGATGATAGTGACTAGTAGTGATGACGGTGACCGATCGCAGAGTTGGGTATGCCGTTTTGATTTGGGGCGAAACGGCACGTCTATATTTTATTATAGAATTTTAAGACGGCCCCGGTACTGAAAGGTATTGAGGGGGGGGGGGGGGGGGGATCGTGCTGGTACGTGATGTTCCCTGGTTTACGTGCTATGCTCAGTGATGCACGTAAGTACTTGGAGCGCTGCAGGCACGTACAAGCATAGAGTGTAATGTATGAGGTTTACCGCACATACAGTAGAGGCATAGCGAACATGAACACACACACACACACACACACAACACACATATGTATGTATGTATGTATGTATATAATCTGGCACCTTCCCCAGTTTTCCTTTTTTGTTTTTTGTTTTTGTTTTTTTGTGTGGGTGGCCGACTCGACACATATGCAGTATATATATATTATTTACCTGTTTATGTACATTTTGCAATAGTGTACTGAACAATACAATCCCTTCCTTTCATCAATAGTAACTCCATGATAATAATTGTGAACCTTCAGGTATTTCAATATACAGTATAATATTATACCTTGTGAGCCTTCGTATTTCTATGTAAGGGAGCCCACCTCGCTTTCTTTCTCTTTCTCTCGCTCTCTCGCTTTGGCTTATATCCATTCGGCCCCATTCAGCCTACTGTTTTAAGACGTTTACCCCCATCCAGGTGTCAATATTTTCCTGGCACGCGGTAGCGAGCCAGCATATATATATTTTTGTTTGGACAGCAAGCTAAATTTGTACATTTTTCGATAGAAAAATTTCTCCGGCGAAGCCAGATTTCTCCATACAATGCTGGCTCGCTATCGCACGCCAGGAAGAAATCGACACATGGATGGGGATAAACGTCTTAAAACAGTTGGCTGAATGGGACCGAATGGATACAAGCCAGAGAAAGAGAGAAAAGGAGAAAAAGAGAAAGAAAGCCGGTGACCCCCCTTAAGGTGTTTGAATATACAGTGTGTGTGTGTGTGTGTGTGTGTGTGTGTGTGTGTGTGTGTGTGTGTGTGTATACCTTGTGAGCCACTGTATGTCTATGTAAGTGTGTGTGTGTGTGTGTGTGTGTGTGTGTGTGTGTGTGTGTGTGTGTGTGTGTGTGTGTGTGTGTGTCACTGTATGTCTATGTAAGTGTGAATGTCTATGTAAGTGTTTCTCTCTGTCGGAGCGAGGGGTGAAGTGTCGCTACCCACACTCGTAAGCCCACCCTCGTAAGCCCACACTCGTAAGCCCACCTCTGCCACCTGATACCTCTGTGATGGCAAGGCTAGTGTTGGCAATTGTACTAGGTCTTTGTAGTCAGAGATAGATAGATAGATAGATAGATAGACAGATAGATAGATAGATAGATAGATAGATAGATAGGGAGTTCTTAACCCTTTCTGTACCGGCGACGTTCTTGATCTATATTTTCGGCTACTATTAAACGATTGTATTTAGTGTGAAAAGGGCCTAGAGCAATTAATAGGCATCTAACTACCCCTCTTACCCTTGTTACTACCACAGATCCTTCTTAAGCTACACAAAACCGTCTAAATATAGCTAGAGTCAAACTTTAAAAAGACGTCGCCGGGATAGAAGGGGTTAAGGGGGGATGGGCGTATTGTTTTCCTTATTTTTTTGTTTTAATGTTGTTTTTATTTTCCTCCCTATATAGACCTCCATCAAACTTTTAAACAAAAAACCCAACTCCCCCCCCCCCCCCCTTCAAGATTAATTTGTACATTTTTCGATAGAAAAATTTCCCGGCCAAAGGCCAGTTCCTCATAAATTACAGACTCGCTATCGCTCGACTGGAAAAAAATCGCCACATAAATTGCATGAAAGGTCATATTAATACTGGCCAAAAAAATGGGCGAAAGGTCTCAAAATCGCCAATGACCTTTCGTGCTATTTAGGTGTTGATTTTTTCTTGGCGAGCGAAAGCGAGCCTGTAATTTCAAGAGTAACCGGCCTTCGGCCGGAAAATTTTTCTACCGAAAAATTAACACATTTCTCTTGAGGATAATATATTTAGTTTGATGGAGGTTTAGGGAGGAAACTAAAATAATAATATATAAATGAATAAATAAACTAATATATAAACTTTATAAACCTGGTGGGTGGGCTTGTGGTGGTAAAGCTTCGCTGCGGGTCTGCCTACGGAAAGCGGCGCCTCTCCGGGGGATCTGGGACCTGGGAATCTTTTACTGGGGACCCCAAATGGGCCTGGGTCTCTGAGTATTTCTCCTGGACGACCTAGATGTGTGTAAGATTTTGTGTTTTGTTTTTCTGATGTGTTGTGATGTCCCTGTTCGGGCTCTGTCTCGAGTCGGCCACCCCCGTGAAAAAAAGGAAAACTTGGGAAGGTGCCAGAGTACAGTACATACATACATACATACATACATACATACATACATACATACAAACATACATACATACATACATACCCCTTAAGATGTTGTCTAGGCTTATGGCTCGGCTTAACCCCTTGAAGCTCTGACGCGTTTTAGCAGTTTATTTTGGCTATCATTAGACGATTGTATGCAGCTTAAGAAGGATCTGTGGGTAATAAAAGGGTCAATGCTATCTCAATCAACCCTTTGACTTCCGTATACCGTTACTAATCTGAATAAAATCGTCTTGTAGTAGCCAGAAAGCATAAATGAAACGCGTATTGGAGCTTGAAAGGGTTAAGAGGACCAGCCTACCTGATAATTAGCCAGGTAGCCCAAGGAAAGTGATGTATCATGGGTGTCGACAACTTATAGTAGGGGTGTAGAGGCGAGAGTACCAGGCTTAGAGGCGAGAGTACCAGGCTTAGAGGCGAGAGTACCAGGCTTAGAGGCGAGAGTACCAGGCTTAGAGGCGAGAGTACCAGGCTTAGAGGCGAGAGTACCAGGCTTAGAGGCGAGAGTACCAGGCTTAGAGGCGAGAGTACCAGGCTTAGAGGCGAGAGTACCAGGCTTAGAGGCGAGAGTACCCGGCTTAGAGGCGAGAGTACCAGGCTTAGAGGCGAGAGTACCCGGCTTAGAGGCGAGAGTACCCGGCTTAGAGGCGAGAGTACCAGGCTTAGAGGCGAGAGTACCAGGCTTAAACGTCTTGGGGGTTATTAGGGTACTTTGTTTAATTATGGAGGGTTTTAATTGTGCTAGCCCTTGTCGAACAATGTATTTTCGAACAATGTATTTTTTAGTTTACCCCTTAGACTTAGAAAAACGCCTCTCCAGACCCCCTTCAAACTAAAAAATAACGTCCCCCACACCCCCTTCAAGCTAGATGTGTACATTTTTCGGTAGAAAAATTTCCCGGCCAAAGGCCGATTTCTCCAAAACTGAAGGCTCGCTATCGCTCGCCCAGGAAACATCGACACTATATTGGGTTGAACTATCATATAATCGCCAAACTAATGAGATGACTCGTCTCAAAATCTCCAAGCTAATAGAGTAAAACAAGGGAGGGTCCAAATTGGCACACCCTGCACCTAATAGGGTTAAATTCTGTACTCTAGGTGGTCTCGGTAGAGAGGCTACTTTTCTACTTGTCTACCCAATGTACGGTCGCGCTAATAAGTCATGTCCCAGCTGTCATTACGTTTGGCAGCTCGCCAGGAAAATATTGACACCTGGATGGGGGTAAACGTCTTAAAACAGCAGGCTGAATGGGGCCGAATGGATACAAGCCAAAGAGAGAGGGAGAGAAAGAGAGAAAAAAAGTGAGATGGGCTATCTTAATAATATGTGTACCATCTCTCTCTGCAGGCAATTGTACAGTTTCTCATAAATGTTCGTGGACTTTATTCATTTTCATTAATGTAAGATGATTTATTTACACAGGAGGTGAGGCTGAACCTTCGCTGAGCCCAGATATCAAAATTTCTAATTTTTGTGTTCTTGTTCTATAATGCTCCTTTCAACATAGGAGAATAGCATAGGAAGGAACAAAAAAACATATCGCATCCATAACCCCCCTGGGCCGGGGGTTCAACCTCGACCCCCGAAAAACTAAAAAAAATCTTTCAGCCACCCAAAAATTGTGTTTGTGTCTGCAGTCTAAAGGGCTGCTGTAAGCAATAGAAATGATCATATGAGGGCATAAACACCCATATGACATCCCTAGGGCAGAGATCCTATTTTGGCACTTACGAGATCATCTACTTTGTGTTTATTGCTCAAATTCATTCCCCTTCTACACACTACATATAGGACTATATAGCAACTGGAAAATGCAGAGATAATGGCATTATCTCACATATTTTTCAAGATTCGACATTGTTTAGGTTGAAATGTTGGCTAAAAATGCATTTTCTTGTAGGGGATGCAGGTAGAATACGCCATGCAAAAATTGCGGGAAATTTGAAAATTTTTGAGTGAGATGATTTTACAAATATTTATATGAAATTCTGCGCTCGCGTGCGCACACACATAGAGAGCTGATTTTTTGTCAGCGAGTCTTAGTATTTCCATTGGTAATAAGTTGGTATACTTGAAGAAAAACACTATCTCTTATACAGGCTGACTTGGGGGTCAAGACTTCAGCCTCCCCTGGGAGGCAGACCGTTTTTTTGGACCCATTTCTCCCTAATGTTTAGCCCCACTAGTTTTGAGATTATAAGACGTTCGGCCCATTAGTTTGGCGATTTTAACACCTTTCCCCACATTTCGTTGTCAATTTTAAGACCTTTCGTGCCATTTATTTCCTGGCGAGCGATAGCGAGCCTGCAATTTTAAGAGGAACCGGCCTTTGGCCGGTACATTTATCTACCGAAAAATGTACAAATTTATCTTGAAGGGAGGTCTAGGGGGTGTTTTTCTAAGCTTGATGGAGGTCTAGGGAGGAAACTAAAAAAAATATATGAATAAATGAATTAATAGACCAAACAAACGGACTGCCTCCCCTTATTAACTCCTTCTGTACCGGCGACCTCTTTTAAAGTACTGTATATTCGAGCTATATTAATACGATTGTGAGCAGTTTAAGAAGGGTCTGGGGTGGTATAAATGGTTAGTGAGATAGTTGGAAGCCTGTTGATTGCTGGAGGCCCATTTTAAATTGCATAACATCGTCTAACAGGAGCCAGATCAAAGTAAAAAAAGATGTCGCCGGTACAGAAGGGATAATTAGTCCAAAGTGTGACCGGTTCTTCAGGAAAAAAAAAACTCCACGGAAAACAAAAACTCCAGGTTATTTCAATTTGAGTGAAAATAAACCTGATACAATATTTTGAAGAGTTGGCAGAATTAGACCGCTAATGCAGTGTGTTTATGTGAATGACTGCAATTTAGAGACCTGATAACTGTGGCAGCTCTGGATAGAACTGCCTGGAATACCGCCATTAGGACGTGAGACTGAACCGCATCTTATGTGAAGCACTCGTCTTTTAAAAGTATATATTGTATATATACCGTAATATCCTTCTAGCTAATCACTAACTTAAATCACATTTTAATTTGTCATGCAATATTTCGACTCTCTCTCTCTCTCTCTCTCTCTCTCTCTCTCTCTCTCTCACTAAAGCAGTCGGTTAGTAGGTGAAGCGAAGCAGGCGACTCATTGGGGTGGTCGAGTGGTCGCTCCCGTAGAGACAGCTGCTGAGAGAGAGAGAGAGAGAGAGAGAGAGAGAGAGAGAGAGAGAGAGAGAGAGAGAGAGAGAGAGAGAGAGGAAGAAGAAGAAGAAGAAGAAGAAATAGTTAGTATTTCAAACACCTGGCGGTCCTTCCCACGGAGATTATCTTGATTGGTGGCAAAAATAGTGACATTTTAGCGCATTACACTGATTGCAAAGTGTACAAAATACCATCTACTCGCCTTAACCCCTTGTGTACCGGTGACATCTTTTATATTGTATTGTAGCTAGACAGTAGTTAGACGAATTTTAACAGGTTTAGCATGTTCTGAAATAGTAATAAGGGTTGAGTGAGGTGGTTCGAATAGTAATAAGGGTTGAGTGAGGTGGTTCGAATAGTAATAAGGGTTGAGTGAGGTGGTTCGAATAGTAATAAGGGTTGAGTGAGGTGGTTCGAATAGTAATAAGGGTTGAGTGAGGTGGTTCGAATAGTAATAAGGGTTAAGTGAGGCGGTTCGAAGCCTGGTACGTGCTGGAGGTCCTTTGTAAACTGAATAAAATCGTTTAGAAGCAGCCGGAACAAAGTTAACAGGACGACACCCGTACTGAACGTGTTAAGGGGAGGCAGACCGTTTATTTGCTCTATTAATTCCTCTTAAAATTGCAGGCTCGCTCTCGCTCGCCAGGAAAAAATCGACACCTAAATGGCACGAATGGTCTTAAATTTGACAACGAAATGGGGGCGAAAGGTGTTAAAATCGCCAAACTAATGGGCCGAACGTCTTACAATCTCAAAACTAGTGGGGCTAAACATTAGGGAGAAGGGAGTCCAGAAAAACGGTCTCCCTCCCCTTAACTTCAGATTTCAGATTTTGCTTGTCAGAAAGATATACAAAAAGATAATAGAAGAGAGTTACCTTGTTTACCTCTGTTACCAGCAGCTGTGTGTGTTTGGGTGTGTGTACCTGTGTGTGTGTCTGTGTAGCTGTGTGTGTGTGTGTGCTTGAGGTAGGGTGGCATGGTGTGTGTATGTGAGGAGAGGATTGAGTGTGTGTGTGCGTGTACCTGAGTGTGTAGCTGTGTGTGTGTGTGCTTGAGGTAGGGTGGCATGGTGTGTGTATGTGAGGAGAGGATTGAGTGTGTGTGTGCGTGTCCCTGAGTGTGTGTCTGTGTGTGTCTGTGTGTGTGTGTGTCTGTGAACCTGTGTGTGATTGAGGTAGGGTGGCATGGTGTGTGTATGTGAGGAGAGGATTGAGTGTGTGTGTGCGTGTACCTGAGTGTGTGGCTGTGTGTGTTTGGGTGTGTGTACCTGTGTGTGTGTGTGTGTGTGTGTGTCTGTGAACCTGTGTGTGTGTGTGTGTGTGTGTGATTGAGGTAGGGTGGCATGGTGTGTGTATGTGAGGAGAGAATTGAGTGTGTGTGTGCGTGTACCTGTGTGCGTGTACCTGTGTGTGTTTGGGTGTGTGTACCTGTGTGTGTGTGTGTGGGTCCGACATAAACCACACACACACACAGGTACACACACAGTTTCCCTCATCATCTTCACCTGTTGTTTACTCACGAAATTCCTAAAAACAAAACACGATGTCTTGCGGATTTGCTTGGCATACAGTTGTTCGGAGTTTAAGAGCAGTGTGGGGAATTGTATCGATCCAAATCAAGATACCGCATTCTGTATTATGTATTTATTTATTATTATTATTATTATTATTATTGTGTGTTTTTTTTTTTTTTTTTTTTTTTTTTTTTTTTTTTTTTTACAAATATTCCAACTACTCTCTCTCTGGCATAAACTGAGAGCCTGTACATCTAACCGCTCAACACGGTGAAACCCGTGAGGTCTTGTTCCAGTCTACTATGGGTTTCAGAGGCCGTGTTACATCGTTTTTCGGGAATAACTTATGAACAAACAGCTGGATCAGTATGACATTTTGCCACAACTTGTTTCACACCGTCCCCTAATTTTGTTTAATATTGTGCATTACCAAAAGTGGATAATTAAGCTACTTGTCCCTGTGTCATGAGGTTAAAGTCACACGTGAATGACTAGGAAACGGACAAGGCTACCGTGGCTTACCTGTGAAACCACCAAACCATTATTGCTCCTCTTTTCAAACACGGTAGTTATCAGCCACCACCCAACGTCTATATTATTTTATATAGATATTGCCACCACCCAACCCTATTATCGTCTTTACATTTTAAGATATCTGTCAAATACAAATATAAATATATACAAATTATGTATTTGTGTGTATTTATATTTAATAGTGACAGATAACTTGAATTTTCCATTAAGTATCGAGAAATCAGTTACTACAGGATTTAATTGACGATCAGCTGAATTCAAACCGACTATATTCAGACAACAGGTGCCTCGAAAAATAACAAAACAATTAAATCGAAACCAGGAGAGAAAGCGAAAAGAGAGAAAGAAGTGAAACGTGGGAGGGTGAAAAAGAAAGTAAAGAAAAATATGATATGAACATTTGGCTAAACAAATAACTCTCGCCAATTCGCTGAAAATCCCACAGGCGCTTTTTGGCGATATAATTTTGGCGATATAATTTTGGCGATATAATTTTGAAGACAAATTTCGGGTTGATTTGCATGAATATCGGTACAATATTACAAAACTAAAAATATTGTATTAACATATCAGAATTGCCAAGTAGATATATTACATAAACATCATATTATAACTATATTGGGTGGGATAAATAATGTATGACTTGAATTCAAAAGCTGGCTGAGAGGTAATGTCGAAAAAATATATTATAGAAAAATTAATTATATTTATATTAGGTGCCGGAAATGGTATATAATTAAAGTTTAGAAGCTGTTAGACTGAAATTATCGAAATATTGCCCGAAACTCGCCTCGTGTGACTCTCCCATCTACTCACGGCTATTATCATTTGCCAGGTAACAGGTGTTTCTGTAAATTAAAATTAAAATTAAAAGAGAAAACGGGAGAAAGCGAAAAGGAGAGAATGAGGTAGAAGACGCATATTAGAGGTGCTAACTCATGACTGTGGCGTTTTTTTTTTTTTTTTTTTTTTTTTTTGAGGTAACAAGTGTCCCCTCCAAGGTTGAAAGAGTGATAGAGAGCCAAAATCAAGGTACGTTACAGGTAATTTAGGTGTGCTGGAAACAAAAAGTGTGCTGTGCTTGTTAAGTGTAGTGAAATGAATAGGAGGAGGAGGCGTTTGTGAGAGTTAGCTGGATTACTCTCTGTGTAGGTTGAGGCACAAATAGAAACAGTGGGGGAAGCCAGACACATTAAACAGGAGTTCCAGCAACTCCTTATCATATGCCTATGTGGCCTCCACTGAGTACTATCCTAATCGATTGGTACCTACAATCTCCCCACACCTATAAGGGTGATCTTGGGGATGTTTTCTTAAGGGGAGGTTTTTAGTGTGTTTCCTAGACTTCCATCAAACTTGAAATTACACCCCCTTGACCCCCTTTTCAAGATAAATTTGTACATTTTTCGGTAGAAAAATTTCCCGGCCGAAGGCCGGTTCCTCTTAAATTACAGGCTCGCCAGGAAAAAATCGACACCTATATGGGACGAAAGGTCTTAAAAGTGACATAAATGGGGTGAAACTTCTTAAAATCGCCAAACTAATGGGGCAAACATCTTAAAATCTCAAAAGCAATGGGGCTAGACATGAGAGAGAGAGGGGTCCAGAAAAAAATCCCTCAAATGGATATCTCCCCGCTTATAAGGAGGAAACTAAAAAAATATATATACATAATAATAATAATAATAATAATAATAATAATAATTAAAGGAATAAATATATAAAGATACAAATACATGGACCACTTAAGGGGAGATTTCCACTTGAGGGACTTTTTTCTTAACCTCTTTCTCCCTCATGTCTAGCCCCATTGCTTTTGAGATTTTAAGACGTTTGCCCCATTAGTTTGGCGATTTTAAGAACTTTCACCCCATTTATGTCACTGTTAAGACCTTTCGTGCCATTTAGGTGTCGATTTTTTCCTAGCGAGCGATAGCGAGCCTGTAATTTAAGAGGAACCGGCCTTTGGCCGGGACATTTATCTACCGAAAAATGTACAAATTTATCTTGAAAGGAGGTCAAGGGGTGTAATTTCAAGCTTGATGGAAGTCTAGGAAACACACTAAAAACTTCCCCTTAATAAAACATAAACCTAATTCTACGTCAACCTGTACCCCTATTTTTCAGGTTCAGCCTTTACGATTCTAGATTAATATTAATAACTAGCTCACATTATCCCCAAATATATCAAAACTAGCTCACATTATCCCCAAATATATCAAAACTAGCCCACATTATCCCCAAATATATCAAAACTAGCTCACATTATCCCCAAATATATCAAAACTAGCTCACATTATCCCCAAATATATCAAAACTAGCTCACATTATCCCCAAATATAACAAAACTAGCTCACATTATCCCCAAATATATCAAAACTAGCTCACATTATCCCCAAATATATAAAAACTAGCTCACATTATCCCCAAATATAACAAAACTAGCTCACATTATCCCCAAATATATCAAAACTAGCTCACATTATCCCCAATATATCAAAACTAGCTCACATTATCCCCAAATATATCAAAACTAGCTCACATTATCCCCAAATATATCAAAACTAGCTCACATTATCCCCAAATATATCAAAACTAGCTCACATTATCCCCAAATATATCAAAACTAGCCCACATTATCCCCAAATATATCAAAACTAGCTCACATTATCCCCAAATATATCAAAACTAGCTCACATTATCCCCAAATATATCAAAACTAGCTCACATTATCCCCAAATATATAAAAACTAGCTCACATTATCCCCAAATATAACAAAACTAGCTCACATTATCCCCAAATATATCAAAACTAGCTCACATTATCCCCAAATATACCATATACAAAGCCAGATAGAACTCTCAAGCTATCCTCAAAAAAATCTAGAATATCAAAGCACAATCATTTCTTTGGTGACCCCATATTGACCTTAATCCGATGCCTCCCCGCCCCTTCTGACCCCACGTTGACCTTAATCTGACCCCATCTTGACCTTAAAGGGGGTCACCGGTTTTTTTCTCTTTCTCTCCTTTTCTCTCTTTCTCTGGCTTGTATCCATTCGGCCCCATTCAGCCAACTGTTTTAAGACGTTTATCCCCATCCAGGTGTCGATTTCTTCCTAGCGAGCGATAGCGAGCCAATATTGTATGGAGAAATCTGGCTTCGCCAGAGAGAAACATTTTTCTATCAAAAAATTACAAATTTAGCTTCCTGTCAAAACAAAAATATATATATGCTGGCTCGGTACAGCTCGCCAGGAAAATATTGACACCTGGATGGGGGTAAGCGTCTTAAAACAGTAGGCTGAATGGGGCCGAATGGATACAAGCCAAAGAGAGAGGGAGATAAAGAGAAAACAAGCGAGGTGGGCTCCCTTAACCCGATGTCTTCCCGCCCCTCCCCCGACCCCTACCCCGTACCACAACAGACGATATGAAGAGAGGCACAGCTCTCACTACCATGACGTTGAAAGCAGATGAGGTTGCAATTCTGGTGTCAAACTTTTTATTTATTATTTTTTATTTTTATTTTTTTATTTTTATTTTTTACTTGTCGAGTGTGAGGTGGGTATGCGCGTCTTGGGGGCATTCCATTGTTAACCCTCTCTGTACCGGCGACATCCTTTGCATTATATTCTGGCAACTAATAGACGATTTTAATCAGCTTACGAAGAGTGTCTATCCATTAACAGGCTTCATAATATCTCAAATATATATTTTGATCTACCATATATCATTTCCAAGCTTCGTAAACTCGTCTAAATGTAGCTGGAATTAGAATGTAAAGCACGTCGCCGATACAGAATGTAAAGCACGTCGCCGATACAGAATGTAAAGCACGTCGCCGGTACAGAATGTAAAGCACGTCGCCGATACAGAATGTAAAGCACGTCGCCGATACAGAATGTAAAGCACGTCGCCGATACAGAATGTAAAGCACGTCGCCGATACAGAATGTAAAGCACGTCGCCGATACAGAATGTAAAGCACGTCGCCGATACAGAATGTAAAGCACGTCGCCGATACAGAATGTAAAGCACGTCGCCGATACAGAATGTAAAGCACGTCGCCGATACAGAAGGGGTTAACCGGATCTGTAGGAGGCTGTTCTCGGGCATCCAGCCACAGATTCCTGAAGGGATAAGAATGCACTGTGTTGGTGGTGTAATGGTTTAGGTGCTTATGTTCTGGGTGTGGTGTCCCGAGTTCGAATACAGGGAGGACATTGGGGTTTGTAATTGATGATTAATTTTAAGAACGGGGTGTTACTTATATAAGAATATTATATATTATACTACATAATATTTTTCATAATGTATTAGTATAGAAAACGAGCGTATTCCAATCTCCTGAAGCGCCTGTGATCCAGCGAATAACACACGTATGGTTAAGGGGAGGTTTTTAGTTAGTTCCCTAGACTTCCATCAATCTTAAAATTACACCCCCTAGACCCCCTTTCAAGATAAATGTGTACATTTTTCGGTAGAAAAATGTACAGGCCGAAGGCCGATTCCTCTTAATTTACAGGTTCGCTATCGCTCGCCAGGAAAAAAATCGAGCTATATGGAACGAAAGGTCTTAAAATTGACAGAAATGGGGCGAAGGTTCATGAAATAATTCAACTAATGGGGCGAACGTCTTAAAATTTCAAAAGCAATGGGGCTAAACATGAGGGAGAAAGGGGTCCAGAAAAAAGTCCCTCGAGTGGAAATCTCCCCTTAATATATTTGTGAGCCGATCGCAATGGTTTGAACTTGCGATATGTCTGCTGTAATAATGGAGAGTACAGGTAGAATCCCACTGAAGGGTTTGTCAAAATACGAAACCATTGAACTTGATATAATAATAAAATAATATAATTTGATAGAACCAAAATGTATGAACAACTGTATTTAAACAATTCAAATATCAACAAAAACTGCCCTACTTTTCCTTCTGGGGGCAGGGGGCTAGGAATCCTCCTCCCCATGTAAAATTCACCTACTAGACGAGACAAAACAAGGGGAGAGGGAACGCAAAAGTGGTCCAGGACCCTAAGAGTTAGAACCTCAAATGTTGTTTCTGTTCGGGCTTTGTCTCGAGTCAGCCACCCCCAGCTATGGGATATGTGTTCCACGGCCAGCTGCTCCACTCACTTAACCCTTTGAGTACCAACGACGTGTGTTATTATTTATTCTAGCTATATTTAGACGATATTATGTGGTAGTTAAGGGGAGGTTTTTAGTGTGTTTCCTAGACTTCCATCAAGCTTAAAATTACACCCCCTTGACCCCCTTTCAAGATAAATTTGTACATTTTTCGGTAGAAAAATTACCCGGCCGAAGGCCGGTTCCTCTTAAATTACAGGCTCGCTATCGCTCGCCAGGAAAAAACCGACACCTAAATGGGACGAAAGGTCTTAAAAGTGACATAAATGGGGTGAAACTTCTTAAAATCGCCCAACTAATGGGGCGAACGTCTTAAAACTTCAAAAGCAATGGGGCTAAACATAAGGGAGAAAGGGGTAAAGAAAAAAATCCCTCAAGTGGAAATCTCCCCTGAAAAGAGTTGGCTGAGATAGTCTGAAACCATATTATTGCTAGAGGTCCTTCCTAAGGTGAATATAATCGTTTAATAGTTGCCATAATATGATGAAAGGGACGTCCCCGGTACTGAACGGGTTAACAGACTTCCAGGTAGCAAGCAAACAAACAAACAAACAAAACATGTGTTCCTCATAATGCCAGATGTAGCGCTTGGGACTGAGGAACTATTGTTGTTGATTAAAAAGAAAAGAGTCAATGTCACGGCAGATGCGCAACGTCGACAATTATCTTCTCTTTTCCCCTCTACCATAACAGCGAACATGTTTTGGTGAGTGTGTTTAGTTCGCAGACCAATCAACAATTTCAAGATCTTGACAATGTTTTTATTTTTATTTATTTTGTTTTTTATTTCATTTTGTTTCACTTCGTTCACATGTCGTTTCGTATACAATAACTTTTTCCACTTCAAAAAATCGTCTTCGGACACTTAAGGGGAGATTTTCACTTGAGGGACTACTTTTTTCTGGACCCCTTTCTCCCTCGTGTTTAGCCCCATTACATTTGAGATTTTATGACGTTTGCCCCATTAGTGCGTCGGTTTTAAGACCTTTCGGGCCAATTCGGTCAATTTTAAGACCTATCGTGCCATTTAGGTTTCGATTTTTTCCGGGCGAGTGATAGCGAGCCTGTAATCTAGGAGGGATCGGCCTTCGGTCGGGATATTTTCCTACCGAATAATGTACACATACATTTCGAAGGGGGGTCTTGGGGGTATTTTGTTAAGCTTGATAAAGGTCTAGGGATCCAACTAAAAACCTCCCCTTAAGGCCACGACTTAAGTCTCAGCGTGTACAGTACATGTACATTTACAGTACGTACACAAGATGTACAGACCCTTTATAATACAGTACACACACAATTATAGGACACAACAGTTCTATAAAGTTCATAAAATACAGTAAAGTAATGAAGTTTACAAATATAAGTTTATATCAATCATATAAGGCGTAAGAATAAACCGTAGTAGCCACCCCTTTGGTTTATACTTGTTGTTCTATCAATAGACACTAATAAGCTCGACACTAAGTAAATCAAGTAAAGATCTGCAAAAATAAAACTGCAAGTAAAGATCTGAAAAAATATAACTGCAAGTAAAGATCTTCAAAAATAAAACTGCAAGTAAAGAGCTGAAAAAATAAAACTGCAAGTAAAGATCTGAAAAAATAAAACTGCAAGTAAAGATCTGAAAAAATAAAACTGCAAGTAAAGATCTGAAAAAATAAAACTGCAAGTAAAGATCTGCAAAAATAAAACTGCAGTCTATACGTGATACAAAACTAATACACCGATGCCAATGCTAATACACCGATGCCAATGCGATTTGTCTATACAGTTCGATGTACAGTCGCGCTAATAAGTGATGTCTCGGCACCAATTATGTTTTGATATATATAATTGGTATCGGCAATATTTACGCATGATTTCTTCTTTTTGGGTGAGATCTACAACCATGTCTCCACACTTACCCACCCCCTTCAACATCTGACAGACATTAATACAGCAACAGAGCGAGCCAAACGTAATGACAGCTGGGACATGACTTATTAGCGCGACCGTACACAATACGCAATGAAGTGTAAACAAAACAACTAATTGAATTGCACAAAGTAATGTATATAAAAGATATTACCTATTATTATATAAACACCTGCAGAACGTGACACTAAACAGTTCATACGAGTCGGCAATAGAGTAAATGAAGCGAACACAGGCTATTTGATCATCAATAATACAAGAGCGTTCGATATACAAAGCACGGTAGTCTCACCTACGACTAAGAAAAAAACTAATATTATGGGTGTATTTAGTTGCCTATTTAATTTGCCTATTTTATTTGCCTATTTAATCATCGTTTATTATTTGTATTTAGTTTCCTTCCTATACCTCCATCAAGCTTAACAAAAATACCTCCAAGATAAATTTTTACACTTTTCTATAGAAAAATATTCCGGCCGAAGGCCGATTCCTCCTAAATTACAGGCTTGCTATCTATCACTCGCCAGGAAAAAATAGACACCTAAATGGCCCGAATTAAAGGTCTAAAATTGACAGAAATGGGGCGAAAGGTCTTAATAATTTCAAACTAATGGGGCGAACGTCTTGAAATCTCGAAAATAAAATTATATTCGTGAGGCAGAAGGGGGTCCAGAAAAAAAAACTCTTAAGTAAAAATCTCCCCTAAAATAATGATATTGTTTCTTAGCCACCCACTGGACGCCGCGACACTACAGTATAAACACGCGCATGCAATAAAGTAATGAAGCAGATCCCTTTGTGGACTGAGCCAACAAGTTCATTATGGCACCCGGTGGAATATTATTTACTCGCCAAACAGCTGCACATCGGAGCCTCTAACTGTGTGCAGGTGATCAAACGGAGAGAGTGTGGGTGGTGCGTGGTGGTGGTGGTGGACCGCAAGAACATCATGAAGACGATGATGTTGGGGTGTGTACATGGTGGAAGGTCTTTACAGTGGAACATGGGTTTGCTGTCTCAACTTGTGACAAAAACATTATGGCAAATTAACGCGGCGTTGTGATTTCAGATGGCGACGCCTTGCGACTATGAGGTGCGCGCATGATGGTAGAAACAATTATCTTTTAACAAGAACATGGGTTTGCTTTCTCAATTTCTGACAAACATATTTGGCCACTGTCATAATGTCACAAGAGCCAAAATGCGGTGTTATAACTTTAAGAACACGATAGCGGTGGGAATGAGGTGTGTCTGTGTGCATGGTGGAAGAATAAAATGAACCATAATGCAGAAACACATACGCTTGTTGTCATAACTGTAAACGAGGTCGTGAGAACACAGTCGCAACTTCAGACAAACACTCTGAAATACCGTCTTAACTACAGTATAAGCAAGAACAGCAGAGAGAGGTGAAGAAGATATTTAAGTTTACACAGGAGCAAAAACGCCATGTTGTAACTTGAGACTAGCGAAGTACAAGAAACATATACACTTCTTACATAAACACGGGAGCTTTGTAATTATTTCGAAACTAGATATGTACTTTTACATAACGTACGGTTGCGCTAATAAGTCATGTCCCAGCTGTAATTACGTTTGGCTTGATCCGTGCTGTATTAATGTCTGTCAGATGTTGAATAGGGTGGGTAAGTGTAGGAACATGTTTGTATAGTTCACTCGATATGAAGAAAAAAGGTTAGATATTGCTGATACCAATTATTGATCAAAACATACTTGGTGCCGAGATATCACTTATTAGCGCGACTGTAACAAGCGATAAAGAGGGGGGGGGGGGGTTGGACGAATATAACCTTGACTGGCAGGCTGTCTGAGGGAAGGAACCCAATAACTAAATCCAGGGCTGATGAAACCTGTTAGCCTTCCTATTAATTAGTTAAACTAAGACTTCAGAGGCTATCAACCGTTAAGGATTATTAAGCCAGCACACTGTAAATCAAGATTAGCGTCAGGACCAGAACCCTTTTTCGAGAACTCCAGTCCCTTGTTAGCCTTCCGCCAGCCGGCATCACACGAGAGCTTTTATAGTCAACATTCGATGATCAAAATTTTTCTGGCATCATTTCTGGAATACATTGCACTGGTATCGGAAACTAGACTGATGGTAGATCCTAGACAAAGTAGAAAGGAAGGCCTTTCGTATCATTAATTGCCGCCCACTCACCAACTCTCTCTCTTTGCCACAATGTGGCATCTCTCTCGCTATTCTATCGCAACTACAATAATCAGTGTTCCTCAGAGCTCTCCCAGTGTATACCACCTCTATGTAGGGTACGTGGTACCAGTCTTGCAACACAATCCCACCCCTATTCTGTGCAACTCTCCAACCCAAGAGTGAAACGTGACTCTCAAGTCTTTCTCTATTCAACAGCTGAGCTCTGGAACTCTCTCCCAGAATCAGTCTTTCCCTCTACCTATGACTTTATTTGCTTCAAACTCCGTGCGTCCAGGCATGTTGGCTCGTACGTCCCTTTATTTGGCCCTGTCACTCTTTCAACTATGGGGGAGGCACTCACTAAAGGCAGTTCTGCCTTTTGTCTCCCTCACTCACATAAACAAACAAAAAATAAGAAAATAAATTCCACTCAAACTAACATCCGTCGTACTTAACACCTAACGAGCGGCCTAGGCGGTAAATAATATGTAGCCACCAGCGGGGTGTTTTTACCCAAAATAGGGTTGTTTACGTGATCATTTTCATGCCTAAATAAGACCCAGAGCGTAAAACAAGTATCTATCCCTGAAAGGGCATAAACAGAGCTTTCCAATGACACCCCAACAATCCTTGTACGACCGCTAGTTTTCTTGCAACAATCGCGCAACACGAGTGCAAAAACCATGTAATTCGGTACTTTCCCTACACAATTCACTGTGTAGCGAGTGTGAGAGGGTGGAGGAAGGTGGGATTCATGTCAGTTGGTCCACCGCGGTGGTCTGGAGCAGTCATACGCTCGCTACTCTCCTGCCACCACTTGTCTCTCTCTCTCAGCAACATTACGTGCTGAAAATGGCACACGACTTATGTTGTGAGCCGCCACATAGTCCAAATTTCTTTCACTCGACTTATGTTGCGCGCCGCCAGTTAAGGGTTAAGGGGTTCAGAAATGTGTTATTTAGAAATGCATGTTGATTAATTTATATTAGTTACTGCATTTCATCAATTACTCTATTCAGCTTCAGAACGTACAGTATAGTGTAGTAGCAACAGTGTACAAACATTCACCTTGATATATACATTATTTGCTGGTTTTTAGTATGGGATCGGAAGAGTAAAGCAATTGTATTTTATCTCATTTTAGGACCAACCTAAACCAAAGGAAAATCATAAATAAATACATACAAAAAACATAAACATAAAATAGCGACTGACACTCATTCAACTTTGGGGGAGACCCTTGTTGCAGTCGGTTTTACCTTTTGTTTCCTTCTTGCCCAAAAATGAGTTAAATATTTGTCCTTAATATATTTGACAACTAACCCAGAGTCTTACCATATTACTTAGTTCTTATGCTATAATACCTCACCAACTATCATAAGTAACTGAAGAAGAAGAAGAAGAAAAAGAAGAAGATGATGTAGTCTGGCATGAAACGAGACTGGGGGAGGGGGGGGGGACTGACTAGCGAACGAAAAGGACCTAGCAGCCGTCAGAAAAAAAGGGTCTAGAGCCCGATACAAACCACAACCGATAGACGAACCAAACCGATGAACGAAAAACACCAGCCAACCCCCCCCCCCCCCTCCAGAGAGAGTATAGGAATGACCAAGCCCAAATAACACTTTCCTCCCCCCCACCCCTCCACAGAGAGCAGCTACATCCTGTTCCCGTTTTCCGCGTTCTGTCGGCTGCCTTCTTTCACTGACCTCGTTTTCTACGCTCTATAGAAAATGTGACGGGGGGAGGGGGAGAAAGAGTATCTATAACAAAAGTCATGCCCAACCTCCACACGTTCACCTTAACTTTCTTCATGATGGTACTGTATGCATTTCACGTCTTCTGGTCGGAGATGGAACTCCTTCGTCTCTGTCTATCCTCTAATGTCTTTCCTTCATGCTGGAAGTTCGCTCTTATTCAACCTGTCCCAAAGAAGGGTGACCGATCTCCGCCCTCCAACTATTGTTCAATTGCTCTCATTTCTTGCATCTCTAAAGTGTTTTAAACTATTCTTGCCTCAAAATTTCTTAAGCATTAATCTTCCCATAATCTACTTACAGATCGCCAGTACGGCTTCCTTAAGGGCCGCTCTACTGGTGATCTTCTTGACTATCTTACTAACTCTTGTTCATCCTCCTTTCGGGACTTCGGTGAGACTTTTTCTATTGCTCTAGACATATCGAAAGCCTTCGATAGAGTCTGACACAAATCTTAATTTCCAAACTACCCTCCTTCGGTTTCTATCCCTCTATCTGTGCCTTTGTCTCTAATTTCCTTTCAGACCGCTCCGTAGCTGCAGTTGTGGACGGCCATCGTTCACTTCCTCAACCTATCAACTCCGGTGTTCCTCAGGGTTCTGTCCTGTCTCCAATTCTCTTCCTAATATTTATCAATTATCTCCTCAACTGTACCTGTAGTCCTATCCACTCATATGCTGATGAGTGGATATACCTTACACTATTCAATTAGTTTTTCCCATCAACCCAGCATGCAAGCACTCCTGATCAAACGTGGCGAGGCCATACGATGCCTATCATCTGATCTGTCAATTATTTCTGATTGGGGCAGAGAAAATCTTGTTACTTTCAACGCCTCCAAGACCCAGTTTCTCCCTCTATCTCTCCATCACAATCTTCCACAAGACTATCAACTATTCTTCAACAACACTCAAGTCAACCCTTCATCTTCTTTCAACATTTTAGGTGTATCTTTTTCATCTGACCTTTCATGGAAAGATCATATTACCACTCTTGCTAAAACAGCTTCCCAAAAGTTAGGTGTGCTCAACCGTCTCCATGGGTTCTTCACCCCAGCACAGCTTCTTGCTCTGTATCGGGTCACAGTGCGCCCCTGTATTGAGTATTGTTCACATGTGTGGGGAGGCTCCACCCATACCGCACTTCTCGAACGAGTAGAATCCAAAGCATTTCGCCTTATCAATTCGCTTCCTCTTACTATTTCCCTACAATCTCTTTCTACATGCCGCAATGTTGCATCTCTTTCACTCATCTATCGCTATTACAACAACCAGTGTTGTTCAGAGCTCTCTCAGTGTATACCCCCTCCCGCCTTTCAACAGAGTCCCACTCCTATTCTTTCCAGCTCTCCAACCCTAGAATTGGCAAATATTCTCAGTCTTTCTTCTAATCAACAAGTGAACTCTGGAACTCTCTCCCTCAATCAATCTTTCCTTCATCCTATGACTTAGACTGCTTCAAACTTCGTGTGTCCAGGCATTTTGACTCCAACGTCCCTTGACTTTGGCTCTGTCACTCTTTTACTTTGGGGGAGACACACACTACAGGCAACCTGCCTTTTGTCTCCTCCATACACATCAGTAACCCAGACAGTCCAAACCCTTTACCTTCCTAGTCCCTCTTCCCCTTGACAACTCTTTCGGTTGATCCAGTACAACAACAACAACAACAACAACAACAACAACAACAACAACAACAACAACAACAACAAGAGTGAGATGAGAAGCAATACGCCTCTCGTCAAATAAAAAGGAGAAAAAAAAAAAAAAACGAGTACTACCCCCCTAAGTCATGTCTCCGCCGTCATTACGTTTTGCCCGCTGTGTGCTGTATTAATGTCTGTCAGATGTTGAATAGGGTGTGTCAAGATTGGAACATGTTTGTATATCTCACTCGAAACGATGAATTAATGTTTAGATAGTGCTGATACCAATTATTGATAGAAATATACTTGGTGCCGCGACACCACTTATTTGGCCGACTGTACTAACGTGGAATTTGATTGAAGATTTGGTGGTCAGTAGCCAATACAGAATCAATTGAACCTGTAAGTTTGCAGAGGGTCGGATAATAATTGTACGCACCACACACACACACACACACTAACACACATCCACACACAAGAACACACACACCAACCCACCCACCCACACACCAACCCACCCACCCACACACCAACCCACCCACCCACACACCAACCCACCCACACACCAACCCACCCCCACACCAACCCCCCCACACACAAACACACACATATACACACCCACACACACACACCCACACCCACACACACACACACACACAGCATACACGTCTCACCACTGTTATTGAATCAAGCACTTTTCATGACAGTAAAACATTAACATCTGTTTGCAGGAAGTGTTAAATTCTCTTGAGGAGGTGTAGGACTGGTAAATGTATCTTAAGGAGGTGTAGGACTGGTAAATGTATCTTAAGGAGGTGTAGGACTGGTAAATGTATCTTAAGGAGGTGTAGGACTGGTAAATGTATCTTAAGGAGGTGTAGGACTGGTAAATGTATCTTAAGGAGGTGTAGGACTGGTAAATGTATCTTAATCAGGTGTAGGACTGGTAAATGTATCTTAAGGAGGTGTAGGACTGGTAAATGTATCTTAAGGAGGTGTAGGACTGGTAAATGTATCTTAGGAGGTGTAGGACTGGTAAATGTATCTTAAGGAGGTGTAGGACTGGTAAATGTATCTTAAGGAGGTGTAGGACTGGTAAATGTATCTTAAGGAGGTGTAGGACTGGTAAATGTATCTTAAGGAGGTGTAGGACTGGTAAATGTATCTTAAGGAGGTGTAGGACTGGTAAATGTATCTTGAGGAGGTGTAGGACCGGTAAATGTATCTTAAGGAGGTGTAGGACTGGTAAATGTATCTTAAGGAGGTGTAGGACTGGTAAATGTATCTTAAGGTGTAGGACTGGTAAATGTATCTTAAGGAGGTGTAGGACTGGTAAATGTATCTTAAGGAGTTGTAGGACTGGTAAATGTATGTTAAGGAGGTGTAGGACTGGTAAATGTATCTTAAGGAGGTGTAGGACTGGTAAATGTATCTTAAGGAGGTGTAGGACTGGTAAATGTATCTTAAGGAGGTGTAGGACTGGTAAATGTATCTTAAGGAGGTGTAGGACTGGTAAATGTATCTTAAGGAGGTGTAGGACTGGTAAATGTATCTTAGGAGGTGTAGGACTGGTAAATGTATCTTAAGGAGGTGTAGGACTGGTAAATGTATCTTAAGGAGGTGTAGGACTGGTAAATGTATGTTAAGGAGGTGTAGGACTGGTAAATGTATCTTAAGGAGGTGTAGGACTGGTAAATGTATCTTAAGGAGGTGTAGGACTGGTAAATGTATCTTAAGGGGGTGTAGGACTGGTAAATGTATCTTAAGGAGGTGTAGGACTGGTAAATGTATCTTAAGGAGGTGTAGGACTGGTAAATGTATCTTAAGGAGGTGTAGGACTGGTAAATGTATCTTAAGGAGGTGTAGGACTGGTAAATGTATCTTAAGGAGGTGTAGGACTGGTAAATGTATCTTAAGGAGGTGTAGGACTGGTAAATGTATCTTAAGGGGGTGTAGGACTGGTAAATGTATCTTAAGGAGGTGTAGGACTGGTAAATGTATCTTAAGGAGGTGTAGGACTGGTAAATGTATCTTAAGGAGGTGTAGGACTGGTAAATGTATCTTAAGGAGGTGTAGGACTGGTAAATGTATCTTGAGGAGGTGTAGGACTGGTAAATGTATCTTAAGGAGGTGTAGGACTGGTAAATGTATCTTGAGGAGGTGTAGGACTGGTAAATGTATCTTAAGGAGGTGTAGGACTGGTAAATGTATCTTAAGGAGGTGTAGGACTGGTAAATGTATCTTAAGGAGGTGTAGGACTGGTAAATGTATCTTAAGGAGGTGTAGGACTGGTAAATGTATCTTAAGGAGGTGTAGGACTGGTAAATGTATCTTAAGGAGGTGTAGGACTGGTAAATGTATCTTAAGGAGGTGTAGGACTGGTAAATGTATCTTAAGGAGGTGTAGGACTGGTAAATGTATCTAAAGGAGGTGTAGGACTGGTAAATGTATCTTGAGGAGGTGTAGGACTGGTAAATGTATCTTAAGGAGGTGTAGGACTGGTAAATGTATCTTGAGGAGGTGTAGGACTGGTAAATGTATCTTAAGGAGGTGTAGGACTGGTAAATGTATCTTGAGGAGGTGTAGGACTGGTAAATGTATCTTGAGGAGGTGTAGGACTGGTAAATGTATCTTAAGGAGGTGTAGGACTGGTAAATGTATCTTAAGGAGGTGTAGGACTGGTAAATGTATCTTAAGGAGGTGTAGGACTGGTAAATGTATCTTAAGGAGGTGTAGGACTGGTAAATGTATCTTAAGGAGGTGTAGGACTGGTAAATGTATCTTAAGGAGGTGTAGGACTGGTAAATGTATGTTAAGGAGGTGTAGGACTGGTAAATGTATCTTAAGGAGGTGTAGGACTGGTAAATGTATCTTAAGGAGGTGTAGGACTGGTAAATGTATCTTAAGGAGGTGTAGGACTGGTAAATGTATCTTAAGGAGGTGTAGGACTGGTAAATGTATGTTAAGGAGGTGTAGGACTGGTAAATGTATGTTAAGGAGGTGTAGGACTGGTAAATGTATCTTAAGGAGGTGTAGGACTGGTAAATGTATCTTAAGGGTGCATGTTAGTCTTAAGGGGGGAGGGGGGCGTTTTTATGGTCCCCCTTCTTGCTCTGTTTAACCCTATTAGTTTCAGATTTGATGACGTTCGGCTCATTAGTTTGGCGATTTTGAGTCCTTTCACCCCATTATTTATCAATATTAAGACTTTTTGTGTAATTTAGGTGTCGAATTTGTCCTGGCGAGCGATAGCAAGCTTGTAATTTATGAGGATCCGGCCTTTGGCCGGGAAATTTTTTCTATCGAAAAATGTTCACATTTATCTTGAAGGAGGATCTTGAGGTGTTTTTTTGTTTTAAGCTTGATGGAGGTCTAGGCAGGAAACTAAAAAATATATAAAAATATAATTATATAAATGAGCAAATAAACAAGGCCATCCCCCCTTAATAGAATCACAAGGGGGGTATTATGGAGTTAATGCCTGGGTTCCGAACCATTGAGGCGCCAGTGGTGTGGGAGAGAGAGAGAGAGAGAGAGGGGGTGGGGGGGTTGGAGGGATATGATCCTTAATCCTTTATAATGATTCCGTACGCTTACCAAAATAACTATATATTTTCGGAATCATAGTGCAAAAAAAAAATAATAATAATAAAATAAAATAAAATTATATATATATATATATA
>CM064505.1:43989088-44058928 GCA_032716605.1 Paralithodes platypus
ATTTCTCGCCTACTTACAGCGAATAACATTTACACAGAGTTACATGGAGTTACCTAACTACACAGAGTTACATGGTGCCCCGTATATCTATGGGTACACAAGGGATAGGGTACACATTCCAGAGTTTGTACCCTAACATTTGTAGGTCACACTTTTTTTCTCTCGCTTTATGTCCTTCTCTTCTCTCACTCTTTTTCTCTAATACATCTCACTCTGACTCATTTACATATGTCAGGTGTTATTTGCAGATGCCTTTCTCCTACTCACCATAACATCATATATATTTCTCTGTTATTCGGGGCCTCACGCCTTTTTATACTATGTTTTTATCAAGACTGTTTATGTTATTTGCGGAGCATATTTGAAATCTCTATTTATGTTATTTCATGTCCTAAGCTTTGTTTTTTAAGTTATTCATGTCCTCAAAATCATATTCCAAAATGTGTTACTCACCTTCCAATATGTGATTGATTAACCCTAGCAAACAACAGTTCCTGTGATGGTAGAGATTTTGACGCTGTTTGTGATTGGGTGGGTGTATCGTAGGACACCCTAATTATACCTTAACCCTTTTCCTGTGGTGGCTTCTATAGGGAAAAAATGCACTACCGTCTATTTTTCACGCTAATTCCGCTCAATATACATCGCCCTAGAACCATATACATAGCCCTTAGCGAATTGGTACAGGCTCCAATTAAAAGATTGGGTCAAACTCTCCCTTTAACAGAAAATGTATCAAATCTTTGCTTGTATCGTCACTGAAAGCCGACCCCCCCCCCCCCATTAGACTCGCAGCGATAATGTACGATTTTCTCCTTCCATTCCACTCGCGGTAACTCGATGATATGGTTTTTTTTCGAGGGAAGTGAATTCCAAAGAGTAGTAGTTCTAGGGATAAATGAATTTTGATAAGCAGAAGTTCTGCATTGTGGAGGAGAAAGTGTAAATTCATGGGCGCTCTCAGCTGCCCTAGTTCTACAGGTAAAGATGTGGAGAGGCGGCACAATTGAAGCAAGTTCCTCGGAACAATTGCTGTGAAAATATCTGTAGAATAATGCAAGGGATGCAACATTTCTTCGTATGGATAATGTAGGAAGGTCCTGTGTGATTGCAGGGTTATTGATTAATCTAATAGCTTTATTTTGAATTTGTGTCCAACTGTCCAATGCAACCACTCCACTTCCACTCCACAGAGGTAAACAGTAATCCATCTGAGAACGCACATGACTTTTATATATTACGGCCAACTGCTCGTCAGTGAAGAATTCTCGAACTCTGTACCGGAGTCCCAGTTTTTTAGAGGCATTCTTAGCAATGCTTCTAACATAATGTGTCCAGCTCAAGTTAGTAGTTAATGTTACACCAAGAATGTCAATACTAGGGGAAGTGGGAATATTTACATCATTAAATATATATGGGAGTCAGTGAGATTCTGTCGGTTAGAAAATTGAATGTACTTGGTTTTCTGTGCATTAAAGGAAACTAGATTCTTTTGTCCCCATTCTTCAATTCTAGAAAGGTCCTGGTTCAGAGAAATTGCAGTGCTTATTTTTGAATTTATAAGATCGGGTTGGGTGAAAGAATTGGTAAATGTGAAGGAACTGTGGAGTGTTGAGTCATCTGCGTAGCAATGTATTGGATTATGAGTGGTAGATATGAGATCATTGATATGAATGAAGAACAGAGTTGGAGCCAAAACTGATCCCTGGGGAACACCAGCATTTATTGAGTGAAATTGAGAATAAAGGCCATCTACCATTACACATATTTTTCTGTTATGAAGATAAGAAGAAATTGGTGGAACTAATGATGCAAGGCCGTAGTGTGACATCTTCGACAATAAGGATTGATGCCAGACTCTATCAAATGCCTTTGATATATCCAGTGCTATTGTATGTGTTTCACCATGTTGGTCTGTAGCTTGGTTGATTTGATGCGTAAGAAGGCAAAGAATGTCTGCAGTTGATCGACATCGTCTAAAACCATATTGTCTATCACTGATTAATTTATTATTCTCAAGATGCTTAATTATGTGATTATTTAATATAATTTCAAAGACTTTACCAAGAGTGGAAGTTATAGCTATTGGTCTGTAGTTTGATGGATCTGAAGAGGCACCTTTTTTAGGAACTGAATGGATGTTTGCTTCTTTCCAGGGTACTGGGAAGCATGAGGTATGAGTACATAGACGGAAAATATTTGCCAATACAGGAGCGAGCACCAAGGAGCAATTCTTAAGTACTATTGGAGGAATTTCATCTGGACCAGGAGCCTTATCTACTGAGAGATTCTGCAAAATAGTTTTGACATGTCTGGTGTGGATCTTAAGTGAGGGAATTTCAGGCGAATTAAAATTAAGTACAGGGACATCTTGATTTATTTCATCTAAGATTGAGTTGGTGGAGAAAATATCCGCAAGAAGGTTAGCTTTACCTCGTGGGTCACTTACAAGATTGCCAGTCGGAGATTTTAATGGTGGAATGGATGAAGCAGTTGTGAAGTTGGATTTGAATGAGTTAAGAGTAGACCAAAATATTTTGTTATCATTTGGATTATTTAGAAGTGTATTTGCCTGCTTGTGGAGAAAGTTTGATTTAGTTAGGTTTAATACAGTTTTGGCATGATTTCTGATGTTTCTAAAGTAATTAAAGGCTTCATGTGTTTTTGATCTTGTGTATGCATTGTAGGCTATTGCTTTTTGTTCAGTTACTCTAGCACAATTATGGTCAAACCATTTAGGTGAATTAGATCTTTTAATGTACTTTTGATGAGGAATAAAAGTTTCCATTCCAATTTTTACAAAATCTTGTATGTGGCTCAAGGTGGAGTGTGCATCATTAGAAAAGAAAGAGGTCCAGGGAATATCAATAAAGAAACCTTGAAGACCTTCCCAGTCTGCCCTATCGTAATGCCATTTAGTCACCAAAACAGGTTCAGAGTGGGAAGGTGTGGTAGGTGATAGACAGGTGGCCTGTATCAGACAGTGATCAGAAGATCCAAGCGGGGACCTCACTGTAACATCATAATTTTCTGAATTGGTTGTTAAAAATAAGTCCAGTAGGTGGGAATTATGATTAGGATTATCTGGTACACGGGTGGGTTGGTTGTGCAATTATTTCATCATGTTTTGTGTTTACAAGACAGTATGAGTTGTTGAAATGAAGATGAAATGAGCCTCATATTCGTACCTGGTATACAGCTGTCACAATTACATGGGTAAGGGGCCCTGTTTTCGTTGATATGGGTGGAAAACTTAGAGCCTCCTGGAAGCGTCTGGCAACAAGCGAGGCGGTTTGGTGAAACCAACTCAGCCGGGACTACCAGAACATATATGTATGTCGGCCGTTATATAGACCTTTTTTTACATAGGAAATAAATATACGTCGGCCGCAGGGAAAGGGTTAAGCCAAAACAATCATGGGACATTAAATCCTTATGACCTGTAGTAATGTCTGACAGATGCAAAATAAGATGCATAAAAGTATACAATAACTAAAATGTGTTGTCCTGTAAATCTGGTGCCAAGAATGTAAGGGAGATTATGTTAAATTATATAATTCATATAGGAGCTATATTTAGAAACTGTCAAGTGTTTAAAAGGATAAAAAATAAATAAAGAATGCTCGTATTAATCCTTCTATATAATATGGCGCCCAACAAACTACTGACAAAATGTTTAGTAGAGCACTCGGTCTTTAAGTTTGTGTATGTATGTACAGTATGTATGTGTATATTTAGTGCAAAACTCTCTGGTGCCAACCATTTTGGCACCAGAGTTCTGGTGCCAAACTTTATGGGGCCAACTTTTTGCCACGTAAGTTCCTGATGCCAAGCTTTCTGATATCAAAGATTCTAGTGTCAAACATTCTGATGCCAAGTTTCTGGTGCCAAAGCTTCTGGTGTCAAACTTACTGGTGTCAACATTTCTGGTGTCAAACTTACTGGTATCAAAGTTTATGGTGTCAAACTTACTGGTGTCAAAGTTTATGGTGTCAAACTTACTGATGTCAAAATGTATGTTGTCAAACCTTCTGATGCCTATACCCTGTTTCATTTCAACTGACGGTAAATTGCAAAGTTCCCATCAAGATTTCTCAGATATTTTGAAGAATTTGTCGTGAAGTGTGGTGCTAAATTTATAACCCTGGTCGTAATAATGATGCAGAGACATTGTGGTTTCATATTTATCCATTAAGTATCGAGAAATTAGCTGCTAAGGGATTCAATTTACCGTCAGATGAAATGAAACAGAGTATAGTTTCTGGTGTCAAAGTTTCTGGTGTTAAACTTTCTGGGGCAAGAGATTCTGGTTAAGTTAAAGCTAAATTATGTTTATAAATATGGCTAAGGTTAAATTAAGATATTGACCCCTTCTCTACTTACCCATCCTTTTAACTATATTCTGGCTACTATTAGACGATTTTATTCAGTTTTAAAAAGTAATTAACAGGCTTCGCACTATCTCGCTGAACCATTTTCACTACCACAGATCCTTCTTAAACGGCACAAAATCGTCTAAATGTAGCTAGAACAAAATTAATAAGACGTCACCGGTACAGAAGGGGTTAAGATAAGTTATAGCTCAGGTTATAATATTAGACGTAGGCGAATCACCAAATCAAAACGCAAGCAAAGTACCGAATGGGCGAAAAGATTTCATATACAAGCCTAAGGACCAAAGAAGAGAAACACCTGAGGACGGTAAACATCCGACGGAAATCGACTTGGACTTTCTCTGGTGAAGTTGACGTGTGTGTGTGTGTGTGTGTGTGTGTGTGGTGTGTGAAAGGGGTGGGGGGGGGGGGGGTTAAGAAATCGTATGTGGAACCGGAAGTAGATCAAAACAGTCACACTCCAAGATGGCCACACTCCAAAACGGCCACACTCCAAAAAGGCCACACTCCAAACCGGCCACACTCCAAAACGGGCACACTCCAAACCGGGCACACTCCAAAACGCCCTTATTATTATTAGGTAGGGGGTAGGGACGAGTAGGGGGATGGATAGAAAGATAGATAATGGCAATACAAACCAAAATTAAAGGTAGGTAGAGGGTAGACAGACGGAATATAATCATCTCAAAGGGTAAAGTGAATATAAGAGTAGAAAGAAAGAAGGAAGTAGAAGAATAAAGGGTTGGGGAGGGAGAGTTGGATATTTAAAAAACAAAATAATAATAATAATAATACATCAAAAATAAAATAGATAATCGCAAAACGCCCAAGAACTGTTATATCTGGCTGTAAGGATGAATTTGCATGTTATTGAAGCTTCACTGTTCACGTCTGGTTAACAAGGAGAGTTCAATATACATTGGAGTGAGAGAGAGAGAGTGTGTGTGTGTGTGAGAGTGAGAGAGAGAGAGGGAGGGAGGAGAGAGTTACACAGATACTCAGATACACACACACAAAGAGAGAGAGGGGGGGTGAGAGGGAGAGGGAGGGAGGGATAGAGAAGAGTTACAGATACTCAGATATACACACACACAAAGAGAGAGAGAGAGAGAGAGACAGAGAGAGAGAGGGGGAGGGAGGGATAGAGAAAGAGAGTTACACAGATACTCAGATATACACACACACATACAGAGAGAGAGAGAGAGAGAATATTGACACCTGGATGGGGGTAAACGTCTTAAAACAGTAAGCTGAATGGGGCCGAATGGATACAAGCCAAAGAGAGAGGGAGAGAAAGAGAAAAAAAACAAGGTGGACTCCTTTAAAAGAAAGAGCCCTCCTTTAAAAAAAAGAGCCCTCTCCCAACACCCAGAAAATCCCTGATGAATCAATTCACATATAATCAGTCTCATATGTTCGAGTCCCTTCTTGAAACTCGTTAACTTTCCACTTGGGAATACAATACACAATTTTGCTGTCCATGTATCTATTATCAAATTGTAAGTGTTAGCCTCAGTGCTTCTATGATCAAAATAATATTAAGAATTCAATATTAGAAGTTAATTACCACATCCACGACGCCTATACGTAAATTTATAGTTGCTGGGATTTTAACATAATTTGTTATAGTATCCTGGACTTGGGTATCATAGAAAACAAGCGCTTCCCATTCTGTTTTTGTCTGAACTCTTGCATGTAACCTAAATATTCTCCCTTGAAACTAAATAATTTATACCAAGTACCATAAAGACTCCTTCCATGTTATTATTTATTCTAATAGTCATATGAGTTCCTGACTGTATGTATAATTAAGGATTTAAGTATTGCGTAACTTATCAGTTCAAATTAGCACACAGCTGTAATTGTTCTATGTACCGGTAACTACTAGTGTCTCCCATTTTAGGTTTCACATGTTCAGATATTTAATTTAGCACTATCTATCTATCTATATATATATCTATCTATCTATATACTCAGGCCCAATCCCTACTTTTACTTTTACTTTTACTTTTTCTTTTTTTTTTGGGGGGGGGACTCAAGACAGAGCCAGAATAGGGACAACAGAACAGAAAACAATGCACACACGAATACAAAATACAAATTCACACTCATTATTTAGCACAGACTAACCTATTTATATATAAATAAACCCATGGCCTGCTCTGGAATGTAATGTTTTTTTGTTCTTACCCTGTATACGTAAATAGACCGTCCTATTCTTCCCATTGGGTGAACCTAAACTACCTATGTTAGCCCAGCATAACAGACTTCCATAGGGCAATACCAGTGTTTACTTAAGGGAGCCCACCTCGTGTTTTCTCACTCTCGCCCTCTCTCTCTGAGTTGTATTCATTCGGCCCCATTCAGCCTACTGCTTTAAGACGTTTATCCCCATCCAGGTGTTGATGTTATCCTGGCGGCTCGCTTATTGTTTTATAATGTTTTTGTCAGCAGGCTAAATTTGTACATTTTTCGATAGAAAAATTTCTCCTTCGAAACCGGATTTCTCCATACAATGCTGGCTCGCTATCGCTCGCCAGGAATAAATCGACACCTGGATGGGGATAAACGTCTTAAGCAAGTAGGCTGAATGGGGCCGAATGGATACAAGCCAGGGAAAGAGAAAAGTAGAGAAACAAATCAGGTGACCCCCCTTAATAAACCAATCTGGTGTCCATGAATAGTAATGAGTGCATGTAATGAAGCTGGATTAAGTGGTGAGTCATGATTCATTAACTCAGGCTATTGTCTGTGTCTGTGTGTCTGTGTGTGTGTGTCTGTGAGGGAGGTGGATGGGGTGGGGGAGTAGCTGACGCCATTTCCCTTTACATATCAATTTTCTATGTGTACTTTCTATGTACATGTATGCACATAAACATGTACATAAGCACGAACACACACACACAATCACACCCACCCACACGCAATAAAACACCTACACATACGTACATGTGCTTGCATTTATTTCATCTATAGTATATATATATATATATATATATATATATATATACAGTATATATATATATATATAATATATATATATATATATATATATATATATATATATTATATATATATATATATATATATATATATATATATATATATATATATATATATATTAATAAATACATAGTATATACTATATATTGATGAGCGCTTATTCATGTGAAGAATGTTAGGTAATAGATTAATCATAAACTATGTGGGGATATAGAATATGAAGGTATGGATGTACTACAAGATATTAAAGGTATGGAGGTACTACAAGATATTAAAGGTATGGAGGTACTACAAGATATTAAAGGTATGGAGGTACTACAAGATATTAAAGGTATGGAGGTACTACAAGATATTAAAGGTATGGAGGTACTACAAGATATTAAAGGTATGGAGGTACTACAAGATATTAAAGGTATGGAGGTACTACTAGATATTAAAGGTATGGAGGTACTACAAGATATTAAAGGTATGGAGGTACTACAAGATATTAAAGGTATGGAGGTACTACAAGATATTAAAGGTATGGAGGTACTACAAGATATTAAAGGTATGGAGGTACTACAAGATATTAAAGGTATGGAGGTACTACAAGATGTTTCCCCCAGACTGTACGAAACCCAATGAGCAAAAAGCATTAAGGGGGTAGTGCTTGGTTTGTTGGCCTACTGTATATATTTATGTATTTATTTATGTATATTTTCTTGCTAGACCTTCAAGCTTAAAAAGATACCCCCTAGACTCCCTTTCAAGATTAATTTGTAATTTTTTCGTAGAAAACTTTCCCGGCCACAGGCCGGTTCCTTCTGAAATTACAGGCTCGCTATCGCTCGCCAGGAATAAATCGACACCTAAATGGCACGAAACGTCCTATTGACAAAGAAATGAGGCAAAAGTTCTCAAAATCGCCAAACTAACAGAACGAACGTCTTAAAATCCTATAACTACCATGCTAACCATAAGGGAGCAGGGGGTCCAGAAAAAAACCGAGCACTACCCCCTTAATGACACTCCTGGCACAATGGGGAAAAAATGCTGGCCCAAATACGCCAGTGACAAAAAGAATGATAATAGATTCCCTAGATTTTACGCTCTCCTTTCATTGTTTATACTTTCATTGTTTATACTTTCATTGTTTATACTTTCATTGTTTATACTTTCATTGTTTATACTTTCATTGTTTATACTTTCATTGTTTATACTTTCATTGTTTATACTTTCATTGTTTATACTTTCATTGTTTATACTTTCATTGTTTATACTTTCCCAGTGGTAATGAGTTTGGCACAGATTCCATTAGGCTACCATAGCACAGTTGGAATGTATGTACATGCTCAGATTAATATGCAGGATTCGAAACTGCATAATAAATCGTAGGCTTGTGCAATAATTTTTTAACTGTTTTGATAGCGTAATGCATAAATGCGCGGAATTTCGGTGTGAGTATCCTACGTTCGAGTCCTTGGAGTGCCACATGTATTTGTTGATTTTATTTATTGAGTTTAGAAGTAAATTAGGTTGGTGACAAAATATGAATTATCTAGCTATAGATTTTGAAGAGGAAATTTGCTAATCAACTATATACGCTTACAATTAGGACGACGGGTATTATACTTATTATATTATATCATATCTAAATTACATAGCGTTACTAAAATATAAATGTTATACCAGGATTTGTACTGGGGTTGAATAATACTGTCAGTGTATTCGATCTCGACTTGGCAAAAAAATAAGCTATATCGAAGTACAGTCGCGCTAATAAGTCATGTCCCAGCTGTCATTAAATTTGGCTCGCTCTGTGCTGTATTAATGTCTGTCAGATGCTGAATAGGGTGGGTAAGTGTAGGAACATGGTTGTATATCTCACTCCAAAAGAAGAAATCATGTGTAAATATTGCTGATACCAATTATTGATCAAAACATAATTGGTGCCGAACCATCACTTATTAGCGCAACTGTACATACTGTATATAGACATGCAGCAGGACAAGTACACTCGGATACCATAATATCTAGCCCACTCATAAAAATGTGTGGACCTTCTATGTTTTCTCTTTATGCAAATATAACTATCTGGATTGATTTGTGGATAGAACTTGCTTTTCAATAAATAGTATAATTAGTTTGTAGTTGATTTATAGACATTTTATTCGTAATTTCGTTTACAGAGATATACTTCCATAATTAGAAATAGGTAAAGTCCACGAATTTGTATGAGTGGGCTAGAGACTATGGTGTCCGAGTGTACAAGAGAGAAGTACGGTCGAGCTAATAAGTCATTCCCAGCTGTCATTACGTTTGGCTTGCTCTGTGCTGTATTAATGTCTGTCAGATGTTGAATAGGGTGGATAAGTGTAGGAACATGTTTGTATATTTCACTCGGTATGAAGAAATGAAGCTTAGATATTGCTGATACCAATTAATGATCAAAATATACTTGGTGTCGAGACATCACTTATTAGCGCGATTGTACATATCAAATAAGGTTTATCAATTAGGCCTAATACAGAAACATACAATATGGCTTTCAAAAGGTTAGGCCAATATTCACACACGTAATCAAATCAAAGGATACATACAGTAAATGGTGATATTCCCGTAGACGGTTGTAACAATATGAATTACTGGGAATCATAGTTAATACATAAAAGTCTTTAACAAAGTCATATGCAAAATAATACTATCTTAGTTAGAGTTAATGATCATTCATGATCGGACGTTTTCACAGGTTTTAAGCTCGGCCATAGAAACAGTAATTTGAGGGGTTACTCAACCCGTACAGTACCGGCGACGCCCTTAAGAACTAAATTCTGGCAACTATTAGATTATTTTATTCAGCTTAGGAAGGACCTCTAACAATGAAAAAGCAATAGCCTATCTTAATTAATCCCTTTAGCTAACATAGATCCTTCCTATGCTAAATAATATTGTCTATTAGTTGTCAGAATATGATACAAAGGACGTCGACGGTACAGAAAGGGTTAAAGACAGAAGTCAATGCAGCCTGGGTTAAATTTACGTGTAGCACTGGTGTATGTGTAATTTCGACTCTGCTAAATATTACCATAGACAACCACCTTACGAAGGGACAGTGTACACCCTTTGCGTACCAGCGACGTGTGCTATATTTCATTCTAGCTATATTTAGACGATAGAATGCAGCTTCGGAAGGATCTGTGGTAGCTAAAAGGGGTTGGTTGAGATAGTGTGAAGTCTGTTTATTGCTAGAGGTCTTTCCTAATCTGAATAAAATCGTCTAATAGTTGCCAGAGAATGATGAAAAGGACGTCCCTGGTACTGTATGGGTTAATCAAAGTCAAGGGATGGCACGTGTGGTTTGTGTGCTCGGCAAAGAGGCCTAAAGCCAGTGTCACACGAACGCTTTTTCCGTCAATTTTCCATGAGCAAGTTTTGTTTCGTATCATTTCGGGACTTTCGCACCGGTATCTGCAAGTAGACTGAAGATGGATTATGTTAGGCGGCTGAATTCTGATATAAAGTGTAATTTTTGAAGCTTCCAGACCATAATTGCACGTAAAAATTGCTCGAAATTGCGTTCGTTTGACACCGGCTTAACACAATGAGAAGGGAGGTTTGTCGAGACAGCCTACAACAAGCTAACACTGATAGAATCTTCTTAGATGAAGGTCCCTTGTCTGGTTCTGGTTTCTGGCGGCTTCAGTCATGGCCTGGAATTCACGGCGTGGTAAGGCAGCTTAATTAATTAGTGGAGTAGCCTATTTACTTCGGTAGAGAGATGTTTATTTTGTGTTTAGAATATTAGTCTGTATTTCGTTATTTTGTCTACACCCTTCAGCAAAACTCCCTATTCTTTATTACTTAATAATATTTTTCCTTCCCCACCCTTCATTACAATCCCCAACACTCTAGGGAACGTTGTTACCGGAGGGATATCTATTTGGTATTGTAGTGTGAAAGTACGAGTGCGCGAATGTGCATTAGGGGAAGAATAAAATAGTTACCCATTGCTTTATTGTTTTCTTTAATCTTCAGATTGTTGATAGAAAACACGTTTTAATGGGTGACTTATCATTTACTCCATCCCTCGCATTGCTTACCTACCTAGGCCCACAGCTGCTGGAGTACTTTGAAGAGCTAGAGGATATACTAGACGATGGACATAATGTTGATGTGGCATACTTGGATTGCAAATAAGCCTTTGACACTGTTCCCCATCTCTGCCTCCTTAGTTGGAATACAAGGTAACATCATTGGTTGGATTGAGAGTTTTCTGAGTAGAAGAGTGAAAGTTGTGAACGAATGGAATAGTCTCCCAGAAGTAGTCACTAGCCAGTGTCAACATTTTTAAAAACAAATACGACCAGTATGAGACTGCAAGACAGAAAAGGGCACCCTTTATGAGCACGGACTCCCATGTATCTTTAACTATCACTAAATAACTAGGTAGGTAAGCAATGCGAGGGATGGAGTAAAAGATAAGTTACCCATTAAAACGTGTTTTCTATTAACAATCTGAAGATTAAAGAAAACAATAAGGTAATGGGTAACTCTCTTATTTTTTCCCTAATGCACATTCGCGCACTCTTACTTTCACACTACAATCGCAAATAAATATCCCTCCAGTAACAACGTTCCCTAGAATGTTAGGGATTGTACTGAAGGGTGGGGAAGGAAAAATATTATTAAGTAATAAAGAATAAGGAGTTTTGCTGAAGGGTGTAGACGGAATCACGAAATACAGACTAATATTCTAAACACAAAATAAACACCTCTCTACCGAAGTAAATAGGCTACTCCACTAACTAATTAAGCTGCCTTACCACGCCATGAATTCCAGGCCAAGACCGAAGCCGCCAGAAACCAGAACCAGACAAGGGACCTTCACCTAAGAAGATTCTATCAGCGCGCGGAGTAATCAAAAAGGTAAGAACGCCATCATCTATTTGCTTGAGCCAGTGTTTTAAAGGGAGTGACCTGCTATTTTTCTCTTTCTTGGTTGTATCCATTTGACCCCATTCAGCCTACTGTTTTAAGACATTTATTCCCGACCAGGTATCTATTTAGCCTACTTCTGGCGAGCATTTTATGATGAAATCCGACATTGATGGAGACATTTTTCTATCGAAAAATGTACAAATTTAGCCAGCTCGTACTCATTATCCAAAATATGGAGGCTCGCTATCGTTCGTCAGGTATAAATAGACACCTGGATTGGGATAAGTCTTAAAACAGTAATGTAGGCTGAATGGGGCCAAATGGATACAGCTCAGAGAAAATAAGCAGGTCACCCCCCTTAACCCTTTCAGACTCATATGACGCAGAGGTTGCCAGATTAGCAATAAGAAATAGAGTTCTCTCACTCTTATAATTACCTCTCCAAAATTAGTTTTCTACCCACAGGGCCACAGCTAACTCAAAGACAACTGCAGAGGTTGAAGTAACTAAACTAAAGGTTTCTAAATACCCCTGATGGTAACAAAGGCTTTAAAGTATCCCTAATAGGCTCAAAATCGCGTCATATGTCGGAAGGGGTTAAAGAGTATATACACATAGCCAGAACTGACAGAGTATTTTCACGAAAGGAAAGTTCGAGGGGTAAAAACCCAGGGTAAGTAAATGTGTGTGTGTGTAATGCCAACAGTCAAGTGTCAAGAGTCTGGTGGTGGGTCATGTCTTCAGTCTGTAGTGTCTTGTACAGTCAAGCCGGTATCACACGAGAGCTTTTTTAGTCAACATTCGAGGATCAACATTTTTCTGGCAACATTTCTGGAATATTTTACACTGGTATCGGAAATTAATAGACCAAAAAAAAAAACGGCCCATCTCCCCTTAAAGACACTGTGTTCGCGAGATGCTTTCCCATGCCACCACGGTATAAGATTTTTGGAGTATTACACTGAGAGAGAGAGTTAGGGTTAGCGTTAAGGGGGGATGGTTCATTTTTTCTGGACCCCCTTCTCCCTCATGTTTAGCATATTAGTTTTGAGATTTTAAGATGTTCATTCAGTTAGTTAGTTTGGCGATTTTGAGACTTTTCACCCCATTTCTTTGTCAATATTAAGACCTTTCGTGCCATTTAGGTGTTGATTTTTTTCCTGGCGAGCGAAAACGAGCCTGTAATTTACCGAAAAATGTACAAAATGATCTTGAAAGGGGGTTTAGGGGGTGTATTTTTTAAAGCTTGATGGAGGTCTAGCGAGGAAACTCAAATATAGAATAATAAATTAATATATAGACCAAAAAACAAGCGCTACCCCCCTTAACTTAACTATTGCCGTTCATCTGGATGTGGGTGGTTAATCTAAAAAGCGGCCCAGGAGCTAAACCTCGTCCTTTCTCAGATGTGGGAAAAAAGGAGGTTTAAGCCGATATCACACGAGAGCATTTATAGTCAACATTGGATGATCAACATTTTTCTGGCAACATTTCTGGAATATTTTGCACTGTTATCGGAAACTAGACTGTTGATAGATAAATTTAGGCAACCGAAATATTTCATATGTTTACCTCATAAGCTGTCAGATCAGTGTTGAGGATAAATGTTGAGTGAAAAAGCGCTCGTGTGATACCGGCTTTATGGTGGAATAATGGTGAACTATATAACCTACTGTACTGCAATGGATAAGGTAGGGTAGTGGACGTGAGTTGAACATAACTCACGTAAACCAATCGTTAGTTAACCTAACGTGAAAATAATACTCTAACCAATTTTAGGCCCCCCCGCCCCCAAACCAAATCTTAGCTGACCTAATGTACCCACACAAATGTACTCAAACAATCCTATTCTATCATATTCTAAGCCAACATAAATTAATATAACCAATCCTAAACTAGCCATAAACTAATCAAACCAACCCGAATCAAATGGAAGGTAGAGTAACTTAATCGACTCTAACTATAGCAACGGGGTGGTGATGGGCTGGTCTATCAGAGTGAGAATTGAGCAATCTCTGCCATACCCATAGCTCACTCTGACTGTTCCTTTTACTTATATATTTTCTAGATCTCAAGTGACGGCGTCTCTAACGTGGATTGACCTCCCAATCTACCAAGATTGGAAGCCAAAGCGTCACATTTTTCCCTTGCCCCTCAACTTTCTCTTCATAATTGCTGAGGGACACAGGGCCCTGGGTGGGGCTTTGGTTTCCCGGGCATTTCCGCACCCTCCTCAGCTCCCCGCCTCAGTGGCTTCGGTCACCCAGGCTTTATTGTGGTCGGCGGGGAGGGTTCTGTGGGGGCGCTCGGTTATGGCCTTGGCCTTGCTCGGGGCCTTGGGGCTGTTCGGCCAGGCAGCTTGGGGAACAACAACAACAACAACAACAACTATAGCAAAGGGTTTAGTCTTGTTTTGGTGTTTAATAATTGACTGATCACCAAAGTAACTGTTGTAGTGAATAAGTGAACATCTGTGTGTGTGTGTGTGTGTGTGTGTGTAGGGGGGTGGGGGTCAACATGTGGCAGAGGGTCATGGGTCATCTGTTGTTCTCTCTCTCTCTCTCTCTCTCTCTCTCTCTCTCTCTCTCTCTCTCTCTCTCTCTCTCTCTCTCTCTCTCTCTCTCTCTCTCTCTCTCTCTCTCTCTCTCTCTCTCTCTCTCTCTCTCTCTCTCTCTCTCTCTCTCTCTCTCTCTCTCTCTCTCTCTCTCTCTCTCTCTCTCTCTCTCTCTCTCTCTCTCTCTCTCTCTCTCTCTCTCTCTCTCTCTCTCTCTCTCTCTCTCTCATACACATACTGTACACTATGTCCACAATCATGAAGACAGATATATTGTGTGTATGTGTGTGTGTACTTACTCTAGTTACTTACTCTAGTTGTATTGCGGGAGTGAGCATGCTCGTTATTTCCCGCCTCCTATATGTGTAGGTGTTATATGTATCGTTGGAATGGCTGTGGATGTGTGTAGTCTGTATTTTTAGCCAATTGGCGACATCGGAAACGAAGGCTTAGGGTGGATCTGTACGGTACCATTCTCACTATAGACGGTACCGTCTCGCCCGAAGGCTTAGGTAGCCATCAGCTTAGGTGAACCATATGATACCCATCTCGCCTTGTACCATTTTTGCCAACCCCAGATGGGACGTCACAACGTCGTCCACTTATTCCAGGTACCTATTTACAGCTAGGTGAACTGAGGCTAACACATGAAAGGAGACAAGCCCAATTTGTCTCCGCCTGGCCGGGGATTGAACCCCCGACCCCTCGTGTGTGAGACGAGAGCTCTACCTACTAGGCTACGGGCTGTGTGTGTGTGTGTGTGTGTTTATGTATGAGACGGAGAGAGAGAGAGAGAGACACAGACAGAGAGAGTTGACTTACTAGGCTATAATAAAGGAGTACTCTATCATTTCCGCTCCCCTTGTTCTCAGTCACAGTACCTCGCATCTCAGACACAATAACACTGTAATACATCTCAGACACAATCACACTGTAATACATCTCAGACACAATAACACTGTAATACATCTCAGACACAATAACACTGTAATACATCTCAGACACAATAACACTGAATACATCTCAGACACAATAACACTGTAATACATCTCAGACACAATAACACTGTAATACATCTCAGACACAATAACACTGTAATACATATCAGACACAATAACACTGTAATACATCTCAGACACAATAATACTGTAATACATCTCAGACACAATAACACTGTAATACATCTCAGACACAATAACACTGTAATACATCTCAGACACAATAACACTGTAATACATCTCAGACACAATAACACTGTAATACATCTCAGACACAATAACACTGTAATACATCTCAGACACAATAACATTGTAATACATCTCAGACACAATAACACTGTAATACATCTCAGACACAATAACACTGTAATACATCTCAGACACAATAACACTGTAATACATCTCAGACACAATCACACTGTAATACATCTCAGACACAATCACACTGTAATACATCTCAGACACAATAACACTGTAATACATCTCAGACACAATAACACTGTAATACATCTCAGACACAATAACACTGTAATACATCTCAGACACAATAACACTGTAATACATCTCAGACACAATAACACTGTAATACATCTCAGACACAATAACACTGTAATACATCTCAGACACAATCACACTGTAATACATCTCAGACACAATCACACTGTAATACATCTCAGACACAATAACACTGTAATACATCTCAGACACAATAACACTGTAATACATCTCAGACACAATAACACTGTAATACATCTCAGACACAATAACACTGTAATACATCTCAGACACAATAACACTGTAATACATCTCAGACACAATAACACTGTAATACATCTCAGACACAATAACACTGTAATACATCTGACACAATAACACTGTAATACATCTCAGACACAATAACACTGTAATACATCTCAGACACAATAACACTGTAATACATCTCAGACACAATAACACTGTAATACATCTCAGACACAATAACACTGTAATACATCTCAGACACAATAACACTGTAATACATCTCAAACACAATAACACTGTAATACATCTCACGGTATTATTTTATAATAAGGGGAGGTTTCCACTTGAGGGATTTTTTTTTCTTGACCCCTTCTCCCACATATTTAGCCCCATTATTTTGAGATTTTAAGATGCTTGCCCCATCAGTTTGGCGATTTTATGAGCTTTCGCCCCATTTCTGTCAATTTTAAGACTTTTCTGCCATTCAGGTGTCGATTTTTTTTTCCTGGCAAGCGATAGAGAGCTAAGGCTGTAATTTTAGGAGGAACCTATATTTGGCCGGGACTTACTTTTACCGAAAAATGTAAACATTTATCATGATGGGGGGGTCTATGGGGGGGGGGGGGGGGGGAATTTTTAAAAGCTTGATAGAGGTCTAACGGGGAGACTAAAAGATAAATTGACAAATATATAAATAAACCAAAAATCCCCCCCCCCCCCCCCCTTAACCCCTTCTGTATCGGCAACGTCATTTTAACTTTATTTTGGCTACTATTAGATTATCTCATTCAGCTTAGGAAGGACGTCTACCCATTAAAAAGCTACAGACTATCTCAGTGAGTCCCTTTAGCTACCATATATCCTGCCTAAGCTTCATAAAATCGTCTGAATGTAGCTGAAATCAAATACAATAGACCTCGCCGGTATAGAAAGGGTTAATACATCTCACGGTATAGAAATGGGTTAATACATCTCACGGTATAGAAGGGGTTATACATCTCACGGTATAGAAGGGGTTAATACATCTCACGGTATAGAAGGGATTATACATCTCACGGTATAGAAGGGGTTATACATCTCACGGTATAGAAATGGGTTAATACATCTCACGGTATAGAAGGGGTTAATACATCTCACGGTATAGAAATGGGTTAATACATCTCACGGTATAGAAGGGGTTAATACATCTCACGGTATAGAAGGGGTTAATACATCTCACGGTATAGAAATGGGTTAATACATCTCACGGTATAGAAGGGGTTAATACATCTCACGGTATAGAAGGGGTTAATACATCTCACGGTATAGAAGGGGTTAATACATCTCACGGTATAGAAGGGGTTAATACATCTCACGGTATAGAAGGGGTTAATACATCTCACGGTATAGAAATGGGTTAATACATCTCACGGTATAGAAGGGGTTAATACATCTCACGGTATAGAAGGGGTTAATACATCTCACGGTATAGAAAGGGGTTAATACATCTCACGGTATAGAAGGGGTTAATACATCTCACGGTATAGAAGGGGTTAATACATCTCACGGTATAGAAAGGGGTTAATACATCTCACGGTATAGAAGGGGTTAATACATCTCACGGTATAGAAGGGGTTAATACATCTCACGGTATAGAAAGGGGTTAATACATCTCACGGTATAGAAGGGGTTAATACATCTCACGGTATAGAAGGGGTTAATACATCTCACGGTATAGAAAGGGGTTAATACATCTCACGGTATAGAAGGGGTTAATACATCTCACGGTATAGAAGGGGTTAATACATCTCACGGTATAGAAAGGGGTAATACATCTCACGGTATAGAAGGGGTTAATACATCTCACGGTATAGAAATGGGTTAATACATCTCACGGTATAGAAGGGGTTAATACATCTCACGGTATAGAAGGGGTTAATACATCTCACGGTATAGAAAATGGGTTAATACATCTCACGGTATAGAAGGGGTTAATACATCTCACGGTATAGAAGGGGTTAATACATCTCACGGTATAGAAGGGGTTAATACATCTCACGGTATAGAAATGGGTTAATACATCTCACGGTATAGAAGGGGTTAATACATCTCACGGTATAGAAGGGGTTATACATCTCACGGTATAGAAGGGGTTAATACATCTCACGGTATAGAAAGGGGTTAATACATCTCACGGTATAGAAGGGGTTAATACATCTCACGGTATAGAAATGGGTTAATACATCTCACGGTATAGAAGGGGTTATACATCTCACGGTATAGAAGGGGTTAATACATCTCACGGTATAGAAGGGGTTAATACATCTCACGGTATAGAAGGGGTTATACATCTCACGGTATAGAAGGGGTTATACATCTCACGGTATAGAAGGGGTTATACATCTCACGGTATAGAAGGGATTATACATCTCACGGTATAGAAGGGGTTATACATCTCACGGTATAGAAGGGGTTAATACATCTCACGGTATAGAAGGGATTATACATCTCACGGTATAGAAGGGGTTATACATCTCACGGTATAGAAGGGGTTAATACATCTCACGGTATAGAAGGGATTATACATCTCACGGTATAGAAGGGATTATACATCTCACGGTATAGAAGGGGTTAATACATCTCACGGTATAGAAATGGGTTAATACATCTCACGGTATAGAAGGGGTTAATACATCTCACGGTATAGAAGGGGTTATACATCTCACGGTATAGAAATGGGTTAATACATCTCACGGTATAGAAGGGGTTAATACATCTCACGGTATAGAAGGGGTTATACATCTCACGGTATAGAAGGGGTTAATACATCTCACGGCATCATGTTAAAGCACACTGGTCCGGATAGTCTACACGGTTATAAGTTTCGACGTAGAGAGTCATAGAACATCTCGGAGTCAACAATCTACAACATTATATGCACACACACACACACACACACACACACACACACACACACACACACACACACACACACACACACACACACACATACACACATTCAGAATATACGAGGATTGCTAACTTGTTGATACATGTTTTTTTTTTCAAGGTGACTTATGGTAGGGTTTGACATACATTCATTAATATATATATATATATATATATATATATATATATATATATATATATATATATATATATATATATATATATATATATATATATATATATATATATATATATATATATATATATATATATTATATATATATATATACAGTATATAGTTAGTTAGATATACACATAATTCGCTGGATTGATATTATCTAAAATGCATTTGCTTTTCCCCGACTTTAGGTAAGTATTTGAGCCACTCCCTAAACACGTCAAAAACATCAACTACCCCTACAAGCGAATAACAGGCTTTGTATGAAATCACCGGTAATTTAAGAATAGTGTCTGGAATTACCGGCCCTATCATTGAGACACACAATTCATGTTTCCTTGTGAGGTTACTTTAGTTCGTTCAACCACACTGCTTCAACGGATGAGAGGTTAGTAAAGAAAGAACAATAAGAAGAAGCAACATTAAAATATATTCATACATAACATATAAGATTTTCGTATGCAATTGAACCATATTAACCCCTTGAGGATTATGACGCGTTTTGACTGTATATTCTGGCTATCATTAGACGATTTCATTCAGAGTAGGAAGGGAATATGGAAGTCAGAGGGTGAAGTGAGGTAGCTTTTACCCAGCTGAGACCTATAAAGTTTACTGGAATTTCAGCAGGGGTTAGTTGAGATACTAGAACGAGTATACATAATGAAATATAAAATCGGAAAGTGAAGATTAGGCTATACATAGTTCCTAGGATGCTAACTAAAAGAAAATATCGAAAACCTCACTGACGTATAGCTTATTTAACTTAACTCGACATGGGAATTGTCTCTATACCTCAAGGGAATTAATAGCTCGTGTGTGTGTGTGTGTGTGTGTGTGTGTTTGTGAAAGTATGTGTGTGTGTGTGTCTGTGAAAGTAAGTATGTATGTGTGTGTGTGTGTGTGTGTGTGTGTCTTATCTACATTTGTGTCTATGAAAGTCTGTTTCTGCGCGTGTGTGTGTGTGTGTGTGTGTGTGTTAGCTACATTTGTGTGTATGGAAGTCTGTGTGTTTCAGTGCGTGTACAGTATGTGTGTGTGTGTGTTATCTACATGTGTCCGTATGAATTTATGTGTGTATCTGCTAGCATGCGTGTGCGTCAATGAGTGTGTGTATGTGTATACTGAAGATGTGTATGATGATGATGATGATGATGATGATGATGATGATGATGATGATGATGGCCTGAATTAATGACCATGACTGTGAGAAGCAGGTAAGAGCACATCATCCAGGTGAACAATGACTGTAAATTTTTCTACCGAAAAATGTACAAATTTATCTTGAAAGGTGGTCTAGGGGGTGTTATATTAATTAGGCTTGATGAAGGTCTAGCGAGGAAACTCAATAATAAATAAATACAAAATACATAGACCAAAAAACCAGCACTACCCCTTAAAAACCAGCACTACCCCCTTAAAAACCAGCACTACCCCCTTAAAAACCAGCACTACCCCCTTAATAAAACCAGCACTACCCCCTTAATAAAACCAGCACTACCCCCTTAATAAAACCAGCACTACCCCCTTAATAAAACCAGCACTACCCCCTTAATAAAACCAGCACTACCCCCTTAATAAAACCAGCACTATCCCCTTAAAAACCAGCACTACCCCCTTAAAAACCAGCACTACCCCCTTAAAAACCAGCACTACCCCCTTAAAAACCAGCACTATCCCCTTAAAAACCAGCACTACCCCCTTAAAAACCAACACTACCCCCTTTAAAAAATAAAATAAAATAAAAAATCTGACATAGTGACTGGGTGAGTAGTTCCCCAGACCCCGACAGGCTTATACTGGAGGCAGGGAGGGGGAATGAGGGTGACATGGTCCCTACAACTCCCATACATCTACTGAGGGGGGCTACCACAACTACCCCGACTTTCCCAGACGTTATATATTACCCCCCCCCCCCCCCCATCAACCTCCTCTCTCTCTCTCGTTCTCGATCTCCTCGCTCTTGCTCGCTCTGGCTCTAGCGCTCCCTCTAGCGCTCCCTCTGGCTCTCTCTCTCGCTGTATGCGTGTGTATTTCTGTCATTATCCATGTGTAAGTGTGTATGTGCGTTTTTGTTGTTGTTGGGGGGGGTGACCCTATACATGCTTACCTTTGTGTTGTTTGCTTGTATTAGATGTTATGTATATTATTTTATACTGTAGTGAGTTAGCTTATACATGGTCAACCTAAGCCTCTTTTTATTTGTCTGCTCGAAGATTCTGTCTCTTATAAACCCCGCTCCACACACGCACACACCCACACACACAACCCCCTCCCCCCCCCCCCACCCCATACACACATACACACCCACACACACACATACACACCCACCCACCCACCCACACACATACACACACTCACACACACACACACACACCCACGCACACACACCTCTACCATCTCCAATAATATTCTGCGGCTATAAAGTGTGAGTTATATTACTGCCTCAAATTACCCATGTTGATAATAATACGCCTGTCACTGCAATAATAATGCGTGCACCAGATAAATCAAACCTCCAGTAATTATGTGGTGCGATATGGGTTGGTGAGTGTAGTAATTTGACGCTCCACACCATTCAGTTTGTTTATGTTTTGTTTTTATGTGTGTGTGTGTGTGTGTGTGTGTGTGTGTGTGTGTGTTTCTTTTTCTTTTTTTAATGGAGACAAAAGGCAAAGCTGTCTGTAACGAGTGTCTCCCCCAAAGTTGAAAGAGTGACGGAGCCCAATTCAAGGTACTGTACGTTAGACTCAACATGTCTGGGCAAACAAGGAGCTTGAAGCAGTTATAACCCCTTCTGTACCGATGACATCTTTATTATTTGATATCAGCTACGTTTAGACGATTTTATGAAGCTTAGGAAGGATAAAAAAAAAAAAAAAAAAAAAAAAAAAAAAAAAAAAAATGGTAGCTAAAAGGATGAATGGGCATAGTCTCTAGCCTTTTAATCGGTCAACGTCTTTCATAAACTACCCAAAATTGTCTAATAGTACCCTGAATCAAATTTAAAAAGACGTCGCCGGTACAGAAGGGGTTAAATTACTCTCTCCTGAAACTCTCGCCGGTACAGAAGGGGTTAAATTACTCTCTCTCTCCTGAAACTCTCGCCGGTACAGACGGGGTTAAATTACTCTCTCCTGAAACTCTCGCCGGTACAGAAGGGGTTAAATTACTCTCTCTCCTGAAACTCTCGCCGGTACAGAAGGGGTTAACTTACTCTCTCTCTCCTGAAACTCTCACCGGTACAGAAGGGGTTAAATTACTCTCTCCTGAAACTCTCACCGGTACAGAAGGGGTTAAATTACTCTCTCTCTTGAAACTCTCACCGGTACAGAAGGGGTTAACTTACTCTCTCTCTCCTGAAACTCTCACCGGTACAGAAGGGGTTAAATTACTCTCTCCTGAAACTCTCACCGGTACAGAAGGGGTTAAATTACTCTCTCTCCTGAAACTCTCGCTGGTACAGAAGGGGTTAAATTACTCTCTCCTGAAACTCTCACCGGTACAGAAGGGGTTAAATTACTCTCTCCTGAAACTCTCGCCGGTACAGAAGGGGTTAAATTACTCTCTCTCCTGAAACTCTCACCGGTACAGAAGGGGTTAAATTACTCTCTCTCCTGAAACTCTCACCGGTACAGAAGGGGTTAAATTACTCTCTCCTGAAACTCTCGCCGGTACAGAAGGGGTTAAATTACTCTCTCTCCTGAAACTCTCGCCGGTACAGAAGGGGTTAAATTACTCTCTCCTGAAACTCTCGCCGGTACAGAAGGGGTTAAATTACTCTCTCCTGAAACTCTCGCCGGTACAGAAGGGGTTAAATTACTCTCTCCTGAAACTCTCACCGGTACAGAAGGGGTTAAATTACTCTCTCCTGAAACTCTCGCCGGTACAGAAGGGGTTAAATTACTCTCTCCTGAAACTCTCGCCGGTACAGAAGGGGTTAAATTACTCTCTCCTGAAACTCTCGCCGGTACAGAAGAGGTTAAATTACTCTCTCTCCTGAAACTCATCATCATATTACTCACATGAACACTATCTGATCCGACGTCTTGTGGGTTATTATTATGATACTTTATTTAATTATTAATGAGGATTTTGTTAGTTTTTCTCAATCTCGAGCAATATATTTTAGTTTGTCCCCTAGGCCAACAAAAAACGCCTTTCCAGGTTTCCTTCACACTAAACACTGCCCACCCAAACCCCCTTCAAGCTATATTTGTAAAAAAAATAAAGGAAAAACGTCCGGGTTGAAGGCAGGTTTCTTTTAAGTTACAGGCTTGCTATCGCTCCCAGAAAAATAAATCGACACCTGAATGGGGTCAAGCATCATATTATCGCCAGACAAATGAGATGAAACGTCTTATAATCTCCAAACAAATGGAGCGAAACATGGAAGCCCTCCTCGGACCAAATAATTATGGCTAAAGACTAGTGGTGATTTCAACGGCCCAGTAAATACCTATCCAATATGTTTGGTATTATAATATAAACCGATTCCAATAAGATGGGTTATTCTCTCTCTCTCTCTCTCTCTCTCTCTCTCTCTCTCTCTCTCTCTCACACCAAGCGATAACCTATTCAAGTTGACCAATAAGAGCCAGTTAATCACACACACACAAATACGCACACACATACACACAGACAGAGAGAGAGAGAGAGAGAGAGAGAGAGATGACCCCTTACCGTTGACCAATAAGAAAGTGGAGGGGTAAAAGTTAACAGCCCCGTTTACATTGCCTGAGAGCATGGCTGACTGGCTGGCTGACTGACTGACTGACTGACTGACCCGGCTGACTACTGGAGGTCATGCTTGAAGGTCACACAGTCTAGATACAAGGGGGGGGGGGGGGGTGCTTGGGGTAGAGAGGGGCATGGTGCGTGTGTGTGAGGAGGGGATTGAGAGTGTCTGTGTGTGTTTGTGTATGTGTGTGTGTGTGTGTGTGTGTGTGTGTAGGTGCTTGGGGTAAGGGGGCATGGTGTGTGTATGTGAGGAGGGGATTGAGAGTGTCTGTGTGTGTGTGTGTGTGTGTGAGGAGGGGATTGAGTGTGTGTGTTCGGGGTAGGCGGGCATGGTGTGTGTGTGTGAGGAGGGGATTGAGTGTGTGTGTGTGTGTGTGTGAGGAGGGGATTGAGTGTGTGTGTTTGGGGTAGGCGGGCATGGTGTGTGTGTGTGAGGAGGGGATTCCGAATGTCTATGTGTGTGTGTGTGTGTGTGTTACTTTGACCGCTATATATTTGCTTATGAAATCGCTTCCCATTTAAGACCCCATTATATTAAAAGTACTAATAAGTTTGGGAAAGAAATCTACACAGAGTTACTCATATACACAGACTGCAGTCCTTGCGGTTCCTATTAGGCAGTCCGACCATATATCTAAGCCAGTATTTGGTACATAATGGCAGACAAGGGTAGTTAATCAAAAGGCTCTCTCCCCAACCGAAACTCCCACCGAATGTTACGTGGTCATGAAGTAATATTATCTCGAAAGAAACCGATTATTCTTTTTATTATTATTATTATTATTATTATTATTATTATTAATATGGAAAGAGAGAGAGAGAGAGAGAGAGAGAGAGAGAGAGAGAGAGAGAGAGAGAGAGAGAGAGAGAGAGAGAGTAAACTAACAGGACATCTTGGTGAGGGTGTCAGAAGGCGAACCAGTACAGCTGTTGTTGGCGAGATTCTCAGTAACGGTGTGGTTAAATTGCTGTTGTATCTTTCCAAACCCAGGTAGATGGATAGATAGATAGATAGATAGAGAGATAAGTAGACATATATATATATATATATATATATATAGAGAGAGAGAGAGAGAGAGAGAGAGAGAGAGAGAGAGAGAGAGAGGACATAGTATAGTATTTATAATGGAGGCAGAAGGTAAACCACAGTTGTTGGTTGAGGGTTCTCAGTAACGGTGTATATTATGGTACCTGTATAATTGTTGTTCTCACATTCCTACCATCCTCAACCATAGATAGATAGATAGTCAAAAAGAAACATGCATTACAATCAAATCATCATAGTCCAACATAAGTTTGCATAGATAGATAGATAGCTAGATAGATAGGTAGACAGATAGATAGATAAACATACAGAGGCATACATTACAATCAAATCATCATAGCCCAACATAAATTTGCATGGATAGATAGGTAGATAGATAGAAAGATAGATAGATAAACAGACAGAGACATACATTACAATCAAATCATCATTCCAACATAAATTTGCATGGAGCAATAAATCAGTTGTCGCCTTTAAGGTTGAAACATTATATTTTGCTTGATGCATACCTAACATCATTCAATTCTTTGTTTCTTAAATCTTAAGTAAAGAGATCTAAGTTAATAACAAAGCTAAAGCGTATTTTATGATAACCCAACAAAATTGAGACTTACTTCCTTAAGCTCTTGGTGGAGACTAGACAATTTCCCGCCAGTTAAAAATATACAATAGTTAAGCCGGTATCACACGAGAGCTTTTATAGTCAACGTTTGATGATCAACATTTTTCTGGCAACATTTCTGGAATATTTTGCACTGGTATCGGGAACTAGACTGATGGTAGATGAATGTAGGTGACCGAAATATTATAAAGGTTGACCTCATAAGCTGCCAGACCAGTGTTGAGGGAAAAAGCGCTCGTGTGATACCGGCTATATTGTACGTTCAATGTTGATGCAACCGCGTCGCACGACAATATATAAATAAAACTCCATCTAATAAATTGTTTCAAATGAGTTCAGTCGGTCACAGAGAAAGTATTGTGCATTATATTATACTCGGGCCAAAACAGGACGGAGTAGCGGGACACACGGCCTAAGGTTTCAATACTTTCTTTCCTACGTACAGTACCATCCGGTAATTTAACCCCTTCGGGACAGGATGGCCCGGATTTTCATCTGAGCTAGACTATCATTACATGATATTATTCAGCTTAGACAGGCATTTTGGAGGTCCGAGGGTTAATTGAGAAATATTTTAATACTCTGATTCCTAGGGAGCCTTCCAATGCCGAGTAAAATCTTCTAATGATAGCCAATATTAACAGTCATTACGTGTCATGATTCTTAAGGAATGAATATGATATGCCAGCTGGGTACAATAATATGCCAGCTGGGTACAATATGCCAGCTGGGTACAATATGCCAGCTGGGTACAATAATAACATAAACGTAACACGATTATAACATTGGCAGCAATATATGAAATGTGTCATTTTGGTACTGAACGGATTAATAGAATGCTTCCTGAATTTGATTGTATGTATTTATATATGTACTGGAACCGTAATTTAGGTGATAATTCTGTTAATGATCGATGTCTACAGCTCCAACTTCCTCATAGACTGAAACTTGGAAACTGTATATACCAACTATAATACACAAGCGCCACAGTTACTTCACAATTAATGCAAATAAGTAATTCACACGCAAATAGCTTTAAATTATTCGAGTCAGCTGTAGATGTTTTCTTTCTCTTTTCTTTATATTTTGTTTTTCTTTTAACTTCCGGTGGCGTTCTTGGTGTCACATGAGCGTTTTTTCCGTCAATTTTTTTTTTTCGAGCAATTATTGTAGTTTGTCAGCAGCTTTAAGATCTCAATTATTACTTTCATTGATTTCACAAATTAAGTTTATTTTGTAAGTTAACTGGTGGGTTGGTGATACTATGAAATTATAGCACGATATTGCCACCTAGCATAATTGACCTTCAGTCTAGTTTCCGATTCCAGTGTGAAAAAGCTTAAAAACATTACCGGAAGAAACTTGCTCATCGAAAATTGCCGGAAAAAGCGTTCGTGTGACACTGGCTTATTCCTGTAAGAATGCCTCATTTCTTGAATTTCCGGGATTATGGCTCACTTCCTTGGGATCTCGTTTCTTAGTCATATATTTTAGCTAATATCTCGCTCTTCTCATTAGAGTATTATTTAGTCTCTCTCGCTCTCGCTCTCTATCTATCTACCTATCTATCTATCTACCTCTATCTATCTATCTATCTATCCTTTCTAGAATTAATGGATGGGGACAAAAGAATCTAGTTTCCTTTAATGCACAGAAAACCAAGTACATTCAATTTTCTAACCGACAGAATCTCACTGACTCCCATATATTTTTTAATGATGTAAACATTCCCACTTCCCCTAGTATTGACATTCTCGGTGTAACATTAACTACTAACTTGAGCTGGACACATTATGTCAGAGGCATTGCTAAGAATGCCTCTAAAAATCTGGGACTCCTGTACAGAGTTCGAGAATTCTTCACTGACGAGCAGTTGGCCGTGATATATAAAAGTCATGTGCGTTCTCAGATGGATTACTGTTCACCTCTGTGGGGTGGAAATGGAGTGGTTGCATTGAGGCAGTTGGACAAAATTCAAAATAAAGCTATTAGATTAATCAATAACCCTGCAATCACACAAGGACCTTCCTACATTATCCATACGAAGAAACGTTGCATCCCTTGCATTATTCTACAGATATTTTCACAGCAATTGTTCCGAGGAACTTGCTTCAATTGTGCCGCCTCTCCACATCTTTACCCGTAGAACTAGGGCAGCTGAGAGCGCCCATGAATTTACACTTTCTCCTCCACAATGCAGAACTTCTGCTTATCAGAATTCATTTATCCCCAGAGCTACTACTCTTTGGAATTCACTTCCCTCGAATTGCTTTCCACAAACTTACAATCTACAAATGTTTAAATCCAGTTGTTACAAACATTTTATGAATGGAGGATGCCTTTAGGCACATGGACCTTTTTGTTTTGTGTGTTTTTCCTTCCTCCGTTCATTGTCTCTTTTAAAAAAAAAAAAAAATATCTCTCTATCTCTCTCTCTCTCTCTCTGGTAGGGTTAACAGAATAAGGCATAAACGTGGATGTATATATAAATTGGTGCAACAAATTATACCTATATATTTGTTTGCTGCTTAGGTCAGAAACATTAAATACATGAACGTGTATGTATCAAGTCGTAGACAAAACATTAAAATATATTACTGTCTACCTATAAAACTGTTTTATAATTTGTTAATATCTTAAACGGTTAAAGAAGGATCTGTGGAAACTAAGGAATTCAGTGAGAAAGTGTGCCTATTTTATTCTTAAAGATCCTTCCTAGATATAACAAAATCGACAAATGAAACCCCAAAAATATATACAAAATGAAGTTATTTTTTGAATGGGTTAAATTGTGGTGGTATGTCCTTGATCTTGCTAAGCTGAGAAAATCTTATAATATCAGATAAGGACTGTAATAAAACTAAAAGGTGAAATATTCCAGCCTATTTCACAGTACATTTCTTTATGGCATAGACAGCTTGTAAATATAATGTTTCTATTCAACTATACAACATTCCTATTTGTTTTCACCGACTCACCAATTAATTTACAAATAAACCCAACTAATGAAATCAATGAAAGTAATGACCACGACTCTAAGGACTCGAACCTAGGATACTAAAAAAAATAGCGGTTTGTTATTGTTAGTCCTACGTCTGGCAGCGAGGGTTGGAGAGCGGCGCATGAGTCGTACTGCACAAGATGAGTTTAGTCATAAGGGGGCCAGGGTTCGTGACGTGAGTGCTACTGGGAGGTAAAGGGTACATTTCGGCGCCCCTCCAAATATCACTTGGATCTTCGTGATATATTATTCAAGGTTATATATCAGGTAAGGTATGCTTTATGTATAAAGAGCCAGGTTCAAGATTAACTATAAGATTACTTTCATTGTTGAGATAACTTGGAAAAGTTGACAGAATGAGTATACACACCATATGAGGAGCACTTTATTGACAACGTTTCGCAGATAGCTTCTTCAGGTCAATAAAGATCAGGTCAATTGTCAATAAAGTGCTCCTCCTCATATGGTGTTTATACTCATTACTTTCATTGGTTTACCTTACCTGAATCACAAGATTCCACAGATTAGGTAAGGCATGTTCTATTCATGATCAGCTATAATACCAAGCAAGGTCATTGTCTATGCATGGTGATCAACTTTCTACAACAGGTAAGTTAATGCAGGTGTCAGCGCTCTCTTTATATATCAGTGAGATCAACAAAAAGATCAGGTAAGGTTTGTTCTATACATAGTAAGCAAAGTTTTAATTTAGTTACAACATAAAGTAAAATCAATTATATTATATTTTCTATTGACAAATGTATTACTTTAGCTTTTCTTTATATGGAAGTCTGGGAAGGCAAATTGTTTTTGTTAGCTTAGGGGACTAAATGTCATTGCTCGAAAATGGCAGAAGCGAGCAAAATCCTCAATAGTATTTGTTTTATAATAACCCACAAGACGTCAGACCAGATAGTGTTATTACCCAGATAAGATATGTTATACTCATAAGAGAAAATAATGATTTCAAATGAATAATCAGGTAAGTCATAATAACTCCAATTTGTGATAGGCGATGCTCTCTCTCTCACACATACAAACACACACACACAGACAGACATACACGCACACACAAACAGACAAACACGTACACACACAGACACAAACACCCACAGACACACACGCACACAGACAGACAGACCGACCCACACAGACACACAAACACACACACAGACACAAACATACCCACACACAAACACACAGGAACGGGAGTCTGGGAACAACTCACACCAGTACCATTACCAACAAACCACCACCACCTCCTCCTTCCCACCAGTACGTGCTCCAAAGACTTCAACAATGTAGGCCAAAACACCAGGATAATTAACCCACAAGTCACCCCTTTAGAAAACGGGCAATGATGGGGAGTAGAGATCCTGCATTCAAAGAGATCGCTCATATTTTTATTTTTTTTTTTTGTATACGCTATTTTGATGACGTCAATATCAAATAATGGGGGTTTCTTTATTGTTTTATATTGTTTTAATGTATTTATTTGTTCGTTTACGTATATATTTGTATCCAAAGACCGGAGTATACAGTCTAACGTACCAGTACCAGTATGGGCGATTGTTTATTATGGGTATGGGCATATTTGAGTGTAAAGAGATTTTTTTTTTTTTTTTTTTTTTTTCCCTATGTGAGTGAGGGAGACAAAAGGCAAAACTGCCTGTAGCGAGTGCCTCCCCCAGAGTTGAAAGAGTGACAGGGCCAAAATCAAGGGACGTTCGAGCCAAAATGCCTGGGCACACGAAGTTTGAAGCAATTTAAGTCATAGGAAGAGGGAAAGGCTGATTCTGGGAGAGAGTTCCAGAGCTCAGCAGTTGAATAAAAGAATAACGTTTCACTCTTGGGTTGGAGAATTGCACAGAGTAGGGGTGGGATTGTGTGACACCAATATGGCGGAGGTTGGCCGATCTCTGTTACTATAGGGTCTCTAGGGGGAAGGTGAGGTGGTGGGAATGACTGAGGATTTGTACAGTCATTACAAAAAGTTCAATCTCACCTTTGCTGTCTGGGAAGTGATGATACACTCTCTCTCTCTCTATATATATATATATATATATATATATATATATATATATATATATATATATACAGTAGATAGAGAGAGAGAGAGAGAGAGACAGACAGACAGACAGAGAGAGAGTGAGTCCCCCTATACCTGGCCTACTGAAGACACATAATGACACAACACTTCCCTCCACAGTCAGTCACCAACCCACAACATCCATCCTACTGTCACCTTGCCCTCGGTGATCACACGGAACAGGCAGGAGGGGGAGAGACAAATGGCAATAATGTTGATAAGGGGAGAAAGTTTTTAGAGTCGGAGTGAGGCTGATTTCACTAGATGAAAATGACTGACTGCTTGTGTTTTTGTTATAATTTCTGTCTGTAACAAGTGTCTCCCCCAAAGTTCAGTGATAATTGCTACTTTAAACTTGTTCAGTGTTATTAATATTGTGTGTGTGTATTGGGAAGAAGTGTGATGTGCTTCTTTAGTGTAGTGAAAGGAATAAGAGATGATATTTGTGAGAAATACTGGATTACTCTGTGAAGGTGAGACACAAACATAAACAGTGAGGAAAGCCAGACAAATGAAGAACTCTCCTTATTACATGCCTATAAGGCCTCCCATGGGTTTGGGGGGGGGGGGTAATTAAACTAAAGGTTCATGCGGAGTTACCACATGGTCACTCAGGACATTCTACCCAAAGTATATATATACACTTGTATGTATATAAACTTTGATTCTACCAACCCGTCCTCACTCCTTTCTCATTTTCCCTCTACTTTCACACAACTTTTCCATCGGTTTCCAATGGGGCTACCAAAGTCCCACCTTGAGGCCCCTCTGTTGTGGGTCCCACAATTTTGTTTTCATCCCCATTAAGGCTGTAGGGGTGCCATGCTACACCAATAGGACCCCTCCAATCTTGTCCTTTTGCCCTTCAACCTTACTCTTGTCCACTATGAGATCCCCCAAGGAAGACTACATTCATAGTCTATGGTCAGCCAGTTACCAGCCTTCCATCACCATGAACCTATCCTAATCCAGACAACAACAAAAACATACCTCCTGCCACCACCAATACCACCACTACCCCCTTATGACAACAAACCCATACCTCCTGCCACCACCACCCAATACCACCACTACCCCTTATGACTACCCATACCTCCTACCACCAACCAATACCACTACTATCCCTTTTGACAACACACCCATGCCTCCTGCCACCACCAATACCAACACTACCCCTTATGACAACAAACCCATACCCCCTACCACCACCAACCAATACCACCACTACCCCTTATGACAACAAACCCATACCCCCTACCAATACCACCACTCAGAGACCCTTATGACAACAAACAAATGTTGACCTCATAAGCTGTCAGACCAGTGTTGAGGATAAATGTCGAGGGAAAAAGCGCTCGTGTGATACCGGCCCTTTGTCATGCAGTGGGAGACGAAGCTTGGGTCATGCACGGCTCTTTGACTGGGGATCCGTCTGTTTACGTAGCTGCTTGGTTGGCTGATCATGCGTTTAATATCTTAACCCATTTATTACCGAGCCGTTTTTTTAATGTTATTCTAGCTATATTTAGACGATTTTGTGCAGCTTTCGAAGGATCTGTTGTAGTAAAGAGTTAAGTGGGATGGTTCGAAGCCTGTTAATTGCTGTAGCCCTTTTTTTGTAATTAATAGAATCGTCTAATAATAGCCAGAATAAAGTTGAAAAGACGTAGCCGGTACAGAAGGGGTTAAGCCTTTCATTACAATGGCGTCATTTTATATACAGGTTAACCTTACACAATTTTATTCAGCTTTAAAAGGATCTATTTGATATCAATAGAGTAAATCCTTTTAATTATACCGGTGCCGTCCTTTAAATCATATTTTGGACCTTATAAGACGATTGTATTCCGTATAAAAAGCGCTTCCAGCAACAAATAGGCTTCGAACTATATCACTTATTTTATTTTATTTTATTTAGGTATTTAGTTTGTTCCCTAGACCTCCATCAACCTTAAAATTACACCCCCTCGAGTCCCTTTCAAGATAAATTTGTAAATTTTTCGGTAGAAAAATTTCCCGGCCAAAGGCCGGTTCCTCTTAAATTACAGGCTCGCTATCGCTCGCCAGGATAAAATAGATACCTGAATTGCACGAAAGGTCTTAATATGGGGTGAAAGTTCTTAAAATCGCTAAACTAATGGGGCAAACGTTTTATAATATCAAAAGCAATGGGGCTAAACATGACGGAGAAAGGGGTCAAGAAAACAATCCCTCAAGTGGAGACCTCCCCTTAACCATTTTTACTACCACACATCCTTCTTATACGGCACAAAATCGTCTGAATATAGCCAGAATAAAACCATAAAGACGTCGCTGGTACAGAAGGGGTTAACGCTCTTGTGTTCCATGTGTAAGAAGTAGACAAACTAAGACAGTTTATTATTTGTACACTAATTATGAAAGTATTATTATTAACATCGTTCTTAACACCAATAACACCCCAAATGACTGTTTCTATTTGTGCCTCACCTACACAGAGAGTAATCCAGCTGGCTCTCACAAAAACCTCCTCCTCCTATTCATTTCACTACACTTAACAAGCACACCTCGCATTTTTCCAACACACCTTAATTACCTATATAGCATACCTTGATTTCGGCTCTCTAGATCACTCTTTACAACCTTAGGGGGGGGGGGGAGAGGAGGACACTTGTTACAGGCAGTTTAACCTTTTGTCTGCTTCGTGCACATAGAAAATATTGAAATTAATGGAAGCATGTGATTCTCCAAGGCTTCAAACCCAGGACCCCACATTGAGAACTTACACACTTTAACCATTATACCATCAAAACCCCCCTGTTGATGGTTCCGTTGGTCATGTCCCGAGCGTAACGGAACATCCCGAGTATCACGAACGCGATAACGTCTGTCTCACCACCACCATGGGCAGATGTTGGACGGATTATTATTTATTATCATCATTACAGTTTGTAATTATTTACATATTTATTTGTATTTATTTAATTATATTCGGTTGGGTTAAGGCAGTTTGTGTGTAGGGAAGTACTGCCTCTATTTCGATGTTTGTGTTCTTCTATACAAGGTTAACCTTGCTTCTATATTCCAACTACTACTCCCTCTCGGCCATAGGCTCCGCCCATACTTCGATTTTCCCTCGGGCAGCGCCGGGTACCTCAGCTAGTATTTAAATATATGGAACAAGTTTCAGCCTAATAAACCCCGGGGTATAGGTTAGCTTTGGCGAATTTGACTCTTATCGTTGTACGGTGTTGCAATATGTAAAGTATACTTCCTGTGTATACGAACTCCCTTGGCAAGTAAAACAAAAAAACAAAAACAAAAGTAATTACGCCTTGGCCATCTGCCGCACACCCACCGTGATAACGGACTTAAGGGGAGATATTTAGTTTGTTCCCTAGACCTCCATCAAGCTTAAAATTACACCCCCTTCAGTCCCTTTCAAGATAAATTTGTACATTTTTCGGTAGAAAAATTTCCCGGCCAAAGGCCGGTTCCTCTTAAATTACAGGCTCGCTATCGCTCGCCAGGATAAAATCGACACCTGAATTGCACAAAAGGTGTTAATATGGGGTGAAAGTTCTTTAAATCGCTAAACTAATGGGGCAAACGTTTTATAATATCAAAAGCAATGGGGCTAAACATGAGGGAGAAAGGGGTCAAGAAAAAAAATCCTCAAGTGGAGATCTCCCCTTAATGACTCCCCACACGGACTCTGACATGGGATTGTTATGAAACCGGTATCACACGAGCAATCTTGAGGACATAACTACTATTTCCGGCAAATTTTGATCGCCTATTTTGTCCTGGTATACATGTTGGATCCCTTTGGTCCGCCTCAGCACTGATATTGGCAACTAGACTACAGGTACATTATCCTAGGTGATAATATAACTTTATCCAAAAGAAGTCAGGTCAGAGTTACAAAATAAAAAGGTCATGTGACTTCAGATTGGTGGCCTACGAATACTTAAAGGATAATTGTTATCCACTACAAGCTCTCATATTAAATACTTTTGTTTTTAGATTATGGGATACCAGATCAAAATGAGTCATGAAAGATGATTAATATAAGTTGATAATTATATCAATTACAGCCTAGTATTAACTCGAAACACACACACACACACACACACACAGGTGTCCTTATATTTTGACTTGAACTTGTCTCCTTCGTTCACACACACACACACACACACACACAACAACAACATCAACAACATTTAAAGATCCTATTCTTAGGGTACGGGACCACTTTCGCGTTCCCTCGCCCCATTCTCTGTCTTGTCGAGAAGGTGAATTTTACAAGGGGAGGAGGATTCCTAGCCTCCTGCCCCCAGAAAGAAAAGTAGGACAGTGAAAGACACACATAAACGGCTAAGGTTGGGTAGAGGATGCCAAACCTCACTCTGGATAAGAACTTGAGTAAATACCATAGAAAATATCCAAATACAAAATAAATAGTTTAATACATTATCTAATTTCCACGACCAAAACACGAAAACACTACCAAAATATTGTTTACCCAATATGATATCAATTTAAGGGGATAGGGTTTATTTGTTGATATATATATATATATATATATATTTACCTTTTATATCATTCTACCCTTACTTGATAATGCTGGTTGTCCAGTGAAACGCGTCGTATATCCTGTATCATCATGTACATTTATGTAACCCTGTACCACCATGAATTTTGCTCATCTCATTCATCTACTTCCTGCCACCCAGCGAAAACTCATCAGAGACCTGGAAACTTTGAATAATAAAATTTCCAACGCAGAAATTGCCATTTCTTTCAACCTCGTATGTATTAAAGACAATTTATTACCTGGCTTTACCAACATATATATTTATACAGTATATATATATATATATATATATATATATATATATATATATATATTATTTTTTATGTTTCCTTTCTAGACCTCCATCAAGCTTAAAACTAACATTCCCAAGACCCCTTTCGAGATAAACTTGTACATGTGTTGGTAGAAAATTAATATGTCCCGGCCAAATGCCGCTTCCTCCTATAATTACAGGCTCGCTATCGCTCGCCAGGGAAAAATCGACACCTAAATGGTACGAAAGTTAAAATATTAAGAAAGAAATGGGGCGAAAGGTCTTAAAATCGCCAAACTAATGGACCGAACGTCTTAAAAATCTGAAAACTAATATGGCAAAGCGTGAGAGCGAAGGTGGTCCAGAAAAAAAGAAAAAAAAACACCCCTTAAAAGAAGGACTGACTCCCTAGGTCGGTGTGACATAGAACACCAAGTCACGGCACCATCACCTAACTCAGTACCAGACACCCCAGGCCAACTTTCACGATCAAGGTGCTTTAGAGGAAGTTGTGAGAGGGGTTGGGGGTTTTAATAATTCGCTCTGTCGTCTTTTCGCTCGCACCGTCTTTCTATTTGTCTACTACTCTCTCTCACTACTCTCTCTCTCTCTCTCTCTCTCTCTCTCTCTCTCTCTCTCTCTCTCTCTCTCTCTCTCTCTCTCTCTCTCTCTCTCTCTCTCTCTCTCTCTCTCTCCACTCTCTCTCTCTCTCTCTCTCTCTCTCTCTCTCTCTTTCTCTCTCTCTCTCTCTCCTTCTCTCTCTCTCTCTCTCTCTTCTCTCTCTCTCTCTCTCTCTCTCTCTCTCTCTCTCTCTCTCTCTCTCTCTCTCTCTCTCTCTCTCTCTCTCTCTCTCCTTCACCTTCACCTAGCCCCACCAATCTCCCTCTGGTGGTAACAGTGTTGAAAGATAACTACTACTACTTCTAGGCTGACATACCTTCACACACACAGACACAAACACACACACAGACACACACAGCAGCGACCAATCATCATCATGCTCGGCAGACGACCCATTATTCCCACTGTTCTATTTCTGTACCAGGAGCTAAATTAGTGTGTGTGTGTGTGTGTGTGTGTGTCGTTTTGTAATATCTGCAGTAAAAATGTATTTACACAACTAGTCTCGAGAGCATTTGTGATTAACTTACCTCTCTCTCTCTCTGTCTCGCTCTCTCTCTCTCTATACACTTCCACGAAATGTCAGCTTTCTCTTAAAAGGTTGACGCTCCCCTAAGCAGAAATATTGGCTGCTACACTTTAACAACAAACAACCACAACACACTTCTTTCCAATACACCACAAACAACCACAACACACTTCTTTCCAATACACCACAAACAACCACAACACACTTCTTTCCAATACACCACAAACAACCACAACACACTTCTTTCCAATACATCACAAACAAAAAACAACTTTGTGAAAATTACCACCTACCGCCCTTAATTTGGCTCTGTCACTCATTCAACTTTGGGGGAGACACTTGTTACAGGCAGCTGTCTTTTGTCTTTGATAGACAAAAAAATCCGGCCAGAGGCAGGTTACTACTATATTACAGGCTCGATATAGCTCGCCAGGAAAACAATCGACACCTAAATTGTACGAGTCTAAATATTGACAAAAAAAAAATGGGGTGAAAGGTCTTACAATTGCCAATCTATTGGGCCGAACGTCTTAAAATCGGAAAACTAATGGGGCTAAACATGAGAAGGGGTGCCAGAACAAAAATCCCCTCTTAATGGTTTATTTACATATACCACACCTCTCTTGGAGGCCTCGCTTTCCTTCACAATTCTTATATTTTATCCTCGACTGTAATAGTATTATAAGCTATGTTATTTATCCGTCTCTCTCTCTCTTTCATTTAGCTCTTACAACTTCCTGCTTTCTCTCTCTCTCTCTCTCTCTCTCTCTTTCATTTAGCTCTTACAACTTCCTTTCTCTCTTTCATTTAGCTCTTACAACTTCCTGCTCTCTTTCATTTAGCTCTTACAACTTCCTGCTCTCTCTCTCTTTCATTTAGCTCTTACAACTTCCTGCTTTCTCTCTCTCTCTCTCTCTCTCTCTCTCTCTCTCTCTCTCTCTCTCTTTCATTTAGCTCTTACAACTTCCTGCTTTCTCTCCACTTGCAACCTGACTTTCACCGATCAGATGATGGAGCGTATTCTTGATTATTCCGATACCAATTATGTTTCATGTACCGTACTGTATACGTAAGCTTGGCGGCATCCTCAAGGAAACATGTTTTATATATATAAGGCATGTTTCCTGACAGAGCACGGCCTGTATTTTTTTTTTTTCTCGCCCGGGATTAGACGAGAGTCCATGCTTTAATCCACTCCACCACGGCGTGATAAAGAATAGTTAATAATTTCCTATACTATACTTAGAAGATGGAGCCATCCAACTTTGGAGGAAATATTCCACACCATACCAAGTCATAGGACCCATTATCCAGAACACACATCCAAGGCATTTTTAAAACTATTCCCACACAACTCGGGTCAAAGATATTTAATTTAATTTCCCTCTAGGTGTGTGTGTGTGTGTGTATGTTATACGTGGGTGTGGGTTAGCCTATGTGTGTGTGTGTGTGTGTATATATGTAAACCTTTGTGTGTGGGTACTTTAGTAACGGAGAGGACCTTAGTAAACACCACTGCACCACCACCACCACCACCACCACCATGACCTTCCTCCCACTGCCCTGCCCTTGGTCCGCCACGTAGATGACGCTCCAATAGTTTTACCAGGGGATTTTATTGATACACCATTTATCATCATCCAGTATTCTCTCTCTCTCTCTCTCTCTCTCTCTTTACCAGTGGATGTTATTGATACAGCATTAATGATCATCCAGCACTCACTCTCACTCTCACACTCTCTCTCTCTCCACTCATACCTTCCCCCCCACACACACACACGGTAATTAAAGTTCTTAGTGTCACGCCTGAACACTGTAGACAAAGAAAGTTAACTATAAACGTCTCAATGATCCTACAAGTGAACACCAATGATAGGGGAAGACCATTTACGGTACATTACGCTTTCTTTTATCGATTAACCCCTTCTGTACCGGCGACTTCTTTTGTATATAATTTCACCTACATTTAGATGATTATAATAAGCTTAGGAAGGATATATGGTTGCTAAAAGGATTAATTGAAATAGCCTGTAGCCTTTTCATGAGTAGACGGTCTTCCTAAGCTGAAAAAACGTCTAATAGTCACCGCCAGAATATAATGAAACATACATCACCGGTACACAAGGGGTTAAGCAAACACGATAGGCACGGCAACAATCGCCTACCGTTATCCACAACACAATAGAACAACCTGACGTTCTCGTAATTGAGGATGTGTTAAGGGGGGTCACCGGGTTTTTTTCTCTTTCTCTTCTTTCCTCTCTTTCCCTGGCTTGTATCCATTCGGGCCCATTCAGCCAACTGTTTTAAGACGTTTATCCCTATGCAGGTATCGATTTCTTCCTGGCGAGCGATAGCGAGCCAGCATTGTATGGAGAAATCCGGCTTTGCCGGAGAAATTTTTCTATCGAAAAATGTACAAATTTAGCTTGCTGTCAAAACAGAAATATATATATGCTGGCTCGCTACCGCTCGCCAGGAAAATATTGACACCCGGATGGGGGTAAACGTCTTAAAACAGTAGGCTGAATGGGGCCGAATGGGTACAAGCCAAAGAGAGAGGGAGAGAAAGAGAAAAAAACGAGGTGGGCTCCCTTAACCTCTGAAGTGCGCATGGGGGTAATTGGAAACGTCCCCCTGTGCTGACGTATTTGAGGTGTTTCCGTCACTAAAATATTCATTGTGCCATTAATAGCATTAATATTTATCCATATGCGCCTATTATGGGTTGATTATAAAGGTATTAACCTGAAACAACAATAAAACGAGTGAAAACAGCGTTTGGATGGTCAAAATCGGAGATATAGCCCGCGAGTTGTATAATGTATGGGTGAGGCAATCTGCTTTCCCGCCAATTTCCCCCAAGGCCACTGAGACACAGTCGATCGATACTCTCTCTCTCTCTTGCACTCGCTTGCTATCAGTGATGACCACACCCTCCAATCGGATTTCTAATGTTAGCACGAAAATATACCTCAGAATAAGGGAATAACAGGGAAAATAGGTGATAACTGAAGGAGAGGAGGAAAGTGGGGAAGGAGGGGAGGTAGAGGACTGAGATTTTGCATGGCCCAGGGGCCAAAAAAAATAAAAAAATAAAAAAAAAAAATATAAAAAAATTTTTTTTTTTTCGATGTCAAAAGTTGATTTTTATTTTCTCTGACTCTTAAGAGTCTTCCCGCAGTGCGCCGGGGGAACTCTTAAGAGTCTCCCCGCAGCTCCCGGGTTAATGAGCGCCCCGTTACCTGTCTCCCGCCTCCCACCTGTAGCCTATCTTCTTCCCACGGGCGGGGGCCTCACGATACAATCTCACGTCACGTAAAGGCATTAAGGGGAGATTTCCACTTAAGGGATTTTTTTCTGGACCCCTTTCTCCCTCATTGTTAGCCCCATTTTTTTGTTTTAGATTTTAAGACGTTCGCCTCATTAGTTTCACGATTTTAAGAAGTTTCGCCCCATTGCTGTCAATTTTAAGACCTTTCGTACCATTTACGTGTCGATTTTTTCCTGGCGAGCAATAGTCAGCCTGTAATTTAAGAGGAACCAGCCTTTGGCCTGAACATTTTTCTACAAAGAATTTTGTTTACAAATTTATCTTGAAAGGGGGTCAAGGGGGTGTGATATTGAACTTGATGGAGGTCTAGGGAACAAACTAAAAACCTAAAGGGGGTCAAGGGGGTGTAATTTTAAGCTTGATGAAGGTCTAGGGAACAAACTAAAAACCTCCCCTTAAATAATAATGGGAGGAGGATGAACGCTGCAAAAAGAAAATGGAAGTAGAAGTTGGATGATCATTCGTGCAGAGCCGGCAAATAATACAACAAATATTCTGCTACTATACCATAATATACAGGTATACATTCAGTGTCTATATATATATATATATATATATATATATATATATATATATATATATATATCCCCAAGGGACTTCCGAAAACAAGCTTGTTTTGAGGACTGTAATTTGCATAAGACAGGAGGAAAACTGGATATTAAAGTGTCGGCAGAACAACCGCATAATTAGTCAATGCAATGCACCAGAAGGTTAGTAGAACACGCAAAAGTATATATATATATAATATATATATATATATATATATATTGTGTGTGTGTGTGTGTGTGTCATGCGATTATTTTAAGGCCTGGGTAATAATTTAACTAATAAATAATAATAATAAAAATAAAAATAATAATTATACGTGCCTGACTTATAATAATTTCATTGGAAAGTTGCCAGACAATTAAGATTGATAGAAAAGAACATGTCGAAAAATCGCTTATGTGACTCCAGAAACCAGAGACACCAGCTGCAAAACCCCATCATTTGTCTACTTCCAGAACCTTAGCCCTTTCTGTACCATTGGCATCCTTTTCATGTTATTCTGGCTACTGCTAATCGATTTTATTCAGCTTAGGAAGGATCTCTAGTAATTATAAGACTGTAAACTATCTCGATCAACCCTCTTAACTACCGCAGATTCTTCCTAAGATACATGAAATCGTCTACATATAGCTAGAATAAAATATAAGAGACGTCGCTGGTACAGAATGGGTTATTAATGACTCTTATCAACCCTCCAGCTGATGTCTGTTGCCTGACTCATCTTAGTTTGCTTGGTTACATTTCCCCCAACGTCCAGTATTGTTTAAAATAATTTCCCACCCGCCCCCTAACCCACCAAGCAATCAACCAACTCATTTGGGGAATGAAAGATGGAGCTATGATGATGATGATGATTAGGAGTAGGAGAAAAGGATGGGAGAGGAGAAAAATTAATATTAAATGGAAAAGTAATCCCAGGATAAGGAGTTGTAGTAGTAGTATAAGTAGTAGTAGTTGATTTAGCACGGATACACCATTGGAAGACTAATATCAACCCCATTATTTTCCAGAGATGTTACAATCGAGGTTATTGATGTGGCAGCTGGTACTGGTAGTGACTTGGACAGTATTAGTCTCTGGTGATGTTCAGAGACACCCAACAGTGGTACCTGGGTCAAGTCACCTCGTTATGCAAGAAGACTTTCCCTATCAGTACTGGAGTGCAAATGGTCGACCAATCACGCCAGCAGTACCTCAGAGCCGAAACAGTTATGAGCACTATTATGGCGAAGAGAGAGTAGACTACAAGAATGATCCTGGCAACTGGCAGATCCTACCAATCCAGATCCCCGATGACCTCGTTGGGAATGCTAGTAAACAAATTATGCCAACTACTCCTCGTGTGCCCAATTATCCGACATCGGCCACCCCACAGTACGGTCGACATCCCGGAGCCACAGAAGCCCAACATCTCTTCCATCCAGAGCGTCGGTATCAGTACGAGATTCAAAACAGTCCTCTTGGGCATCATAAGGAAGTTGACTATGCATTACCCCAACACCCAGGATTCAATAACTGGACTGGCTACAACCCTGGACACCCAAATCCAACTAAATCTGATCACAATTTCCACAGTCCAGGTGGTCATCAGCAAGGATACTCAAATAGTCATTTTGAACCTCAAATCCCTAGACCTGTAGAATCCTCTAGCTGGAGTAGAAGGCCCCCTCAAGCTTCATCATGGCAAGAGAGTTTAATGGAAACGTTAGAGCCATTATTTGGCTCGAGCTTAGTCAAATTACCTTCCCTTCCTAAATTACCTGGATTCAACAGTATCATTCGATTACCAAAGCTGCCACTGTGGCCTTTCAACACAATGCAAGATGCTGCATCAGAACGGAATAACTATCAACAGGAAATAACATCAATTCCAGTAGATGGCACTTCAACGGTTCACCAGTTCTATCCTATCCTCAACAACGGCCCTCATAGCCAAAGTAACAGACGTAGGCATAACGGACCAAACCACCCTTCAACAGCCCACAACCGACACTCTCAAAACAATCGTCGTATCAGTCATGGTTATCCTACGACTCATTATTTGGATTCTGGAGATGATGATGGGTATGCAGACAACACTTATTCTCATGGTGAAGAGCAGAGTACCTACTTAAGCTACGATCCAGTGCCTCAGTCTCCAGATCGAACTGGACGAGTACAAGAAGACACATACAATAAGAACTATGAAGTTTTTGCACCTACATATCACAATAATCATTACTCAAAAAAGCGTGTCCAGAGACCACATCACAACCGAATTCGACCCTTCAGAAAGCTTACAAATTCTTTAAAGAATTTTTACAACTCCCAATGGAATTCTGACACTAAAATAGATAACCATGACCACAAAGGAAACTCTCGACGACCAAGCGGCCAACGCCAGCGGTGGAGAGATCGATACGACCAACAGGATCAGCTTTTGTATCAACCCCAGGAAACCTCTTGGGCCAACTGGCATTCAAATCATCTAGGATATGACACAAACCACCATAACAATAGGATTCAAGATGGCAACCACTTCAGTCCCTCCCAAAGCAGCTACGAACTGTTGAGTAATCCTCTTCGCCAAAGCACCAGGCGCCCATACTGGCCCAATCTTCAACGGCCACAAAACCAAAACCCTTACAGTTCAAAGCCGACTGAGTGGCAGGAGGAATACCATGAACCACAGGAGCAGGGCATCATAGAGCGAATAACGGGGGTTGAGGCCGGCGTGGCTGTACCCGGGGGCATGCTGGCCGTGGGGATGGCTCTCGCGGTGTTCTACTTCAACTATGTGTGGTACCCAACTCCGGTGGTCACGGCCAAACTAGGCAAGGTCCTGCCCGACTCCATGCCAACTAACCATCTTAGTGATCATCAACAGGCAACTATAGACAATGTAAAAGAATATATACTCCTTCCTAATGCAATATAATGTGCAAAAACATCTTATATTTCATTCCTTCATCTAATATCGATATAATATATACTGTGCATCTAAGTGTGTGTGTGTTTGTTTGTTTGTGTGTGTGTGTTTTTGTGTGTTTGGGTGTGTGTGTATGTGTGATGCCGTATCTGTTCTTATTAGTTATTACCCCCAACAGGTGTACGAGGTCTTTCGTAGCCTGGAGGACACGCAAGGATCGGATGGTTGGTCACCCGCCTGTAAAAGCAGATTTGTTTGCCAGGTTCACCAGGAACTGCCAGGTCTTTGGAAGGTCACAGAAGCCTTTGATGGTTATTTCAGGTAAGTCAAAGCTAATAATAATTGAACATCACTCTATTTTTCTTTTTTTCTTTTTGCCAGACGCCGTAATTCCCGAGAAGGGGTGGCCATGAAGATTAGGCGTTTATCACGAATTGCTAGGTCAAGTTTCCCGGGCTTGACATAAACCAACTACATTTTGACAGTGAGGATTCGATCCACCGCCGACGCTCTACTGACTATGCCACGGCTCGTGACAATAGCTTTTCGTCTTATGTCAAGGCTGTGCACTCTGTCTGGCGCGGGAGTCTTTGGTCAGAGAGGTAGGCTCGATCAATCTTGGGCTCGACACTGCCAAAACACAAGCTAGGTTCGAGACCAGAATTAGTGGTAGGCTCGATGCTGCACAAACAACATAAGCCTGGTTTGAGACCAGAAGTGGTATGCTCAACACTGCCCGAACAACACAAGCTGGGTTTGAGATCAGAAGCGGTAGGCTTGATGCTGCCCAAACAACACAAGCTAGGTTTGAAACCAGAAGCTGTAGGCTCGACACTGCTCACTCTGAAAGAAGAGGTTTGAAACCTTTCATGACGTCAACAAATTCTAAGTCCCAGGCTACTTCTACAACTCTTAAAGGAAGCTGTTCAAGACCTTCTGCAACGACCCGACTATCTAGACTCCAGCCAGAGAGAACTGACTTACATCCCCCCTAAAGTCCCCATCAGTTAGAGTGTAAGCATTTTTACTCTGATGTATAATCAAATTTTTTAAATTCTAAGGGAGTTTATGTACTTGCGTTACTAAGCAAAGTTTTGCAGCTAAACTTTAGTAGGCTATGCTTGTGGGAGTGATCATGCTGAATTGGGGTGCATTTCGCAAATTTGGCGATGATCTGTAGGCTACGTATCATGATGTAAGTAGCTCTTACTAAATAATGATCTCTGTAGATAATTTTATCATATCATTATTCAGGATCATTGTGCTTACCATCAAGTTTTCTCCATTCCATAGAAACATTCTTTCATTAATATTATTATTGGGGTAGAATGCTGCTATTAGGAAATGAGATTGACACTCGCTTATATTGCCAGACCTAAGAGAGTTCCGTATGGAGCTCAGTGGTCTGGTTAATCTGCTCTACTTAACTATCTCTTATTTATCACTCAACCTTTAAAAAACATGTATGTATGCATTAGCTGTCACTACAAATAAGAGCAATGAATTATATTTGAAGCCTCTAATACGATCATCTGTTTATTTGCTTCATGGTACCAGATCAACCATGTCCATGGAGGCCGAGGGACACAACGAGGTGCTCCGCAGACACCAGAGGGACAGCGAAGTGGACACATACCTATTAGCAGGGCAGCTTGGGGCGCAGGGCTCCTCGTGCCAAGACCACTACCCCGACTGTCACCACTTGCCTAATCTCTCACCACTCACTTCAATCCTAAGCAGCCTCACATCTCTAGCCAACTTGAATACCTGAATGGTGTGTTTTTACTGATCACAGATTCGGATTCCAAAAGTAACATCAATAACATTAAAGTCACCATAAGCCCAATATATCAGCAATATTAATTTAGAATCAAAATTAAGGTTTTTCAATTATATTTCATGCCTTTAGTATTATGATGGTATGCAAAATCATTATAATTTTTAAAGTTATTTGTATATCAGATGGTGACATGATCGAGTGGTGAATGTGTCGCTGAAATTAGTGAGGGTCAAGTGAAGCATCTCTTTTCAGTAGTAATTCCCTAAAGTTCTTTCATAAGACCCATCCCTCATTTACACTTGTCTACCCCTACTACTTGCCACCGCCACTCCACCCAAACGTCCACATTTATGCTCTTTTTCACTCAATTATCAATCATCCCAAACCATCTAATTATTTTCATATACAACACCAATGAGGTCTTGATGAAGGATCATAGGGTTGGGGATTTGAAAGGGTGTTGCAGAGGGACGGTGCACCATGGCCTTCCTTCGGCCAGGCAGCTTAGGGAACGAAAACAACAACCTTCAGATGAAAAAGACATACCAATACCCATGCAAAACAAGAAACAGCCTTTCAACAGATATTTACGTGGAAACCTTAGCAATACCTACACTGTTGCATCATTTAGGCACTTATTCATCAAATGTAGCAGAACTGTATACTATCCTACACATGTTCATTTACCACTTGCCACCACCCATCCTACTATCAATGTAATTTTCTTCACTTGTTCAAAAACACTGTACTTCATGCTTACATGGAACTAGAGACACATTTATAAGTAAGTTACTTCACCCCCTGTCTAGCATGTTTGTCTGTCTCTCTCTCTCAAATTAAATTGTATGTACTGTATATGTATGCATGTGTATACTATATATATACAGTATACTGTTCATATATATATATATATATATATATATATATATATATATATATATATATATATATATATACTGTACTGTATTTACCTAATTGTATTTACCTAATTGTAGTTTACAGGAGTTGAGCTAAGCTCGTGTTGTCCCGTCTCTCAGTCTACTTTTTATCCAATTTTTTCTTGAAAATATGGATGTTCCTTGCCCCTACCACCTCCTCCTCCAGCCCATTCCATTTGTCAATACATCTATAGGGGAAGCTAAACTTCCTGATATCGTTCTTGCAGGTAGGTCTTTTTACTTTGTAGCTGTGGCCTCTAGTTATTCCTGTATCCATAATTAATATATCCTCCCTATCCAGCCTCTCCAGCCCCCGGGTACATTTGTACATCATTATCATGTCTCCCCTCTCTCTCCTCTCTTTTAGACTCGGTAGATTTAATTTGTCTAGCCTCCCTTCATATGGCAGTTCTCTGAGACTTGGAACCAATCTAGTGACTGCTCTCTGTGTATATCTATTGGGAGAGGGAGAGATGTGGATGGTTAGATGGATATAAATGGGTAGACAGATCAATATATATTATTTACTGTATATATATATACATACATATATACTGTATATACAGTATACTAAGAGAGAGAGAAGAGAGAGAGAGAGAGAGAGAGAGAGAGAGAGAGAGAGAGAATGAGAGATTTTGAGAGAGCAGAGAGAGAGAGAGAGAGAGAGAGACAGGAGAGAGAGGTGGATGGTTAGATGGAAATAATGGTAGACAGATCAATATATATTATTTACTGTATATATATATACATACATATATACTGTATATACAGTATACATATATGAGAGAGAGAGAGAGAGAGAGAGAGAGAGAGAGAGAGAGAGAGAGAGAGAGAGAGAGAGAGAGAGAGAGAGAGAGAGAGAGAGAGAGAGAGAGAGAGAGAGAGAGAGAGAGAGAGAGAGAGAGAACCACATAGAGCCATTAAGCAAGCTGAACTTTTGATATAGTTCTACAGAATCTACAATACCTGTAATCATAATGCTTGGTTATTTCATCATGTGCAGGTGGACCTAAACTAGATTTAAGAAAACCCTTTTTGTTTATCAGTCATATAACTAGATAATATGCTGTGTTGCTTACATAATTTAGCAATGGGAGAGCCAATTAACTGTTAATTATACATAGCCAATTACAAAGTTGATTTATAGTCTCAACTATTGAATAACCACTTGCAGTGCACGTTATGCAGGGCATTTCTTTCAGAGTACAGTACTGTTATTAAGGTGATGTTCCAATCAAAAACTGTTTTATTAGGTAAAACTACCTAAAGGGCAGGGGGCTAGGAATCCTCCTCCCCTTGTAAAATTAACCTACTGTACTAGACGAGACAAAGAAAGGGGCGAGGGAACGCGAAAGTGGTCCCATACCCTCTGTCTCGAGTCGGCCACCCCAGCTATGGGGGTATGCCTGAGTATATACATACATACATACTGTACCTACAGGTATTACTTTATATAAAACTAAGCATGTCTCGTAATCAATCCTAGTTTCCCTAAAATAATGTACATGAATCTCTCAGTTTTGGGATATAGGCTTCTTCAATCTAACAATAATTTATCAAATGTGTTACCGTATTTAATATTTATTCAAGAAATAGATTATTGTATAAGAAACAGATTGTGTAGTCACGAGCATAAATGCTGCGACACCAACCAAATAACGTTAGCCCCTTTGCTTTGAAAGGTATTGCTAAGCTTAATTTTGAAACCCACAACGAATTATCTATTTCATTCTTGCTACCGTCAATCATTTTCTTAAGTGTGAATTTGTGTTTTGTTTTAGTGTGTTCGTTGTTTTCTGTTGTCCCTGTTCTTGCTCTGTCTTGAGTTGCCCCCCGCCCCCCCCCCCCCCAAATAAAAAAATAAAAAAATAAATAAATAAATAAATAAATACAAAATAAAAATAGGAAAGTGGGGATTGGGCCTGAGTAAATAGATAAGATAGATAAATAGATAAACCTCAATTGTTGAAGGAGGTAACGTTTTCTGGTTGCTGTCGCAGGATTTATGCTTGTGACTGTACCTAAATATTCATACTATAGCTTGGTAGCTATAATTAGAGATATTTAAAATTGAATAACCTGCACGTGCCATATTGTAAATACAAATTCCAATAAACAGCCATATTATTTTCCCTTTCTGTGACATACAAGATTATACTACAGCATAATAAACCATGCAAATATTTGTAATTTGGAATGCAGATCAAGTATCTGAGGTTCACAAGACAGTGATTATAACTTTTGGTCAGATGCACTAATACCTAAATTTAAAAACGATACAATATATATTCTTAATATGATTTATAAAATTTGTATAGATAGACCATACAAAATAAACAAGTCAATCGGTGAGCCTTGCCTAGTGAAACAGACCGCTATCGTCTTGTCCTCAAATTTGATGTTGGCCAGACATTTCAACTGCAATAGGTGGGTGGTATCTATCATCCACTCTCTTCTAATCTCTAATTACTCAATCTCTCTTTACTCAAGGCTAGTAAACATTCTAAAAATACTTACTGCTCACCAAAGGGTGAAGCAAGTTGGTGGATGGATTAGCAACCCAACACTGTTGAAAAGTAATACTAATAAAATACATAGAGGGCCTCGGAGTCGGACAGATATCAAGTCGAGTGGTCAATCCTGTACCTGAATAAACTGGCACAGGTTGTCTTTCTCACGGGGCATTGGTCCGCTTGAGGGCGTTTTGTGTATGGCCACCCTTATAAAGGCGATTAAGGTGTCTGGCAATAGATAGATGATCTATCTATCTATTGCCATACACCTTGATCCCCGAGGGAGTAATCACGAAATAATCTCCTCCCCCTTGTTTCTGGGGAGGGTTGTTAATGCCCAAGCACCATCACTTTACTCTGATCAGTAAACAAGGGCTTCTAAAGTCTACCACAATACTGGGAGGAACTCTAGACTTTCCACTAAAGAATCCGTCACTATGTTAAAGATTGGAGAGGTAGTATTAATAGTGAAATGATATGTGAAGCAATTTTAATTCTTCTTACATATATAAATAAAACATACAGTGGCTTAGTGTCGTTTTCCATTACATACATTGTAACGGCTCAGACGGGGTTGCCTTTCCGCAGTTGAAATGTAATACAATAGTCCCACCACAACACCGCCCCACCATGCCACCACTGTGGCTGGTGTTGACATAGTACAATAATAATAATAATAATAATAATAATAATAATAATAATAATAATAATAATAATAATAGTTCTTAAAGCTAGCGCATGCTAAGCTAGCTAAGGATAGCTCAATAAGGCTGATTAGGCGTATTTCCATTGGGGTCCTGTACTACTACCCCATCCCTTTGCTCATGAGGGATGGTAACGACTCAGTGCTTCTGAAAAATCTTTAATGCGCCGAGCGTGGGCGCGAACCCGGGCCTTCTGGGTGGAAGTCCGAGACGCTAGTCACTACACCAAGCGAGCCGCTATGATGATGATGATGATTTGAGATTTTATACTAGCCTACTGAGCGAAGGCCACTTATAAGCCTAGGAGACCATTGATGTGTTGAGAAAGTGGGGGGGACAGATCAGAAACAGGTCAGTCAGATTTCATTGAACATATGTATAGCGTTTAGATAAGTGTGGATTGGAGCAAAGGTAAAGGTAGGAGTATCGTATAGCAGTGCAGGAAGAGTTTTGTTACGAAGATAACGCCGTCGTTCATAAGTGTAGTTGCGGAACTCGCACAGCAAATGGGCGACAGTGAGAACAGTTCGACAGTGATGACAATAAGGCGGTGGAGGCCTAGGTGTAGTCATTAAATAGCCATGTGTCGCCTTGGTATGGCCAATGCGAAGGCGGGTAAGAACAACCTGGTCAGCGCGATCAGTAGAGGGAGGTGTTAACCATGGGGAGACATGGTCTTTGAAGGAACGGAGATGGATAGTGGTAGGGAGGTCATACCATTCCTCATTCCATGCAGTACGGACCCTGGACCGGAGCACCGGAAAGACATCAGGGAGACGAAACAATGTGTTCTCAGGAGTACCACGCCTCGCTAACTTGGCAAGGGAGTCAGCACGTTCATTTCCATCGACCTCTATGTGGGCAGGGATCCAACAGAGTGTTATGCGTCGACCTGCAACCAGAAGGCCATGAAGGACGTTGACAATTTCGCGAACGAGAGGGTCGCGTGGTGCAAAGTAATTCAAAGCCTGTAGCGCACTCATGGAGTCGCTACAGACGACAATGTGTGGGACATTGCAAGGTAGACCATGTATCATATTAAGCGCACCCCTGATATAGCCAATAGTTCAGCGGTAAATATGGAGGAAAATGGGTGTAATGTGCGACGATTCGTGCCAAATTCTGAAACAGCAGCACAGCCTACCATACCATCTTCCTTCGAACCATCCGTGTAAATGAAAACAGCAGGGCGATGTGCAAACAGGTGGTTTAAGGCAAGAGTACGTAAGATTAGTGGGTTACTAGATTTGCTGATCGATGATAGGTGAAAGACGAAGCAGGCACCAAGGGGGTACACCACATCCATCCTCTGAAATATTCGGGAACTGTACATTGTAGATGGAAAAGAGACTCAGGGCCACAATGGGGAAAGATGGTGACAGACACGCAAGTGGATCGCCAGAATGGAAATACGTAAATATAGTGGGTGATGACGATAATCGGATGGCTGAGCGCATAGTAACTAATTGGCGATGATAGCGGAGGGGCATCTCACCAGCCTCAGCTAGTAAACTACTAATGCGGGAAGATCTAAACGCACCAGAGCTAAGTCTAATTCCTAGGTGGTGGATGGAGTCGAGTCTTTGCAACACCTTGGGGGAAGCAGTACCGTAGATCGGACAACCATAGTCAAGCACCGATAGGATAATGGCTTTGTAGAGGAGAACCAAGGTAGGTCAATCCGCCCCCCACCGGACCCGAGCGATAGTCTTGATGATGTTCATGCGCTGGAGACAACGAGCTTTTAGACTGTTGATATGATCAATCCAATTTAGGTGTGAGTCAAAGGTCATCCCCAAAAACTTGACTCTGTCGAAGAAGGGGATGCGTAAACCCCCCATTCGGAGGTCAAAGGACTGACCGTGTAAGTGACGTTTATCGCGATAAAAGACCATGGCTTTAGTCTTTTCAATGGAAATCTGGAAGCCGGCCTTGGATGCCCACTCGTGAATGTTGGTCAAAGAAGAGGTCAGTCGACGTAAAATGTGGGGTAAGGTGGGGGAGGTGTAGTAAATTGCAAAGTCATCGACAAAAAGACTGTGAGAGACTCCAGCTGAAAGGCATTTGGAAATCTCGTTAATGGCAATTATGAAAAGCGTACCACTGAGGACACAGCCCTGAGGAATACCAGAAAGAAGAGGCATGCAGCGCGATAGCTGGCCACCTACCTTGACCTGAAAGGTACGATCGGACAGGAAAGCCTTTAGAAATATAGGCAGGGGGCCTCGCAAGCCAGAGTCATGCAATATCTTAAGTATTCTGTACCTCCAAGTTGTGTCGTAGGCCTTTGCCACGTCAAAAAATATGGCTACGGTAGGATGGCGATTTATGAATCCAGCACGTATTAGATGCTCAAGGTGGGTCAGAGAATGTAGAGTAGACCGGCCTGGGCGAGAACCATTTTGAAAGGGTGATAGGAGGTCATGCTCTTCAGCATAATGCATGAGTCTTGGGTTAATCATCTTCTCTAATAATTTGCACAGGCAAGATGTTAGTACTATGGGTCTATAGTTGGTGGGGGAAGTGGAGTCTTTCCCAAGTTTTGAAACCGGTATTGTGAATGCGTGACGCCAAGGAGGAGGGACGTAACCTGTGCTCCAAAAGTGATTATACATCTGGAGAAGAAATTGCATAGCATCATCGTGGAGGTGACGGATGAGAACGTATGGAATGCCATCGGGGCCAGGTGTAGTGTCAGAGCACTGTTGTAAGCCATGCTCGAGCTCGGGCATAGTGAAAGGCATATTATAGGTAAAAGTGGCACCACCATCGAAAGGAAGTGCTTGTGATTCGACTCTTTGCTTGTGGCGAAGGAACTCCCTTGTGTGTATCGCGTCCGAGCTAACCCGAGCAAAATGGGTGGCATGGCAGTCAGCTATGTCATTGGGATAAATTAAAGGCACACTCGTTTCAGGACACGTCAGCGATGATAGCGGAGGAAGAGTATTCAACCCGTTCACCTTTCTGAATTTCTCCCATATTTTAGTAATAGAGGTACAGCAGGTAAAGGTAGTTATGTAGGTCCTCCATGAGAGTAATTTGCTTTGTAATATTGCGCGCTTAGTGTGAGCGGTGACCTTATTGTAAAAAGACTTCAACGACGAAAGTTGCATGGCAGTCCGGAGGAGACTCGGAAGCAGGTTGGGATCCTTTGAATAAGGGATGATCGATCATGTATCCTTAAAGCGTGACCGAAGCTTGAGGAGAGCCCTTTCGACACGATGTTTAAAAGCGATCAGAGCACCCAACGCAGGCAACCACCATGGGACTTGACGAGGACGGGTACAAAGAGATGTCATTGGGATAGAGGCGGTAGCCGCGGAATGGAGAACATCCATGAAGTAGGTAAAGTCCAATTCCGGGGGTACATCATCGTCATAGTCACGTATATCGCCTGATAATATCTGAAAGGATGGCCAGTCAGCTTTAGAGATGTTATATTGTGGTATTTGAGTCGATGAAACGGAGCTATTATGTCGCAGGAGAATGGGATAATGATCGCTCGAAAATCGATCATCAAGAACTACCCAGTCAAAGTGAGGTGCAACAGAATCGCTCGCCAGTGATAAATCAACAGATGAGAACGAATCGTGTGTGGATGACCTATAGGTCGGGATCATGTGATCAAGGCAGCATAAATCGGTGGAGGATATCAACTGCTCTACAGTACTGTATATGTGCACCGGGAACATCCGTACGAGCTCCTCCCCATAATGGGGAGTGAGCATTGAAGTCCCCAAGTATGAGAAAAGGATGGGTCAATTGATACAAAATAAGTCATGGGTGGAATAGTGACAAGATGGTTGATTATACGAAGAGCACACCGTGAGGCGTGACAAATTGGGTAGTGATATGACAACAGCTACAGTTTGGAAGGGGGACGGATTTAAAGTCAGAGTGGAGTACGCATGATCGTTACGGACAAGGATAGCAGTGCCCAAGTGCCCCTCAATAGAGGGGGAACAAGCGGCCTTGCGATATCCTTTAGGGGGACAAGAAACGAGCCAATGTGTTGTAAGCAAATACATACTGGAATGTGCAACTTTAACAAGCGCTGCAGTTCACCAGAATGCAAACGTGCTTTGTATCCGTTCATGTACCAGTGTATAATATCACTGGTCATTGGTAGGAGTAATGTAGATCAGGTGATTGTGATTCTGATTTCTGAGAAGGGAGGTTGGTGAGGGTAAGGGAGAAGGCGAGGAAAGACGAGAGTGAGGTGTAGATGATGACGATCCAGGAACCGGCTGAGCCTGATTACTGAGCGGCGGGTGTAAAGGAACCCCTGGATCGCTGGGAGGGATGGTAACGGTAGGTACATCAGCAACAAGGTGGTCAAGCTGAGATTGAAGTTGAGCAATAAAATCAGATGTCTCAAGGTTTAGGCATAGATGTTCAACGCAGACACAGTGTGGTCCATGTTGAGGTAGGGACAACGACGGACTGTGCCGCAGAGAGATGAAGGAACGCACTCGGGAGGTGATGTCGTATTCCGTTGAGGTCAACGTATCCCTAATGTAAGGTAGGAAACATGACGAACAACCTCATTGTGGGTCATGGGAGGAAGTGTTTCGCGAAGAGGTATCGTCATTGCGGTCGATTTGAGTAGGGAATTCTTGAGTGCTTCGGGGAGTATCGTCGACTACAGACACGTCAATCTGATTGTAAGAATTTTCATCAACTAATCGTTGATCCAGAGGTGTCCAACCAACTGCCACTGTGGTGGCGGCTGCCACCAACTGTGGAGGGTCGTCATCCTGGTGCAGATTAGAAGGCTTGGCCAGTTTGGTCGTCACTGGGGTTCATGAATTCATGGGTGAAGAGGCAGAGACCAGCGACCTCTTGCGGAAGACAGGCTTATCATGTACTTGGACTTGTGAACTGGAGATGTGGTACGTGACCAAGCCAGTATCCATGAGACCATGCTGTCGCTTAAAACGCTCCATCAAAGCAGCAGGAGAAAGGGTAGAACGCCGAAGATGGTCGACACACACGCACCCAAGTTTGTGAGATGAAAGCGGGATCTTTGAGGGTGCCGTCCGACGAAAGAAGATCTCTAGATCTTTCGTTAAAGGGCCCGTTGGAGAAGAGATATGATTGAGGAAGAACCGCTTACCACAATCATTACACCCACATGAACTGTCATGATCAGGTAGGGACCAGGGGTCTGGAGGTGGGGCGAAGCTGTCGAAAGCAGCCACCGCCTGCTCAACATCGTCAGGAGTATCATTGGCGGGAACCCTAGGGCTCGCGATAGTGGATTTCGGGGCACCCCGGGGTGCGTGAGTCTTGGGGTAACGTCTTGCGCAACTGGGACTGAATCGCAAGGGAGGGGCGTAACCTACATTTTGAAACGGAGGTCACCAGTGTCTGGGAGGAAGGTCGAGGTCGGAGATCAGTACCACGACGAGGTGGGTGCTGAGGCTTGGTCTTGGCAGTAGTATCTAGGCTCGCACGCACACGGCCTGACAAGGCAAATTTAGGTACAGTAGACCAGGTGGAAGACCAACCTGGTATATGACACGACTGTGGGGCATGTGGAGATCCAGATGTACCAAGAGAAACATCAGGGAGAGGATCCGTGGTCGCAACCTCCATCGCCAGAGCCTTGAATGAATTGCGTGTAGAAATCGGAGGAGTAATCAGGGCAGGTGTCGTGCCGTTGGTGGAGCATGTGGTCGATGCACGTCGAGTAAACGATGATGGGATAGTCGAGCGAACCGGAGGACGTGTAATGGCAGGGGAGGGTGATGGATCAGATGATCGCGCCAGTGGCGTACCTGCGCTTGGGCGCCGTCCCAGACTCCCGCACTAGGTGCGCAGCAGCCCGATAAGGAATGCCTTTCTTCGATTGTAGATGAAGGACCTCCTTCGCAAACACGTAATGAGAACATTGTTTATCGGAGGCGATGTGATGTTTGCCACAATTCGCACATGTAGGTGTAACAGAGGGGCAAGGGACAGGATGATTACCATACCCCGTCTCCTCTCCACAGTGGAAGCAGCGCCTCCCAGAGCGACAATACTTGTCCGGATGTCCGAATTTCCAGCAGACAAGACTCTGACGAGGCCGACGAACAAATGGTCGCACACGCAGCAATTCGGCACCTAAAGTGATGGTGAGAGGTAGGTCATGGCAATCAAAGTAGAGCTTAGCGATGCGAAGTGGTGGACGATCGCTGTCAACATCTCTCTTGGATGACACAGTGTATGTCTCGACTTTTTGTACAGCCGGATAATCAAACTGAAAAGCACGACACAGGCGAGGGCCTGCATCCTTGAAGTCAGCCTCCTTAACAAGGACGCTGTGGGGGACGACGACTGTGCCAATGCAATGATTTAATGTCTCCTCTGGGTGACCTAATAAAGAGTCACTGGGAGTGTTTAGGAGGGACAGTATGGTGGAAAATTGTTCCTCGGAATGAACCTCCACGATGCGGGAGGTCTCTGAGTGGTGGAACATAGTAACATGACCCACTTTTTGGCGAGGATATATTTGTAGATCAATGTCATCATGAGGGCGGTTTTCAACTTTGAAATACTTCGGCCATCTCGGTGGCTCAAACAGTGTGCTCAGTACCGCAAGAGGGGTGCGGAGTTGGCATTTTGGATGGCGGAGAGAAGGTTTGGTATCAAAAGGTAAGAGTGTCATAACTGATGATGGAGTCGCCGTAGTACCGGGAAACGACCAGCGCCGAGTGAACAAAGCGGTGGGTTGAGAAACGCGCGACGAGTCGTGGGCAACTCCGTAAGGTGGAAGTGGGGTGTCATGATCGTGATGTACAGGCTGTTCTGAATTAACCACTACCGACCCAGTGGGAAGGTTTGGTGCGATGGTACTGGAGGAGTCCGAGGCGTGCTCTCGAACAGAGACGCCAGAATGGGAAGTGGATGGAGGAGGATTAAAAACAGGTGTCGAGGTTTTGCCCGAGATGGTAACCAAAGGGGCAAGAACAGAGTCAGTGGCTAGTGAGGGAACGATATTACAGGAGGTAGACGTGTCAAGAGAACTGGACACGACTAGGCTCGGTACTGTATTTGGAGCAGAGATCGGTAGGTTGTCCAAGGATGGTGCAGGGGTCGGTAAAGTACCCGGGATAGAGGCAGGTAAGGAGCTACCACCATCCGAAGGGAGGACGGTCAGGGAAGGAGAAGCAGACACAATATCCATTTCCGCGCCAGCGCCGTTGATCGAAATTCCAGAGGAAGTCTCCATAAGACGAAGTTATTACGATTCATCCGGGATAAGCTCCACACCCACCATGGAGCCAAGAATTAGAGGACTAGGAATAAGCCCTAGGAGTCAAACCCAGAAATACACCTCGGCCCCCTGTGCCTCATGGACGGTCAACTCGTCAGTTTCGGGTCCAGCACAGAGGGCGAGGTTTGACGGTAAAAGGTTCCCCTCGTGCGGGCACGTCAGGTACTCCAGTTCTACGGGTGGAAGGGAACGCCGTCCACAACCACCCTCCATCACAGTATATAGAGTAGTCCAGCCATCAACGATTGAAGAAGGGGAAGCAAAGAAAAGGACAAAGGTAGAGGGGGAAAAAGGCAGAAAAGTGGTACCTCACAGGCCTCTGTAAACCAACGAGGAGGTAGGTCTTGGCCCACGAGGTCGGCAGAGCCCCAATCCTAAGAAGGACATTGTCCCCCCCAGGAACAGAGACCACCGGTCACGCTTCAGCCCCGCCACCGCGACAAGGTGGCTCCCTAACGGCGGGGTGACATAGTACAAGCTGTGCCTTAGCAAGACTCAATGAAGTCCCACTGAAGCACCTGCACCATCTACAAACCACACTAGCCTCAACAGTGCTACAACAAAGTAAGGGGGAAAGAGGGGGAAAGGAAAGGAAAGAGGGAGGTAGAGGTGAGGAGGAAGTGAAAGGGGGAAAGAAGAAAAAAAGGAGGGGGGGAGAGGAAATAGAAGGGGGAAGGAAAGATCTATATAAACAAAATATGTCTACCATACCAAGACTCCACTGTACATTAAGCAATTTGGACTTGGGAAAAAAAAACTGCTACAACACTGTATATAAAACTTGGAGCCTAATGTGGATAAATATTCTTTTCAATAAAATAATGCATATACACTCATCCCTCCATTATCGCGCCTAATTAGTGCCCTATAACGAGAATCCCGATAATGAAACTTATAGGGAAAAATAAATTGGTTCCCAGGTCCCAACTTTTTGCCCCCAGATTCGTCCAAACAGTCAGCCAAGTACCTATTTCTCCTCTTAAATAAGCCTACATCCAATAAATATATATTGGGAATATTTATAAATACATATTATGAGGATATTACTTACCACATAGACTTTATTTGAAACCATAATCATATTTAGCATAGCCTAACTCATCGTCGTTTCCGTAGCATTCGTCAGACAAGGTACTTGACTTGGCTGTGTTTTGATGGTCCCGGGCTTTCAATTCCTTCATCATTACCACCAGGCCCACCATCCTCATCACTGAATGTACTAGAGGCCATGATAAACGCAAGAGATACGAGGTTCAGGCACAAATAAGCAAGTAAAAGGTGGGTGGACTTAGAGCGTCTGGCTAATGTTGACAACATTAAAGCGCAAGTAACGCTCGGATGTTGGATTCACCCGTTTGTGTTTTCTAGTTTGATGTCAAGTCTTTAATTTTTTTTGCTCTCATTTTCGGTGCTCCACTGTGATACACTAATAATAAATATAAGAACAGAAGAAAAAAAAAACAGCCAATGAGAGCCCCACCTCGCTCTGATGTCAAGCCAATCAGCTGCTGAATCACCCCATGCTTGGCGGTGACGTAGACAGGCGGGATTTTCAAGTTTTCCCGTCAAAGAGGGACTGCGATAACTGCTCTAGGACCCGCGGTAACAGAATAGTTGGGTTTTTTAGGAATGCGCGATAACGGTGAAACTCTATAACCAAACCCGCGATAATGGAGGGTTGGGTGTACAGTACAATTCTTTGAATAAATACATTTACTGAGGCATTGTAGTATCATATAATGCTATAATTATATTTAAAGTTTTAACTCAAACTTGCTATGCAAAAGCCAATATAAATATTAATTAATATATTTGTTTAGAGTGCTTTAACTAAAATAGTTCTAAACCACTTGACTTTAGTCATAACTAAATGTAATAAAGTGACATAAAATTAACCCCTTAAGACCGGGTGACACTGTATAGCGTCAGACTCAATAGAAGTGTCTGGCAACAAGCGAGGCCGGTTGGTGCAATCAACTCGGCCGGTACTACCAAAACCAAAGTATGTCGACTGCAGTGAATGGGTTAAGTACAAAAATATAAAATACCAAAATACTGTACAGTACAGCACTTGCAAATTGAGATTCACAGATTTGATGTAATATTGAGCAAACATGATAAAGATTGTCCCTGAGTAATGTTTGATGTACTGTACATAGTGAAAACCATTCCATGAGTGAGAGAGATTACTTTTCCACAGTTAAACATCTTATTACTGTACCTAACACAAGAAGAGACACTTCCAACATAAATAATACATTCACTAGCTTGGGTCATAAGTAAAGGCTATATATGACCTTGTAGGGTGACCTAGATGTGTGTGAATTTGTGTTTTGTGTTTGTGTGTTCATTGTGTTTCTGTTGTGTTGTCCCTGTTCGGGCTCTGTCTCGAATCGGCCACCCCCAGGAAAAATAAAAATAAATAAATGGGGAATGGGCCTGAGTAAATAGACAGATAGACAGATAGGGTGCTGCTCCCAACACTTTCACAAGGATCCAAGAGATAGTTATGTGGTGCTGGAACTGGGGTTCCCAAGTAACTGCAGTATGGTATTGCAGTTGGGTATTTCACTCTTTGAGTGACCAAGGTTCACAAATACAAGCATGTCTGTCATGCATGTATGCATCCAAATCCTCGTAAATATATTAATGGTTTTATTTGTGGATTTTGACCAGATCCTCTTTCAATGTGTGCTCTTTGCCTAGTAAACTTCAGAGGAAGTCTTGAAAATTGACCACGTAAGAATTACATTTACAGTACGAATTAAAAATTCATATTCAGACTAATTTCCGTATCATACGCTACACCATAAATTTAGCACGGTACTCTCTTCCTTCATTTCTTTACAATCATCATTCTTCCATATCTTGATAACATTTAATACAAACAAAAAATAAAGATTTTGAAAGAGAAAGAGAGAGAATTTAGAGATGAGAGATAAAAAATAAAGAATGGTACAGATACTTCAGTGTAGGGCTGAAGGAATAAAACAAAAAAATACATATTATCAAGCTTGTCAAAAGTATAACTGAATCACCCCAGTTGATTATAGAAAACTTCAAAACAGCTACCTTTAGTAATTCAAAGATAAGACACAAATAAAAAAATAGTACAAGTGGCATAGTGGTCTGGTTAAACTACGATTAAAAATATAAAAATAAAAAAATAATAATGTATACAGTAGATTATATCCATAGCATGTATAAGTAACATATCATAAGAGCACATGCACCTTAACCCTTATTTAGCGGCGAGCAACATAAGTCGAGTTAAATAAAGCTGGACTATGTGGCGGCGCTCGACATAACTCGAGTGGCAATTTCAGCACGTAATGTGGCTGAGAGAGAGAGACAAGTGGTGGCAGGAGACTAGCGAGCGTATGACTGCTCCAGACCACCGCGGCGAACCTACTGACACAAATCTCAGCTCCCTCCTCCCTCTCTCACTCGCTACATACTCAATTATGTACCGAAAGTACCGAATTACCTGCTTTTTGCACTCGCGTTGCACGGTTATTGCAAGAAAACTATCCATCATACAAGGATCGTTATGGTGTCATTCGAAAGCTCTGTTTATGCCCTTTCAGGGATAGGTACTTGTTTTACGTTCTGGGTCTTATTTAGGCATGAAAATGATCACGTAAACAGCCCTATTTTGGCTAAAAACACCCCGCTGGGCGGTACACATAAATAAACCGCATAGGCCGCTCGTAAGGTGTTAATAATAGGTTCATATCAAAATTATAACATTAAAATGCACAGATTAGAGAACAAAAATGAAAATAATGGGAATCAAATAATAAGTAAAGGATATCCTTGAAACGAAGATATAGACAAAATCAGGTACAGTCCGACCCCTTAAGGGGACACCGACTGCTTTTTTAGCCTATAAATTCATTCATTTATAAATTCTTCGTTTCCTCGCTAGACATTCCTCAACCTTACAAAAACATCCCCTAGACCCCCCCCCCCCCCCCCCCCCAAGATATTGAAGATAAATGTGTACATTATATGGTAGAAAAATTTCCTCTTACAATTACAGGCTCGCCTAAATGGCACGATAGGTCTTAAAATAAATAACGAAATGGGACGAAAGGTCTTAAAATCGACAAACAAATGGGCCAAACGTCTAACAATCTAAAAAATAATGGGACTAAACACGAGGGAGAAAGCGGACCATAAAAACGACCGTCTCCCCTTAATACGTGTCTACATGAGTGAAACGCGACCTTGCTTGCGTGATTTGAATTTGCATGTCCGTTGCAGATTAGGAGGTTCGCGCATCGTGTTTACGCGTAATATGAGGGAGGACTGTACATGCATCCCCGAAAAAAAATATATATCGGTAGGCCTACCGAGTGTTGACAGAGATAACGGTAAATAAGTTTCACATTGGACAAACGTACGTCATCATAATTATAATATAAAACTTGCAAAATAAACAAACCAAAACAGGAACAAGAAAGAAAAATGCTGAGAATATATAGTCAGAAGCTAAAGCTAAGATAAAAAAAAAAAAAAAAAAAAAAAAATCTATATTCCAACTTACTTCCTCAAAATCAATTACCTACATATATAATCGAAGTAGAAAATATTTTGAAAAAAAATACTGTAGCAAGTATAGAGGATCAGCCACTATAATCTGCAAGAGAACTCATCAAAATAGTTATGTGGAAATGATATTTTAGCAAAAAGAAAATTTTGAAATAGAACATAAAACATAGCAGTTTCATATTTTCACATCAAGTATCAAGAAATCAGGTGGGCATTCAATTTACCATACGCTGGAAAAAAACAGACTATGGATTATTATAATGTAAAACTTGCAAAATAAACAAACCAAAAATAGGACGAACACGGTAAAAAGACAAAACAAAATATATCAAAATCACTATGGAAACAACTTTAGCAAAATAGATATGTATAAGTAAAAGAAAACAATCCACCACATAGGATGTACATTACTACATGAGCAAGTTAATCTGTTAAGCTGAAAGGGAAATGCATCTGGTACCCCTGCTCTGGTAGTCTGGGGAGAGATGCAGAAAGTTAATAAAAGACAATTAAACAAAACAGATGAATAAACTTAATCTTATTCTTCACATACGAGTATATTAATAAGTAAACATCATTTGACTTGAGTAGTATTAAAGCCAGCCCTATGGGAGCTCTTTTTGGGAGCTCAGTGGTCTGGATGTTGTTGTTGTTGTTGTCTGTTAAACTTCTCAAAAAAAAAGTATTATTAAAAGGGAAACACAAAGATGAAAGATAAAATAAATTGTAATCTATAAAATATGTCAAGCTATAAGTAAGCTCTCGCTCGCTCGCTCTCTCTCTCTCTCTCTCTCTCTCTCTCTCTCTCTCTCTCTCTCTCATATTACACCTTCACTCTCTTGGCCCCCTTATCATAGTCATCCTTTATAAGTGAGTACCCCCAGTGTAGCAGTGTCTGGCGGACCACGGGCGACACTCCAGCGTTGTCGTAGGCACACCCGGAATGCACGATCTGCCAAAAAAAAAAAAAATGCATAGTTGACAGTTACTCCCTTAATTACAATAGTATTCACAAGCTTAATAATACTGTCAATACCTTACACCAGTAAACTTGTTATTGTGCTCCACCTTCTCTGAACACTAGGACACTTCCCTGATCAAAGGTTCAAAACTAAGGTTACGCAAGACAGCTAAGATGGAGCATACCTTAATTTTCACATTGGCTAGGCTGTGTTAGTTCAAATGTAAAATAGAAGGATTTAGTTGTATTTGTATACAAGGAATAATTATCAATCAGAGCTTACTGGTACAGAACTCTGAGCTAAATAAGTACAGTACTGTATCACTGGGGAAAAATGATACTTACTATGTAACTCATAAGAGTCCATTTTAAATGGACATGAGATAGTGACCACCACATTCCTGTGACTTACTTTGCTAACAAGGTTCTGGCGCCACCTTCCCTTAAGGCCGGCACACCGCTTCCACCGACCAATCTGACGATCATCATCATCATCCTCCATTCTCCGGCCTTGGTAGTACCTGTAACAAACACCAAACTAGATATTACTTGCAAGAATAAAACAATCTAAACTAAAGGAAAATTATTATTCTGCAACTTAAATTACATGTACAGTATTTACAAAATGTAAATACAGTACTTAAAAATAATGAAAATTAAAAACTTGCAAAACAAACCAAAACTGGAACCGCACAATTTAAAAAAAAACAAAAATACCACAATCATTATGTGGAAATAATGCATTGAAGATTTAGCAAAACATTATTATGAATTAAAAAACACAAAACATAATAAATATTTTAAGTTGATATAGATATACTGTAGCAAGTAGTAAAACCCGCCTCTTTAGAATTAACCCCTTCTGTACCGCGACGTCCTTTTCACTTTATTCTGGCTACTATTAGATGATTTTATTAAGCTTAGGAAGGATGGGTTACCAATTAAAAGGCTACAGACTAACTCAATCCATCCATTTAGCTCACAAATATCCTTCCCCAGCTGCACAAAATTGTCTAAATGTAGCTAAAATAAAGCAAAAAGACGACGTCGGTACGGAAGGGGTTAATCGGGATGAGACTGACCAGAAGTATAAAACACTGTCTTTCACATCTGTCTGAAAGATTGGAGTGACAGTCCAATTGACCACTTGTGAGTTTCATTCTATAAGGAAGTTGGAGCTGTAGACATCGATAATACGTAGAATTACCAGCTAAATAACGGTCGTAGAACATTTATAAATACATAAAACCCAATTTAACATACTTTCTATCGATCAGAAACCTACATTGCTATTGTATTTCTGTTTAATATCGATGTTTACGGCTCCGACTTCCTTATAGCCTGAAACTCGCAAGTGGTCAAATGGATACCAGGTGTTTGGATATTTGCCTGTCTTTCTCACAATGACCCATATTCCTATAGTCTATTCGCTGTAAGTAGGCGAGAAATCATGACCTCCAACCTCTGTAACTCAAAAACGACTAGAGTAATCAAGCTAATATTTCTACCATTTGAGAAGAGTCAGTCAAGGAATAAATGTGGAAATTTACAGCCGATTTGCTCCTAGCGCCTTTTGACGTAGTTACAGAGGATAGAGGTAATTTCTCGCCTACTTACAGCGAATAGACTATAGACAACACACCTATCAGGCTGTCAAACCAGAACAATAATGGATGTGAGAAGGTATACAAGAAAATTAAACCTGAACTAGCACTTTTTTGGCCATTTTATCCATATAAAGACATAATAAATTTCAACTATAAACCACAATTATATCTTTGCATACCATATACAATAATTATTGCCAACATATTTTTTAACACCAATAACACCCCAAATTATATTAATGTATGTACCGATATGCATTTTTCCTATTTTATTTATTTTATTTTTTTCTTCTGGGGGTGGCCGACTCGAGACAGAGCCAGAATAGGGATAACACAACACAACATAGCATCATTGTTTGTGGTAATTACTATAGTTTTGCCATATTCTTAGCCTGTCAATATGATAAGCTAGTTACTGAAATTACAATGAAAGTACTGAACGTTATTTCAGTAGTCTCATTGCAAATTCAACTAATGTCTTTACTTCTCATTGCACTTATAACAACTAGTATATCACAATAACTAGCTAGAATTACAGCAAAACTATAATACTGTAGGCTTACCAGTAGTTACAACTGAACTGAGAATATTAATTGTCTAGGAATATGGACCTAAATCTAAAAGAGAGATGGAAAAAGTTGAAGTAAATACCATTAAAGACATTTACCTCCCTCTTTCAGCTTTTGTCTGAAAAAGAAAGGTACTGTTCTGGTAGGCTGAAGTGTGGACCAGACATTTAGTGTTTTCTTGATCCCGAGAGACTGTATGGCCATACTACTTCACCATGATCACATGCAATGCCTTACTTGCTCTCGGGAAACCCCCATTGAATGATGGCAATGGTGGTACAGGTCTCCCTCGATATATGATTGGGTTACGTTCCTGAAAACCCGATTTTAAATAGAAAAATCGTATAGCAAACCCTAAAATTAATGGGGTAAATAGGGATACATTCTGGGACCAGCCAAATCACAAACACTAACACCTTAAAACCACAGTAATATAATACATTGGGGCATCGGATAGTGAGGGAGACCTGTAATGACTCCAACTACTGTACATTATCCAGCCAAGTCTACAATGCTCCGAATGTTGCAAATACAGTACTATAAATATGGTATATAATTTTAAAACAAAATAAAAATATGTAGTAGATTGGACTATAACTTGGATTAGAACCTGTTACTCACCGACAGTACCACATGAACCATCCATAAGGGTCCTGTTTGTGCATCCAGCCGCTCTGTTCCCACATTTCCAGCGACCCTCCGCACTTTACACACCGTACTTGTTCACCTTGGCATCGTACACTTTCGCCGCTACCTGGAAATAGTGACACAATATAGGTAACAGAATATAAAGGTACCAGTAATACGCACCATAGATAAACATAAAATAAAAACAAAACATAAAAACAATACAGATTTCCAGGGACTCTTCGCACCGTTTAATCTTTGTCTCGTACAATTTTGATGGCTACGCACCAGAAGAAACAGTCACATAACTTACAATATAGATCATTATAACATACAGGTAAGTGTCAATAAAAAAATACCACAAGATAACTACCAAACCACATGTCTATCAGTGATTATCGGCAACTAGTTCATCTTTGTCTCGTACATTTCTTGCCGCTACATGAAAATAGAGCCATACAGGTAATACTGTATTAATTAAATTGTAAAACTTGCAAAATAAAAAAACCAAAGACTAGGACAAAGAAACTATAAAGGCTAAAGAATATAACACACACGACATCTCCAGCGACCCTCCACAATTCATTCCGTAAGCCGTCCAAACTAGTATTGTACACCTTTGCTGCTATCTACACACATAATGTTGGAAATCTTACAAAACAAAAATATACAGTAATATAAATATCAAACATTCATAGCTAATCAGAATATCTATTATTTAAAAATAAAAGTTATAACACAATTCCAAAAGTGTCAGCAAGTTACGTATTAAATTGTCCGTACATGAGTATTTAAATATTACCTGGTTTTTACACTAGGACATCTCATAAAGAACCTAGGGACATATATAAAAAGATACACAATAAATTAACAAAAGATAAAGAACATATAATAAAACTCAGCAAATATACATACATTTAAACCTTAAAATCCGGAGAGGTAATTCAGGTGTGCTTGTAAAGTGTACTGAAAGGATTAGACGGTGTTTGTGTGAGTTAGCTGAATTATTATCTGTGTAGGTGCGGTACAACAGAAACAGAGGGGGAAGCCAGGCAAATTGAAACAAGACGTTACAGCAACTCTTTACCATATGCCATTATGCCTATGGTGCTTCCCCTGGGTATCGGTACCGTGAAATGCCCTAGGTTCGGACGGGGGCTATACTTCGGACACTTCTGGATAAACGTATACAAGGTACAGTTTTGGAAAAATGACTCTGCATTATGGAAGAACACCGAAGACACTTGTTTTTCCATTACATCATGTATTTATCCCATCACTGTGGTTCATTGTATAGTTTTTCTAGAGTGTCCGAAGTTACGTCATGTTACCGGTACTGCAAAGCTATTATTATGTATAGACTGAGTGATACAGTGTACGCCATAAGGCCCAAACCAGGGGATATGGAGCATAAGAGGACAACCGAAGCGGAGGGGTTAAAGCACCCAGATCCTAATACTGTAGGTAAACCCTTCTGTACTGGCTACGTCTTTTTAGTTTTCTTCTTGCTATATTTAGACAATTTTGTGTAGACTAAGAAGAATCTGTGGTAGTAAAATTGGTTAATTAAGATAGTTTGAAGCCAGTTTATTGCTGGAGGCCCATCTTATACTGAATAAAATGATCTGAAGGTACAAAAAAGCTAAACTATAATTTAAAAGACGGTCCCAGTACAGAAGGGGTTAAGAAATATATATGACATACCAGTACCAGAGCCAGACCTATGAGAGTTCCGTATGGGGCTCAGTGGTCTGGTTAATCTGCTCTACATAACAAATATGTAGCAGATCTTTATAAAATAGTATACATATCTGTCAGTGATATAAATACATAACCAGAATTACTGGCCCCAGTTATGGAATTACAGTAATCAGAGCAAAACATATTGAACATGGAGAACATGAAATAAAATCAATAGATAAAATACCCAGTACCAACCATAGTATATACCGGTCAACGTACTGTACCGAGTCTCCCTCACTACCGATGCCCGAGTTACGTTAATATTTAGCCTATAGATTTTATGGTGTATGTGTTTGGGTTTTGGCTTGTCCGAGAATGCATCGCCAATTTATTCCATTACATGTTAGGGTTCGATTATATGATTTTTTCTATTTGAGATCGGGTTTTCAGGAATTGTAAAACCAATCGAAAATCGAGCGGAGCCCTGTATCATAAATTGAAACGGCCCAATCAATAGCTGGTATGACCTGTGCTTATATTGAGTCCCTCCAGCCAGTCCTTGGGCAGCTCCTTCCACACTCCAGTATAAGATTCCCCTGTAAAAAATTATAAATTAGTATACTGTAGGTGATACCGTGATAAAACACTGCAATATAGGCTAGCCTAAATAAACTATCTATCTATCAATTGTAGGGTTCCCCACGCTGATGAGCACTTCACCCCTCGGTGTGTATATAAAAAATAATACCAGTATACTGTATAATAATTTTGTGTGTATAATGTGGGCATCCATGTGTGCAATATTATTGTACTGTTGGCATGGCTGTGGATGTGAATGTAGTCTGTATCTGTAATAAAGCTTAAAAACTAGTGTCAGATATTGAATAGGCCTATAAAACACACTTTATCGTCTTGATAGCGTAATGTTTAGTGTGCGGAATTTTGGTGTGAGTAGGCTATCCTAGGTTCGAGTCCTTGGAGTACCACATGTAGGCCTATTCATTACTTTCATTGATTTCATTATTTAGGTTTATTTGTAAATTAATTGGTGGGTTGGTGAAAACTAATATGAATCATTCGGACAAGTGGGGTACAGTACCGGTACCTCTCGTCACAGTGGTACTGGTAGAGTGACGGTCTTGTAACTGAGTAGTCCCAAGGTTAACCCCCAACGTTCTACAATTCTCACTTATAAAAGTGTCCATCCTCAAAAAGGGGATGGATATAGATTCCGGGCGTACGGTCGTCATGTTTACATAGGGCGATCGCCGCAGTTAGCCTAACTTCGCGTCTAGCCTATTTTGACGGTGATTAATTCGGTTATTTGCCCCCTGCTGGCAATATATATGATAGACACCTATGTCATGGGTTGAGGGGGGGGGGGGGGTGAGGGGGGCAAAGGCGCAAAGCCCCCTCTCAACACATTGTTGTATCCAATGACATTGAAAATAGACGGGAACATGATTGGCTGCAAAGGTCCGACGCCTCCCCCGCCATGTTTACATTTGTCGATCGCCGTGGGGCGTGGTTAAGTTCGCGTCTATTTTGACGGCGATTTTTTTTCGGTAATTTGCCCCCCTGCTGGCAATAACCTATATATGATGATGACTATATATCATGGGGGGGTGAGGGGGCAAATCCCCCCTCACCCGTCAAAATATACGCGAACTTAACCACGGCGATCGACAAATGTAAACATGACGGCGACGGGGGAAGCGTCGGACCTTTGCAATCATGTTCCCGTCAGACCCGTCTATTTTGAATGCCATTGGATACAATAATATGCTGAGGGGGGGCTTTGCCCCCCCCCCATGGCATATTGTCATCATCATATATATTGCCAGCAGGCAGCAGGGGGCAAATAACCGAAAAAAATCGCCGCCAAAATAGGGCCTAGACGCGAAGGTAACCGCGGCGATCGCTCTATGGAAACATGACGACCGTACGCCCGGAATCTACATCCATCCCATAACAGCCGAATCTGTTGGAACATTTTGGAAAAAAACGCGTAACAGACGTGACACAGTGGGTCATGTGTGTGCGAAGCAGCTAATAGCCTATTGCCGCAAAAGGTTCCTTGAATTTAGCCTAACCAAAAATAGGCAAAAACAAAAACATAATAGGCTAGGCTAGGCTAGGCTAGCCTATGCTAGCTTAGGCCTAGCCTAAGTTAAAAAAAAAAAAAAAAAAAAATACCAAGACAATGCACGGTAAGGATGTAGCCTAGAGCCTAGTATTCGGGCGTATGGTTGAGGTTTTGCGATTATTGTATCCTACGGCAGTCAAAATAGACGGGAACATGATCATGAGCGATTGAGCGTCCGCGTAGTGTAGACAAGGCGCCGAAGGCGGGCCGCGGCTGTACGCCTGATGCCTGAATACTACATCCTTGCCAAATTAAATGCACGTTCATTTCCTTAAATGATACCCCCATGGGCCTTGGCTATTTCAGACTAGGCCTAGGCCTATTTGTTTTAGCCTAGGCCTAGGATACCGGTATGTCACATGCCTGTCACTCCAGATTTGATGGGTCTGAAGTAGGTCCCACCAAAACTGCCAGCTTGTAAAACTTCTTTGGGGGTCATATTTGGTCGAAACTCAGGCTCATCCTTAAATATCAGTTCCCCTTTGTTATTTCTGGTTGGTTCAGGAGCTGTCAGAGT
>CM064505.1:44059028-44125863 GCA_032716605.1 Paralithodes platypus
AGGTGTTTGGATATTTGCCTGTCTTTCTCACATGACCCCTATGCCTATAGTCCTATTCGTGTAAGTAGGCGACGAAAATCATGACCTCCAACCTCTGTAACTCAAAAACGACTAGAGTAATCAAGCTAATATTTCTAACCATTTGAGAAAATCCAGTACAAGAATAACGTGGAAATTTAACAGCCTTTTGCTCTAGCCCTTTTTGAGTTACAGAGGATAGAGGTATTTTCCCGCGCTACTTACAGCGAATAACCTATGAGACAACACACCTATCGAATCACTGTCAAAACCCCGAACAATAATGGATGTGAGAAGGTATACAAGAAAATAAACCTGAACTAGCACTTTTTTGGCCATTTTATCCATATAAAGACATAATAAATTTCAACTATAAACCACAATTATATCTTTGCATACCATATACAATAATTATTGCCAACATATTTTTTAACACCAATAACACCCCAAATTATATTAATGTATGTACCGATATGTATTTTTCCTATTTTATTTATTTTATTTTTTTCTTCTGGGGGTGGCCGACTCGAGACAGAGCCAGAATAGGGATAACACAACACAACATAGCATCATTGTTTGTGGTAATTACTATAGTTTTGCCATATTCTTAGCCTGTCAATATGATAAGCTAGTTACTGAAATTACAATGAAAGTACTGAACGTTATTTCAGTAGTCTCAATTGCAAAATTCAACTAATGAGATCTTTACTTTCTCATTGCACTTATAACAACTAGTATATCACAATAAAACTAAGCTAGAATTACAGGGCAAAACTATAATTAACTGTAGCTTACCAGTACGTTACAACTTGAACTGAGAGCTCTTGTTAATTGGTCTAAGGAATTATTGGGGGGACCCAAATCTTAAAAAAAGGAAGAGATGGAGGGGAAAAAAACACAGTTGAACAGTAAGGAGTTAAGTAAAAAAACAGGTGTAAAAAAGTAGTGAACGTAAAATCCATTAAAAGACAGTTTACCTCCCTCTTTCAGGCTGTTGTCTGAAAAAAAACAGAAAACAGGGTTTACTGTTCTGGTAGGGGGCTGAAAGTGTGGACCAGGGGGGGGGACCATGTTAGTGTTTTCGTGATCCCGATGAGGGGGGGACTGTATGGCCATACTACTTCACCATGATCACATGCAATGCCTTACTTGCTCTCGGGAAACCCCCATTGAATGATGGCAACTGGGGTACAGGTCTCCCCTCGATATATGATTGGGTTACGTTCCTGGAAAACCCCGATTTTAAAATAGAAAAATTCGTATAGCAAACCCTAAAATTAATGGGGTAAATAGGGATACATTCTGGGACCAGCCAAATCACAAACACTAACACCTTAAAATCACAGTAATATAATACATTGGGGCATCGGATAGTGAGGGAGACCTGTAATGACTCCAACTACTGTACATTATCCAGCCAAGTCTACAATGCTCCGAATGTTGCAAATACAGTACTATAAATATGGTATATAATTTTAAAACAAAATAAAAATATGTAGTAGATTGGACTATAACCTGGATTAGAACCTGTTACTCACCGACAGTACCACATGAACCATCCATAAGGGTCCTGTTTGTGCATCCAGCCGCTCTGTTCCCACATTTCCAGCGACCCTCCGCACTTTACACCGTACTTGTTCACCTTGGCATCGTACACTTTCGCCGCTACCTGGAAATAGTGACACAACATAGGTAACAGAATATAAAGGTACCAGTAATAAGCACATAGATAACATAAAATAACAAAACATAATAACAATACATATTTCCAGTGACTCTTCGCACATTTTCATCTTTGTATCGTACAATTTTGATGCTAGCCCAGAAACAGTAACATAACTTACAATATAGATAATATAACATACAGGTAAGTTCATAAAATACCACAATATAACTACAAAACATTTCTCTAGTGATTCTCGGCACTAGTTCATCTTTGTATCGTACATTTTTTTCCGCTACCTGAAAATAGAGCCATACAGGTAATACTGTATTAATTAAATTGTAAAACTTGCAAAATAAACAAACCAAAACTAGGACAAAGAAAATATAAAGGCTAAAGAATATAACAAACAGTACATCTCCAGCGACCCTCCACACTTCATTCCGTAATTATCCAACTTAGTATTGTACACCTTTGCTGCTATCTACACACATAATGTTGGAAATCTTACATAACAAAAATATGCAGTAATATAAATATCAAACATTATAGATAATCAGAATATATTATTTAAAAATAAAGTATAACCCAATTCCAAAGTGTCAGCAAGTTACGTATAAAATTGTCCGTACATGAGTATTTAAATATTACCTGGTTTTACAATAGGACATAATCATAAAGAACCTAGAGAATATATAAAAAGTACACAATAAATTAACAAATATAAAGAACATATAATAAACTCAGCAAATATACATACATTAACCCTTAAAATCCGTAGAGGTAATTCAGGTGTGCTTGTAAAGTGTACTGAAATGAATAGAAGGTGTTTGTGTGAGTTAGCTGAATTATTATCTGTGTAGGTGAGGCACAACAGAAACAGAGGGGGAAGCCAGGCAAATGAAACAGAGTTCCAGCAACTCTTTACCATATGCCATTATGCCTATGTTGCTTCCCCTGGGTATCGGTACCGTGAAATGCCCTAGTTTCGGACGGGGGCTATACTTCGGACACTTCTGGATAAACGTATACAAGGTACAGTTTTGGAAAAATGACTCTGCATTATGGAAGAACACCGAAGACACTTGTTTTTCCATTACATCATGTATTTATCCCATCACTGTGGTTCATTGTATAGTTTTTCTAGTGTCCGAAGTTACGTCATGTTACCGGTACTGCAAAGCTATTATTATGTATAGACTGAGTGATACAGTGTACGCCATAAGGCCCAAACCAGGGGATATGGAGCATAGGGGAGGTGTGGTGGAGTGGTCTTGCCACTGGCCTGGTAATCCAAAGGTCCCGGGTTCAAATCCCGATGTATCAATGGGAAGATATTATTGGGATGGAATTTGTGCTGTACCTAGTATCAGTGCATTACCACAAAGCCCACCGAAACGTCAATACAATACCCTCATTGTTCCCTGATTAAATAGCACTGTATGAATATTCCCATATTCAAAATATGCTATAGGGGTGCAATGCCTGGTGAGTTATCTGCTCAACAGGTGGCGTTGTGTGTGTGTAAGTGTGAGAGTCCGAGTGTAGTGGGTGAGACAGTGAAGCACGGGAACGAGATGGCTTCAGGGATGGGGTCGTTTCGGGCCATGAGTGAGCACCGTGCCTCAGGTGAAGGCAAGATGGCAGGTGCTCGTTGTGCTCTACGTGCTTCACATGTCTCACTCCCTAGACTGGAACAAGACCTCACGGGCTTCACTGTTCATTGTAAAGCGGTGAATGTTAAGGCTCTCAGCCTATGCCCGAGAGGAAGTAAGTTGGAATATAGGAAGAAAAAAAAAAAAAAAAAAAAAAAAAAAAAAAAAAAAAAAAAAAAAGAGGACAACCGAAGCAGAGGGGTTAAAGCACCCAGATCCTAATACTGTACTGATCCCTTCTGTACTGGCTACGTCTTTTTAGTTTTCTTCTTGCTATATTTAGACAATTTTGTGTAGACTAAGAAGAATCTGTGGTAGTAAAATTGGTTAATTAAGATAGTTTGAAGCCAGTTTATTGCTGGAGGCCCATCTTATACTGAATAAAATGATCTGAATATAGCTAAACTATAATTTAAAAGACGGTCCCAGTACAGAAGGGGTTAAGAAATATATATGACATACCAGTACCAGACCTATGAGAGTTCCGTATGGGGCTCAGTGGTCTGGTTAATCTGCTCTACATAACTAACCAGTAGCAGATCTTAATAAATTAGTATACATTACTGTATTTGATATAAATACATAACAGAATTACTGGAACCAGTATGGAATTACAATAATCAGAGCAAACATATTGAACATGGAGAACATGAAATAAAATCAATAGAACTACCCAGTACCACCATAATATATACCGGTCAAGTACTGTACAGGTCTCCCTCACTATCCGATGCCCCGATTTACGTTAATATTAGCCTATAGATTTTTAGGTGTATGTGTTTGGGTTTTGGCTGGTCCGAGAACGCATCCCAATTTATCCTATTAATTTTAGGGTTCGCTATATGATTTTTCTATTTGAGATCGGGTTTTCAGGAATGTAAACCAATCGAAAATCGAGAGAGACCTGTATCATAAATTGAAACGGCCAATCAATTGCTGGTCTGACCTGTGTGCTTATATTGAGTCCCTCCAGCCAGTCCTTGGGCAGCTCCTTCCACACTCCAGTATAAGATTCCCCTGTAAAAAATTATAAATTAGTATAGGTGATACCGTGATAAGTGTGATAAAACACTGCAATATAGGCTAGCCTAAATAAACTATCTATCTATCAATTGTAGGGTTCCCCACGCTGATGAGCACTTCACCCCTCGGTGTGTATATAAAAAATAATACCAGTATACTGTATAATGTGTATAATGTGGGCATCCATGTGTGCAATATTATTGTACTGTTGGCATGGCTGTGGATGTGAATGTAGTCTGTAACTGTAATAAAGCTAAAAACTAGTGTCAGATATTGAATAGGCCTATAAAACACACTTTATCGTCTTGATAGCGTAATGTTTAGTGTGCGGAATTTTGGTGTGAGTATCCTAGGTTCGAGTCCTTGGAGTACCACATGTATTCATTACTTTCATTGATTTCATTAGTTAGGTTTATTTGTAAATTAATTGGTGGGTTGGTGAAAACTAATATGAATAATTCGGACAAGTGGGGTACAGTACCGGTACCTCTTGTCACAGAGACAGTCACAGTGGTACCGGTAGAGTGACGGTCTTGTAACTGAGTAGTCCCAAGGTTAACCCCCAACGTTCTACAATTCTCACTTATAAAAATGTCCATCCTCAAAAAGGGGATGGATATATTTTCCGGGCGTTCGGTCGTCATGTTTACATAGGGCGATCGCCGCGGTTAGCCTATTTTGACGGCGATTAATTCGGTTATTTGCCCCCTGCTGGCAATATATATGATGATGACAATATGTCATGGGGGGGGGGCAAAGGCGCAAAGCACCCTCTCAACACATTGTTGTATCCAATGATATTGAAAATAGACGGGAACATGATTGGCTGCAAAGGTCCGACGCCTCCCCCGCCATGTTTACATTTGTCGATCGCCGTGGGGCGTGGTTAAGTTCGCGTCTATTTTGACGGCGATTTTTTTCGGTAATTTGCCCCCCTGCTGGCAATAGCCTATATATGATGATGACTATATATCATGGGGGGTTGAGGGGCCAAAGCCCCCCTCACCCGTCAAAATATACGCGAACTTAACCACGGCGATCGACAAATATAAACATGACGGCGACGGGGGAGGCGTCGGACCTTTGCAATCATGTTCCCGTCTATTTTGAATGCCATAGGATACAATAATATGCTGAGGGCCTCCCTCCCCCCCCCCCCCCCATGGCATATTGTCATCATCATATATATTGCCAGCAGGCAGCAGGGGGCAAATAACCGAAAAAAATCGCCATCAAAATAGGGCCTAGACGCGAAGGTAACCGCGGCGATCGCTCTATGGAAACATGACGACCTTCGGACCGTACGCCCGGAATCTACATCCATCCCATAGGCCTAACAGCCGAATCTGTGGGAACATTTTGGAAAAAAACGCGTAGGGCCTAACAGACGTGATACAGTGGGTCACGTGTGTGCGAAGCAGCTAATAGCCTATTGCCGCAAAAGGTTCCTTGAATTTAGCCTAGGCTAACCAAAAATAGGCAAAAACAAAAACATAATAGGCTAGGCTAGGCTATGCTAGCTTAGGTCTAGGCCTAGCCTAAGTTTAAAAAAAAAAAAAAAATGAAAAACTACCAAGACAATGCACGGTAAGGATGTAGCCTAGTATTCGGGCGTATGGTTGAGGTTTTGCTATTATTGTATCCTAGGCCTACGGCAGTCAAAATAGACGGGAACATGATCATGAGCGATTGAGCGTCCGCGTAGTGTAGACAAGGCGCCGAAGGCGGGCCGCGGCTGTACGCCTGATGCCTGAATAGGCCTACTACATCCTTGCCAAATTAAATGCACGTTCATTTCCTTAAATGATACCCCCATGGGGCGCCATGGGCCTTGGCTATTATAGTATTTCAGACTAGGCCTATTTGGTTTAGCCTAGGCCTAGGCCTAGGATACCGGTATGTCACATGCCTGTCACTCCAGATTTGATGGGTCTGAAGTAGGTCCCACCAAAACTGCCAGCTTGTAAAACTTCTTTGGGGGTCATATTTGGTCGAAACTCAGGCTCATCCTTAAATATCAGTTCCCCTTTGTTATTTCTGGTTGGTTCAGGAGCTGTCAGAGTGAAAGGTCCTCCACAAGATGTCTGGATCACAGTTCCTGCAGCCAGATCGGCATTTCCAACCTCCGTGATCTTTTCTGTCTTATGCTTTTGTTTTTTATCTTTTATATCAACTTTCTGGGCCTTTGATTTCTTTGAATGGTCAGAAGACTTGTCAGCACTTCTCTTTCCTGCCATGATGCTTGCACTGAACTTCTGAAGGTAAAGGTTGTGTTGCGTCTTCTTCTTCTTCTTGTGGAGTTGCTGTCCCTTTTTTTTTTTTGGAACCAGCTCACCTATGCACCGGTGATTTTTTCTCCAGAAACAGCTAGAGCTTGGTTAAGATGTAGTTTAGAAAATAAGTAGTCGTAGTCTCGTAGAAGGGATAGTTAAAGAAAAGTATTGAAGTATATAGTGTAGCAAAGTGGCTATAAAATAACTCATTGGGGATCAAAAGAATATTTATCTATTAACAACTAGTTTATTTATGGCAAAATAAGTCACCCAGGTAATGTATGTGTTTACCTGTGAACAACATAAAACTGATTAAGATCTTATAATACCAAAAGCAAGAGTTTGACGTCTCAAAAGGTTTTCCCACAGCACAACTGTAATCAATTATAACTCCTAAATAATAAATCAGTCATTCACATAATCCACAAATTAACCTTCGTATATTCACAAATAAGTTCACTAAGAAATAAATATGAAACTCACCGTACAACACATAGGCCTATAACAAGGATTAACCCCTGACAGGGTTCCACTCAGATCAAATTGCGCCAAAATCCCATCCTGCCCTATCTTATCTACATGAGTATCATATGTTTAAAAGTCCTATAACTAGATTAAATAGATACTTATAGGCCAACTAAAAAATACAAAGAAACCTAAAAATGCATAGACTAATCTTATAAATACAAAATATAATAGATGAGCATAACAATAATATTGAATGGTCCGTTTTCTCTCATTCGCTCGTTGTCACTATAAATAGCCTACATATTTCAACACAGACTAAACTATATTTTCCTAACCTACACAAAACATTATTAATTTTGTAATCATTTAACACACTACAATAGCTTAAGCAGAATTCTCTTCTCCCTATTTACCCCCTCCTCCACCCCCCAATATCTTGTTCTCTCCTTAACTTAACTTTTCCCTTCTCCCCCTCTCTACTATTTAATCTCATTTATCTTCCTCCCCCACTCTGATCACCTTCTACCCCCTCACCCTATTCTATTCCGTTTTCTCTTCTGCCACACCTGCTCCAGGAATATTTTCACTACCTTCATTCTTTTCTCCATTTCCTCATCTACCCACTCTTCTGTCCCGAGACCTAACACAAATTTTACACCCTCATCCTCCTCTTCTTTCTGTTCTTCCCATTCCCTATCCCCTACCAACCGTTTCAACTCATCTTCCAACCTAGCTCTCTCCTCTGCATACCGCTGGCACTCTGTCACTATATGTTCTATTGTCTCCTCCCTCCCACCTCACACTGCAGACACTCTTTCACCCCCCCCCCCCCCCATTCCACCTCCATGTTCTCCTATTTGTCTCTAATGCTCCTGCCCTAGCCTTAAATAGTAGTTCAGCTCCCCAACTTCCGTCGTAAAACTCCTCTTTTCTCGGTCTCCCCTTGCTTCTATATCTTATCAGTTACTTTTCTTCTCCATATTTCTCTTCCATTCCTGTCTTCCTACTTCCTTCACTCTCATTCCTATCTCTTTCTCTATAGTCTCCTTCCCTGACCTAGTCCTGCATTACTCCCTACATCTCTCCACTCCTCTCCCACCCTTCTTTGTTTCACTCCTATATTTTTGTTTTCTCCTACACTCTTTTGCCCATCTACTCTTCCCCTCCCCCCATTCATACACTCTCCTTGGCCACCTATTACCCTCCATCTCCTCCAACCTACTCTTGTACCTCAACTTTGCCTTCGCCACTCTTTCCTTAAACGTACTCCATCCCATCTCCCCTCTCACTGCTTCATTTGCTGTCCACCTTCTTGCTCCTAACCCTATTCTTCCTATTTTATTTTGTCCGTAACTTGTATTAGCGGGCATTCTTCTTCTTCTTCTATTGAGCAGTGAGCTCGCCCGCCGACCGTGCAGATCCACAGGGCTGACCTTTGTATCGGTACTGGCTCAGAAACGTTAGTAAGAGGGAAAGTTTAGAGTAGGATAGTACTAGGGACAGTTTTTTGGACCTACCTACCACGTCCCCCCTCCCCCCTCCCACCATTCTCCTCCCCCCCCCCCCACCCATTTATCTGTCTCCATATGCTCTCTAGCGTCCTCTTCATCATCTCTACGTCTTGCTTTTCCATATCGTTTGTTAGCCCCAGTAATGCCCCTACCCCTCTATCGTCTCTCTGCTTTATTTCCTCCCACCTCAGTTCTCCAACTCTATTCCTCATATATCTCTCCAAATCGTTTCTCTCCTCTTCATACTTTGTACATTCTGTTACTATGTGCTCTATGTCCTCAACTATTGGGTCTCCTCCTAGTTCACATTGGTTACAGTGCGGTCCTATCCCGTTCCACCTCCTTGTTCTTTCATTTGTCTCTAGGGATCCTGTCCTTGCCTTAAACAGCAATTTAGATCCCCATCCCCCATCATAGAAAAGTTCTCTAGCTGGTTTCTCTTTCTCTCTGTAATACGACAGCGTGGCATTGTTTTCTACCCCTTCCCTCCATTTCCTTCTTCCCTCCTCTCTTATCCCTTTCTCTATCTCTCTGATACATCCTCTCCCATTTTCAATTATTACCCAATCCTCTCTCTCATTCCGTTTTCTAAATTCCCCTCCCACATGGTCCTGTATTATATTTATCCTTTCCAGCCTTCTTTTACATTCCCTGTTCCATTTACTTCCCTTGCTCGCTCATCTGTATACCTTCTTGGCCACCTATTTTCCTCCATCCCCTCTATAGCCTCACTTTGTACTTCCCTTTAGCTTTCCCTATCCTTTCTTCAAACGTACTCCACCCCATTTCTCCTCGGATTGCTTCCTGTGCTACGTATTTATTCGCCCCTAATCCCATCCTTCCGATTTTATTCTGTATCGTTTCTAATTTTCTCGTTTCTGCCTGTCGTTTCCACCGCCTCCATGCCATACATAATCGCAGGTACTCCCAGTCCTTTCCACAGCCCTCGCACTATTTCATAGCTATTCCCTCTTAACCCGGCAACGGCGAGGGGGGGGTATTGAACTAGCTGCCCATGGGCAAGCATATTGGCTCCATTCAGGCCTATAATCGTCATTTTACGATAAATATCGTTATTACTTATTCATATGAGCCTATTTTACCTTCACTATGAAGATAGTAACCTGTAACAACAATAAAACAAGTGAAAATATAATTGTTCTGGTCAAAATCGCGAATATAGATGGACCAGCCCATTTATGAATTATGGAGAAAATTGAGGCAACCCCTCCCTCCACGAGGCCTCAAGCCACACTGAGCCTACTCATTCACACACTAGGTTGTATAACACACTCGCTAGGCACGTAAGCACATCCTCCACACATTTTGCTAATGTTAGCACAAAAATATACCAACGAATTAGGGAATAACTTAACCTAACAGTATTGGTTGCGTTAGTACTGGTTGAGAGCTACTGGTTGAAATGGTCTACTGGTTGAGAGATACTGGTTGAAATGGTCTACTGGTTCAAAGCTACTGGTTGAAATGGTCTACTGGTTGACAGAGCTACTGGTTGAAATAGTTTACTGGTTAAGAGAGCTACTGGTTGAAATGGTCTACTGGTTGAAAATTGTCTACTGGTTGAGAGTTACTGGTTGAAATGGTCTACTGGTTGAGAGCTCCTGGTTGAAATTTGTCTACTGGTTGAGAGCTACAGCTGGTTGAAATGGTCTACTGTTTGAGAGTTACTGGTTGCAAATGGTCTACTGGTTGAGAGTTACTGGTTGAAATGGTCTACTGGTTGAAAATGGCCTACTGGTTGAAAATGGTTTACTGGTTGAGAGCTACTGGTTGAAAATGGTCTACTGGTTGTGAGCTACTGGTTAAAAAATGATCTACTGGTTGAGTTGTCCGGGGATTCGAACTCGGGACACCACACCCAGAACATAAGCATCTAATCCATTGCAACACCAACAGCTGAGCCATGACTTATTAGTGCCACCGTACATGTTTTGAGTACCGTGATAAGGAGATAACTGTGACCATGGTATAAGTAGCGCCAACGAACTTGACAATAATCTGGACCCCTTAACTTCTTTTAACTCGAAATACAAAGCAATCGGGCTGACGTTTCTATCATTTGGGAAGAGCCCACTAGGAAATAGGTGTGGATATTTGCAGCCAGTTTGCTCTAGGCCGTTTTGAGTTAATGAGAAGTTAAGGGATCAAGATTATTGTCAAGTTCGTTGGCGCTACCTTATAGTAAGTAGTATTGTGTTATCTCTCACCAGTCCAATGCAGCTCCTGGGTATGTCAAGAGGCTATACAGTACATGCATACATATAAAGTAACGCAGTCATCATTAACAGGTACGATATTTCACTTATTATTTCCTGTTGATGGGGTGCTAAGGCTGCAGCACTTATCTTATATTTATTAATTTGTTTAGTTTATCATTTTAGTATATTGTTTACATTTAAAGTAGGCCTAGACAAATGACAACCAATCGTAAACAAGACGATTTTTATTCACAACCCGTCATATATATATATATATATATATATATATATATATATATATATATATATATATGTGTGATATTATGTGTATGAAGGAAACAAAAGTCAGTTTCCCTGTAACGAGTGTCTCCCCCAAAGCCAAAAGAGTGATAGAGCCAAATTCAAGGGACGTTGGTGTCAAAATGCCTGGACACACAAAGTTTAAAGCAGTTTAATTCATAGGATGAAGGAAAGATTGACTGAGGGAGAGAGTTCCAGAGTTCACTTGTTGAGCAGAAGAAAGACTGAAAAACTTTGGCAATTTTTGAATTGGAGGGCTGGACAGAATAGGAGTGGGACTGTGTTGAAAGGTGGGTGCTTCGCACTCGCCGCAAGAGAGCTCTGAAGAACACTGATTGTTATAATTTTGTATAATGATTGTAATGGACGGATGTGTGTTCTTTTAACTATTGTAATGTCTTTTTTTAGCGATTGTAATACTGTACTTGTTGTTCCTTCTTTCACATTTTTATATCGATGTTTTTCTTCCTTCAAATGACAGGTTGAAGGATGCGTTTGGCGGGTGTCATAACATTGGTGGTGGTGGTGATGGTGGGCACTGTAGAGGCGGTACAAAAGATGACACCCCCCGCTCGGATACTGGTGGTGGATCTATTCGGGTCTCGCAGCCACAAGCACTTCATCATGGCGATAGCTGAACAACTAGCGCAGAGGAATCATTCTGTGAGTACAGTCGGCCAAATAAGTCATGTCTCCCCACCAAGTCTATTTTGATTGGTGTTAGCAATATCTAGCTCAGAGGAATCTTTCGGTGAGTTCAGTCGGCCAAATAAGTCATGTCTTGGCACCAAGTATAGTTTGATTGGTGTCAGCAGTCAGCAACATCTAAAACTTGATTTATTCGTTTCTAGTGAGATATATACACATGTTGTTGACTGTACCCCCATTCAATCCCTAGAGGTCTTTCCTAAGCTGAATAAAATAATCTAATGTTCGCCCAAATACATTATAAATAGCCTCATTATATACTATAACATCTGTCACTCCCAAGTTCCAAGTACCTAACCGGCTCTGAACCAAAAACCGAGAGATCCACATACCCACCAATAATTTCTTCACCGCTTTCACCAACGTCTTTCAACACAGTCAGTGGGAGATCTCGTACAATATAGTATCTGTCAATTATGTCTTTCTGTCTCCCCAAAACTACATATCAGTGAAGTCTGTCTCCCCAAATAATCTACTGTCTGTCAAATAGGCCTCACTTCTCTCCCAAGATATACTAGTGTGTGTCTATTCTATGTGTTACTCCCAAAATAGCTTATAACCAATACCGTCACTTTTTCACTCTCAGATCACGGCTTCGAACCGATATCCAGGAAATCCACATACCCACCAATGCCTTTACTAATCTTGCCAACAGCTTCCAACAGTTAAGCCGGTATTACACAAGAGCTTTTATACTCAACATTCGATGATCAACATGTTTCTGGCAACATTATTGGAATATTTTGCACTAGTATCGGAAACTAGACTGGTAATAGATGAGTTTAGGTGGCCGAAATATTATAAAGGTTGACCACATAAGCTGCCAGACCAGTGTTGAGGATAATTGTTGAGGGAAAAAGCGCTCGTGTGATACTGGCTTCAGTGGGAGACTTCATACAACATAGTGCATGTCTGTCTCCTGCAAGTAAAAGCCTTCCATGATAACCTGTACTGTTTGTTATCAATTCTGTCTCCCTATTACCACAACATTTTCTACTGGTGTCTGTTCTGTCCCTCTTTCTTCCAAGATTACGTACTTAAGTGGCTTCGAACCAACATGGCCCCATCCCAACATTCGAGAAATACACATACCTATCCGTAAGTCTCTGGCAATCTGTCAACTGTTTGCTAATCCTGTCATACTATATCCCGTAATAATCTAAAACATCTCTGTTATCCTCAGATTACATACCTAACCGGCTTCGAACCAACACGGCCTCATCCCAACATCCGAGAAATCCACATACCCACCAACAACCTCTTCACAGCCTCCACTAACGTCTTCCAACAAAGTCAGTGGACGACCTCGACTAAAATTATACCCATCATGCACACCTACTGCATCGAGGGAATCACATCCAAGAAGTTTCTGGAGATTCAGGACGAGGAGTTCGATCTGCTGATTCTCAGTATCGTATTTACAGATTGCTTCTTGTCTGTCGCTCATAAACTACAGGTGAGACCAAAGCATTGTTGGCTGAACCAAGATTTCCTTTTGATTGCATTATCCAATATTGTCCCTGACACCAGATATAATGTAAAATAGCGAATGGTTGAAGATTATTATGTATGGTTCTTGAGTGTCAATTTCCTCTACATGAGCACAATTGGTTAGTTTGATTGAATTTGATCCTGTTTTGGTGGGTGAAATTGTTATTATTATTATTATTATTGTTATTATTATGCCACACTTCCAAGAAGCGAGGTATATTCTGGTTACACTTCCCTCTCTGGGAATTGTGCAGAAATCTTCAACTTAGGGTGTTCTCGACTGGGCGAGGACTGACCTTAACTCTATTTACACCAAACAAATAACAGCAAACAAACACAATGTTAGATTACAATGGTTTTATTTGTACAAGTGGATAGGCACATATATATATCGAAACAGCATGTACAGGTCGTCTCACAAGGCTCGTACAGAGGATATTGGTTAATAAATAAATGAGACAATGGGCCTCAACACAAGCAGATCGTCCTAAAAGTATGGCAAAGTAATAATCGTAAGTTGATAAGATAGAACAAGGATGACTGCTAACAAAGATTAAAAACAAAGAGTGGTAGCTCTCAAAAGGTAAACAGTCTAAAATGGAATAGACTCTAAAAGCATGAACTGCAAAGATTAACTCTGAGACAACAAGGAGTCTGCATTAAGTAGACTCTAAAGCATGAATTGCAAAGATCAACTCTGAGACAAAATACACTATCATACCTAAACCTAAGTGATAGGAGTGCATAAACTCAGATATGCGGTAGGAGCTCTTGGGTGACGTGTAGAGTGTGTAATAATTAAAGTGACAATGATATATCTATATTTCCTCTTCAGGGGGTCATGGGAGCCCGGGTCCGAGGATGTATCTATATACAAAGCCGGTGTAGTACAGGTGTGTTTTGTTCCTCAACAACCAGGGTAACAAAAAGCAAGTACAAGAGAAGACGGAAAGCACGACTTCGGGTCTCTTACGTGAACACTGATAAAGAGTCCTGGCACATCTAGGTCTAAACCTCACTATAACACTGTTACCACGACAGAAACACAAAAAGTACTTAAATTGGGGGATAGGAGTATTAGGAGAGCACTGAGAGAGAGAGAAGCACTGGCACTGGAGGTCGACGAGGAGCTGAGGTCCTGGCTGGCCACACGCAAGCCGGCTAGGTACAGGCCCTTAACCGACCAGAAGAACTTTTCTAACTTCCTGACTGATTCACACACAGTCCCGGCTTCTTCACGAGTTTGGGTCGAGGCCGAAGAGTCCCAACCAGCACCACAAGGTCGCCCGGCTGCCCACACGTGAGCCGGCTAGGTACAGGCCCTTAACCGACCCGAAGAACTCGTCTAACTTCCGGACTGATTCACACACAGTCCTGGGTTCTTCACGAGTTTGGGTCGAGGCCGAAGAGTCCCAGCCGACACTACAAGACCTTCTTGAGGAACCGAAGAGTTCGTCTAACGTCCGGACTGATTCACACACAGATCCGGCTTCTTCACGAGCTTAGTTCTGAGCCAAAGAGCTGCAGCAGGCGTTTGGCGATGGGGCGCTTCCTCTGGGGTCCTAGGCTTTGCTGCTGGTCCTTTGTAACACAGTCTCTCTCACAGTAGGCAGCTTATCTCCACGACTGCATCGATCAAAGTCTTTCCGGGGGTCAAAGGCAAGCTCACCTGGGGTGTGATTAGTAAGCCGACACGCTCTAACCATTTCTCGTCAGGGACAGACAAGAGAAGGGCAGGAGAGTGACTTCTCAGGGAGTCAGGGGTGGTCTTCTCTACAGATGGGGTGTTCCCAGGAGTCTCCGTGCCAGACAAGGGCAACAGAGTCTCTCCAACAACACTGGGTGTTACTAAAACAGACTCATTCACCTCGCTTCCCCGGCAAGCATTGTAGGTTACACAAGGTTGCACAGAGTTAAGATTACGGCAGCAAGCGTTGTAGGTTACATGCCCTACTCCCCAGTTGGTTCATGAGTCTAAGTTTAGTACCTTGCTACCCCGGCAAGCATTGTAGGTTACGCAGCGTTACACTGAGTTAAGATTACGGCAGCAAGCGTTGTAGGTTACATGCCCTAATCCCCAGTTGGTTCATGAGTCTAAGTTTAGTACCTTGCTACCCCGGCAAGCATTGTAGGTTACGCAGTGTTACACTGAGTTAAGATTACGGCAGCAAGCGTTGTAGGTTACATGCCCTAATCCCCAGTTAGTTCATGAGTCTAAGTTTAGTACCTTGCTACCCTGGCAAGCATTGTAGGTTACGCAGTGTTACACTGAGTTAAGATTACGGCAGCAAGCGTTGTAGGTTACGTGCCCTAATCTCTAGTTGGTATTTCGACAAGCCTTTCCCACCTAAGACTTGGTTTTGTCCTTTCCAACCTTAGGACTGTCTATGTAAGATCCAAAAATAGGTCTCAAGCCAGCAGGCTGATTGCTTGCCATGGTTGGGCTGGCTGAGGTAGCGTCTCTTCTGGCAGAGATGTCGTGTTGAAGGCATCTCCGGGCATGAAGAGCACAACTCTGGTTGGTGATTCGTCTAGTAGGTTTATCTGATTTATGACAGGGAGTTGCACTATCTCATTCGCTTTACCCACTATTTCTGCAGGTGCTGAGGTTAGGGGTTTCGACTGGTTGCAAGGGAAACTGGGATTAGAAGGGTTAATTAGGTTGGTAAATGCACGGCTGTGTTCACGTGTGGTGGTGCTTCTCCCTCTTGGTGGATATTATTGAGAACTGAGGGCTGAGGGGTATTTGTTGTTCTTGGTCGGTGCCGGCACTATAGGCGGTATATTTGGGATGTTATGGGGGTTGTTGAGCAGATGGGGTTGAATCAAGGGGTTGCGAATGTTTCGAGGTGAGGGTGGATCGTTGACTTTTTTTGTGTTTGGGTTTCCCTTGATTTCTCTCGCTGGGCTCAGTTTTCTATCATTGCTCCTGGGGTAATCATATAGTCCGAGGGGCGGAGCCTGGAGAAGGTATTTGGAGGATCACTATGTTGATGAATGTTCGAGTTGCGAATGTTAGCAATCCTAGCGTGGTTTGGTTTATGCAATTCCGGGGCTGTCAATTTATTAGCAGGCCGCATATTAATTATTATTATTTTTACAGATTCCATACGTGCTTGTTGCTCCCAACGTGATACAAGGGACCTATAGCGATATAGCCAGCACCCCTTACTTTTCATCCTTAGGGGGCAGCTTTCTCCTGAACCTACATTACCCCTTAACCTTCTCACAAAGGCTCCTACTTGCCCTTTATGATCAAATGAGTCAGGCTATTACTTACTGGTACTACATTCCAAGGTAAGCGCAAAATCAGTGGTTCCTTATTTTCGAGCTGTTCATTTGTTCTTAGTTTGCCCCCCTAAGCCTATTTTTAGCTAAAAGAACGTTGTTGCTAATTAGTCTGGAATCTTGACAGTTAAGATAATGAAGATGGCGCCTTACTATTGAACAATGCATCATTTACTTTTAGTTATTGATGCACAAACATTGACCGATAGTTGTCTTCCGTGTTTATAAAAATTTGTCGGCCCTTTTTATGAAATATACGAAAAGGAGAATTAAAGCATTTCTAACAATTTACCCTTTAATCCATGAACTGCTAGAATGTGTGCAAAATAGAAGGCCAAGTTGAGGGAGGTAGGGGGGTGGATTTTTTTTTTTTTTTTTTTTTTTTTATCTATGTGAATGATTGAGAGGGGTGAAGGAGTGGAGGATGTGGTATGGAAAGATGTCAACACTTTCTATGTGTCACCCAAATTTCAGACACTGGCATGGTTTTTGAAGGGATATTTTTACACATGTTTAAATGTCGTGGCTTCCGAGAGGACTTCATAGTCCATGGGTTAAAATATTATTGATAGTGGTAACCCCATGTAACATAAGGATGGAATGGTATATCAAACAATCAAAGGTAAATCACTATCAATATACCCAACTTGATTTTCAGGTTGGATGCCGAATGTCAAAGACTGAAGATGTGCCCTGACGATATGCCCAGCCTGAGCAAGATGAGGGTGGGACGCAGTAGTTTATTCATCACTAATACGTAAGCGAAAAATAATATATGTGATCTAAGACCCTTTTTAACCTTTTCAATATCCCATGATGCATTTTTTTATTTTATTTAGGGTATTATTAGACAATTTTATTAAGAAAGGGGAGGAAGGAGAGGGAGGGGGGGGGGGGACACAAGTAGGAGAGAGGAAGGAGGTACTGGAGAGTGATTATACTACCTAATCCATTTGATTGCCTGTGGGATGTTTTTTGGGTATATTTTATGGGCTGTCTTCCGTGAGGCCTATCGCATATGCTATACAGATACTTCCGTGAGGCCTATCGTGCTTTCTGGATTAACCTTTCTCTCACGGAATAAGTGGCTGAAAAAATGTACAAACTGATTTTGAAGGGGGTCTTGGGGTGTTGTATTTTTTTGTTTAAGCTTGCTAGAGGTCTAGGAAGCAAACTAAAACAAATATATATACCGGTAATAATAGAAACTAAAGATATGAATAAAATAGCACCCCCTTAACCTATCTCTGACGGAATAAATGACTGAAACAATGGTGGTATGTCCCCAGGGTACAGACCTTGGAGAGCCCGACCATGCCCTACACTCCTACAGTAGTCCACGCCGGAGGAATACACTGCAAGCCGGCCAATCCCTTAGCACCGGTGAGTCCTGTCATGCTTTTTGTAGAATCTTAACCCTTTTGTGTACCGGTGGCATTCTTTTAACTTTATTCTGGACACTATTAAACGATTTTATTCAGTTTTAAAAAGGCCTCCAGCAAGTATCAGGCTTCTAACTATCTCACTTAACTCTTTTTACTGCCACAGATCCTTCTTAAACTGCACAAAATCGTCTAGATATAGCCAGAATGAATTTTAAAATACGTTGCCAGTACAGTAGGGGTTAATGTAATAACAAAAAGCTGTATGCACAATATTGGAGTGTAAAGTAAAATAAAGACGTATTTAAATTGCATAAAGAACTGTAAATTTATGTACAGATATACTGTATGTCTAGTAGTATAAGTGTATTTCAATTGTTGATAGAGTTGTCGTGTACTATAAAATGTTTACTGTTCGTATTAGTTTTACTATTATTACTATTATTGCAATTACTATTGCCATACTATTATTACTTAACAAAGGAACTGGAGGAATGGATCGCTGGGTCCGGCGAGGCAGGGTTCATATTCTTCAGTTTAGGGTCCTTCGTCAAGCCCTCGGATATGCCAGAGAAGTAAGTAATCACAGTCCAATGTTTGATAATCTATTTGATTTATTTCACTCCTCACACCAAACACCTCCCAATGAAATTAATGAAAGCATGTGATTTATAAGACTCGATCTGTTCATTCTCGATCAAAAGGACACCAATGCATCCCTTGTTATTCACGTATTTTGTACAGTTACCAGAGGCCAGATACTCAAAAAATGTATGGCACCTCTTTTACTGGGCCTTAATTCATTCAGTACCGGTGGCATCCTTTTGATTATATTCTGGCAACTATTAGCCCGTTTTATTCAGCTTAGGAAGGATGTCTACCCGTTGAAAGATTACAAACTATCTCAATTAATCCTTTTAGCTCCCATAATCCTTCCTAGGCTTCATAAAATGTGTAAATGCAGCTGAAATAAAATGTAAAAGACTTCGCTGGTACAGAAGGCGTTAAATCTGAAGGAACAGGCTCACTTTACCCTTCCATCATGAACTGGACAGAGATGGAAGTAATAAGTAACACCCCGTTCTTAACATTAATCATCAATTACAAACCCCAATGCACTTGAATAAACTAATGAAAGCATATGGTCCTCCCGGGATTCAAACTCGGGACACCACACCCAGAACATAAGCACCTAAACTCATAAAAACACCCACAGATACCGTCGTGTACTGGTGGAGGTGTTTGCGTCCCTAAAACAACGGGTCCTGTGGAAGTGGAACGAGGAGACTATGGAAGGCCTGCCCCCCAATGTACGCCTCGGCAAATGGCTCCCCCAACAGGATATCCTAGGGCACCCTCGCCTCAAGCTGTTCATCACTCACGGGGGACTTCTCAGGTTAGTACTTAAATCATCTTTTATTATTATTATTATTTGATTAATTGGAATTGCGATAAAAATGGTAATACATGCGACACCAGAATATTTGTTATCAGGCGTAATCCTAAAATAACTAACTTCTAAACATGTCTTTGTGTTGTATTAATGCTAAGTTATATAACTGACAGCATACACCAGAGCATAACCTTCATAATAGCGGAGTAATCAAGATGGAGACATGACAATTTACCGTCAGCTGGGGAAAAAAAAAAGCTTAGTGTTCTTGTTGCAGATACAGTAGTGTGCAGAAAGCAGAGTTAAAGTTTGATAGATAGAGTGAGGGTAAGGCAAACAAGGGATTAAGAGTTAATATAGCTAAAACAAAGGTCATGATCAGTGGAGTAGGGCGCAGAACTACAGAAAGAAGTGGAGACTTCCCATGTGCAGTTTGCGGGAAGGGGGTGTTCCGTCTGTAATGACTGGGTGCACAAAAGGTGTAGTGGGGTGAGCGGCCCTTTGACGAGGAACACAAACTTTGAATGTACAGTGTGCAAGGGAGAATTTGTGCTGAATGACTCGCTTAGTACCGATATCGGCAGAGTATGTGAACAAAATTTGCTACTTAGGTGATACGGTTTCTGCTGGAGGTGTGCTGAAGCTGCCTCCATTGCCAGAGTCAGAAGTGGCTGGGTGAAGTTCAGAAAACTGTTGCCTCTCTTGACCATGAGAGGTCTCCCACTTCGTATTAAAGGGAAGGTATATGCTTCGTGTGTTAGGAGTTTAATGAGCATATGCCTCGGAAATGTGGCCAATTAAAGTGGAAGATATTAATGGAATGGAATGGAATGAAAAGAGAATGGTGAGATGGATATGTGAGGTAAAACCCGGGGATGAGTTATTGAGTGCGGAATTAAGAAGGCATCACACATTACATTAATGAGGTGATGCGTACGAATAGGTTAAGTTGGTTTGAACACATGAAGAGAATGGATGATCATAACGGCGTAAAGAAATGCCGAACTATGAACGTGGAGAGAGATATGCGTAAGGGTAGACTTTGAAAGACATGGGATCAGGTACTTCGGCTTGATGTCAGCATAAGAAACCTGACACTAGAGGCTGCCCAGAACAGAGCAACGTGGAGTGCAACCATTTAGGATGTACGACTACAAACTCACTCTCTGTGGACGAAGCGATCTTTGAATTTGTATGTATGTATGTAATGTATGTATAGTACCTAATGTTTGTGTACTTATGTTTATACCTTTATTTTTATGTTTGCAGTCTGCAGGAAGCGACTTACCACGGTGCCCCTGTGCTGGGCTTCCCTGTGGTGCTGGACCAGATGTACAACCTGGGCCGGGTGGAGCGGGAGGGCTCAGGGAGGTTTATAGTATGGGAGGATCTGACCTTTGACAACCTCCGGAGCAACATATCGGGGATTATCAACAATGCCACGTTAGTATGGTCCTAGTATACTGTCTGATGGCGTTAAGGGGTGTCACCTACTTTTGTTTATCTTTCTCTCCTTTTTTCTCTTTCCCTGGCTTGTATCTATTCGTCCCCTTTCAGCCAACTGTTTTAAGACATTTAACCCCATCCAGCCGTCGATTTCTTCCTGGCGAGCGATAGCGAGCCAGCATTGTATGGAGAAATCCGGCTTCGCCGGAAACATTTTTCTATCGAAAAATGTACAAATTTAGTTTGCTATGAAAACAAAAATATATATATGCTGGCTCGCTACCGCTCGCCAGGAAAAATGTTGACACCTGGATGGGGGTCAACATCTTAAAACAGTAGGCTGAATGGGGCCGAATGGATACAAGCCAAAGAGAGAGAGAGAGAAAGAGAAAAAAAAAAGCGAGGTGGGCTCCCTTAATGGGTTTCGAAATGTAAAATGTAAAGTATATTATAATATTTTGTTGACATATGAAGGTCATTTATATTCCCAAGAATATTTACAACGAAGTCAAATGCGAACTGTGTACATATGCGACTCTTCCTGCATGATCGAGTGATGATAGACAGATGCTAGTATGTCTTTCAATATTCCTTAACATACTAAAATTCACTCTTTGTTCTCTACGGGTGTTTCAGAATAAAGGCCGAGGTGTCCCGTCGTTGTAGTGTGATGAGAGACCTGCCCATGGACCCCGGTGCCTGGACCACCTTCTGGATCGAGTACGTCCTCAGGCACAAGGGAGCCGACCACCTCCGCTGTCCCGCTGTTAACATGCCTTGGTGGGTACAGGCCAGGATTCCCGGCATACCATTTTCAACCAGTAGATCTCAACCAGTACTCTTTAGTCTAGGTTAGGATTTTTAGTTAGCACTGGTATAGTTTGCCACAGTTGAGTTGGCACCGTTAGACCTATAAATATGAATTAAGTAACACCCAATTCACTTAAATAAACTAATGAAAGCATATGGTCCTCCAGGGATTCGAACTCGGGACACCACACCCAGAACATAAGCATCTAAACCATTACACCACCAACACAGTTAAAGGTTGAATACACGATCACGATTAATAGGCTATCCATTTTCGAATTTGGATATCAATTTAATGCCATGGACGAATTACTATTTATGAATATTTTAGCACAACAAGAGATATCAAGGGAATGTGTCGATGTTAATGTGTATGCCAACATTGTGACTAATGTGTTGTATCAGTGTGCTAGGATTAGTAGACGGGAATCTCATATACAGACGGTGAATGAAAATATGGGAAGATGGGAGAGTCTGTTAGAAGATAAAGATGACTTAAGAATATGGAAAGCTATAAACTGGAGAGGAGATTATGTAATAGAGATTGTTGTCCAATAGATGATGAATTCAAGCACAACTATGAGAGCGATTGTAAGTTCCCTTGTAATAATATGCATCTTATAGACGATGACTTAAGAGGGTCATCCTTCTTACCTAATCCAACCACTATGTATTGAGTGTCATTCTTCTATTATAGTATTTCATCCCAGTGGTGTGAGGATTGTCTTGTACAATTTTGATCACCCCATGCTTGTGCGCGCTCGTGGCGGCATAATTTGTTTGTTCATAAAGAAAAATACTAGGTAAGTGTTGTAGGCTACTAGATGCCGTAGAAATCACTCAAACGTTTCTAGAGGTAACCTACCTCTCAACACCTAGAATTTGTCGTTGTATTATCCCTAATTGAGCAATAGAAAAAGTTGAAAAGTATGTGCAATGTAGGTGTATATAATCATTACCTAATTATTGAGCAAAAAGAAAATCAGCCAAGCCTTCAATTTAGGCTGAAACAATTTCCCAGCGCACAAAGTTGTGTAGATATTCATGGAACTGGTCTGCAAAATGACGAGGATTTAGAGCAATATTTGGAAGAGCCTTGTTGTTTAAAAATTGAATAAATAAAATAAAAATGTATTTAGACAAAACTCAAAATTAGTTACACACCAGGGACTTCGCATTTTTGTCATAGTGTCTCTTCAAATGGAGAGAGAGCATCGTTTTCTTACCCCCGGGTGATAAGAAAACACAGAAAACGCTATGCCACGTTATTTATGGCTAACTAAAACAAGTTTTCTATATATTTTGTATGATTATTTTGTATAAATGGTTAAAATGGAGGATAGAATGGGATGGGGGTAGATTATGTACGATGGGTATTTTTGTGGTTATAGCTTGTTATTCTATACTGTAGGAAGGAGTATAGCTAAATAAAAAAAAGTCAAAATTTATGTTTTTTAGGTCAATGAAGGTTGATCATCTTAACAACTGATGTCCCTGTGGTTGTGTACAAACTGAGAGACATGTTGTATACCACTGTACGCTTACTCGAGGAATAAGGCAATTGACCACTTGCGAGTTTCAGGCTATAAGGAAGTTGGTGCCATAAACATTGTCATTAAACAGAAATATAATATAGTAGATGTCTAATGGATAAAACTTAAGTCGAATTTAGTTGTATGTATTTATATATGTAATACGCCTGCATTTAGTTGTATGTATTTATATATGTAATACGCCTGCATTTAGTTGCATGTATTTATATATGTAATACGCCTGCATTTAGTTGTATGTATTTATATATGTAATACGCCTGCATTTAGTTGTATGTATTTATATATGTAATACGCCTGCATTTAGTTGTATGTATTTATATATGTAATACGCCTGCATTTAGTTGTATGTATTTATATATGTAATACGCCTGCATTTAGTTGTATGTATTTATATATGTAATACGCCTGCATTTAGTTGTATGTATTTATATATGTAATACGCCTGCATTTAGTTGTATGTATTTATATATGTAATACGCCTGCATTTAGTTGTATGTATTTATATATGTAATACGCCTGCATTTAGTTGGTAATTCTGTTAAATATCAATGTAAAAAACTCAACTTCCTTATAGCCTGAAACTCGCAAGTCGGCAATTCTGCTATTTTATAACCATAGAAGACTTCTCAGACCAATTCCCACCAGATGTGACGTGTAAAATTATGCATGAAATTATCTCTGTATACGTGTAAAGCTAGGAATCCATGATTATTTGTTCTATGAACATGAAGGAGCCAAACGGCAAAGCTGACTGCAACAAGTGTCTCCCCCAAAGTTGAAAGAGAGAGCCATGTTTTTCTTTGTTTGTACAGTATTGGAAAGAATTAAGAGTGGTGTGCATGTTTAGTGTAGTGAAAAGGGATAGGAGAAAGTGTTTGTGAGAGCTAGCTGAATTACTCTGTGTAGGTGAGACGAGATAAAAACAGAAACAGTGAGGAAAGCCAGACAAATGAGACAGGAGTTCCAACAACTCATTATTACATGCCTATGAGGCCTCCCCTGGGTCAAGATATAAAGAGTAGAGCTCTTATACTTGGAATCCCATTACGCTATCAGACAGTAGGCTACGCTAGGACCATATATACAGCTGGAAAAGTAGATAGCAGAGAAGAGGTGTTGTAGATAGAGGAAGCTGTTTGAATCTCTATTCTTTAGATTTTGCCCTGGGTATTGCCATGCTCGATGTAATTAATGTTTCATATTGGTGTTTCCTTCGAAAAAATAATTAAATTGTGGATATTTTTGATATTTTGTGTTTTAGTGGTGGATTGCAGTTCATTATTATTGAACTTTCTCGTGTAATGATTAATTCTTTCAATGATTGTAATAATGTAAAAGTGTATAAAGCTTGTAAGCAGTGGTCGATATACTATTTATATCTATATCTATCTGTGAAGACTCCTTGATTTTGGCCCTGTCACTCTTTCAACTCTGGGGGAGGCACTCGTCACAGGTGGTTTTGCCTTTTGTCTCCCACATCCACATAGAAAGAAAAAAAACACACAGCTACTATATCATTTTACTTTGTTTCTGTTGATTAATTTATTTATGTATTTATTTTGTATTTATTATTATTTATTATGTTCCTTCCAACAACCAACTATACTCCTAAAATCGATTTATGAAATTTACAAACACATGTGGCAGTCCGTGGATTCGAACCCAGGATGCTCACACCGAATATCAACACCTTATGCATCGCACCACGAAGACAGTTGAAGAATGGTGGACACTGCCTACGATTTGTTATGCAACTTCGAATCCTGCATAGCAATCTAAGCATGTACACACATCCCAACTGCAACTCACGTAGGCTATGCATATGTGAATGGAAATATACAGTATATATACAGTATATATATATATATATATATATTATATATATATGTTATATATATATATATATATATATATATATATATATATATATATATATATATATATATATATATATATATATATGTTTGTATTATTGTTTTTTTTTTTTTTTTTTCCAGGTATGAGCTTTACAACGCGGACGTCTGGGTGACGGTACTGGTGGTGGTGGTTACGACTCCCTTACTGCTCCTCTACATCTGCTATAAAACTCTCCGGTGTGTGTACTGCAGATGCTGCACACGGACAAAGACAAAGAAAGAGTGACCCGGTAGTAACTCGCTTCAGATTTTTTTTTATTTTGGTATATATATATATATATATATATATATATATATATATATATATATATATATATATATATATACCAGGTATATAAAGATATATAGATATATATATAGATTTTTTTTTTTTTTTTTTTTGGGGGGGGGGGGGCGGCCTGTTCTATTCAGCGTTGGAAGGCCCTCTGAGAATCAAAGAAATAAAGTATTTTCAATTAACCCTCTTACTTCCAAAATCCCTTCCTAAACTAAAAAAAACATCTACTGATAGCCAAAATAATAGGAACAGATCTGTCCTCTAATGCTGAACGGATTTAACCCTTTCAGTACCGCTGCCGTCTTGTTTTACTTGTAACTTTACTCCGGCTACTATTAGACGATATTGATCCGTTTAAAAGGGGCCTCCAGCAATTAACATAAAATAAAAAGTTCCTTATATGCTAGATATTATAATTGTATATATAATTTTCTCTACACATATATATCACTATAGGCCTAGCTGTACATGATGACGATGCTCTACCATTGACAGTGGGCAACAATGATGGGTAATTTGAGGGCCCAAGGACGGTAAAGTTTATAACCATTTGACGAGGAGCGATCATTCGTGAGTTGAGTACAATCGTCTAGAGTTATCCCGAATACAAGACTATAGTAATTTGTTTTTTCAACTGACGGTAAATTGCGAAGTTCCCGTCAAGATTTATCAGTTATTTTGAAGCTTTTGTAGTGAAATATGGTGCTAATTATATAAACTTGGTCTTAATAGGATGCAGGGACACAGTAGATTTATATTTGTTCCATTAAGTATCGATAAATTGGCTGTTAAGGAATTCAATTAACCGCCAGATGAAATGAAACAGAGTATAGTGGTGCATAATATATATATATATATATATTTTTTTTTTCTTTTTTTTTTTTTCTTTTTTTGGTGGAATAAGCGGTATTTTTCTGGACTTGTTCAGTATTTTCCCGGTACTTTTATGACTTGTACATTTATATTTTTGAATCGTCTGATAAAGCAAAATGTTAATGTTTTTAAAAGCGTGTACAGTGTATAGTTATTTCAAGATAAATGTGTACATTTTCTACCGACCTAGGTTCCTCTTCAAATTCCAGGCTCGCTATCGCTCACCTGGAATAAAATCGACACCTAAATGGAACGAAAGGTCTAAATATTGACAAAGTCTTGGCGTAAAGTCTTAAAATCGAAAAAACTAATGGGCCGAACGTCTTAAAATCTAAAAGTCAATGCATGGGGCTAAACACGAGGGAGAAGGTGGACCCAAAAAAACCGGCCCATCCCCCCTTTAAAGCAAGTCACAATTCAGTAATAACATAAACTATCTATCTATCTATCTATATGCGCAGGCCCAATCCCCATTTTTTCTATTTGTGTGTTTATTTTCTATTTTATTCTATTTTATTATTTTAGTTTTTCCTTTTTTCTTGGGGGTGGCCGACTCAGGACAGAGCAAGAACAGGGCAAACACAAAAACAACATAAAACAACGAACACACAGATAAAAACACACATTCACACACATCTAGACACACATCTGGAACAAGACCTCACGGGCTTCACTGTTCATTGTAAAGCAGTGAATGTTAAGGCTCTCAGCCTATGCCCGAGAGGAAGTAAGTTGGAATATAGAAAAAAAAAAAAAAAAAAAAAAAAACACAATTTTGTATCCAGTTTAGACATACAGGACCGTCTTAACCCTTTGAGTACCAGGGACGTCCGTTTTAATCCTATTCTGGCAACGATTAGACGATTTTATTCAGCTTAGGAAGGACCTCTAGCGAACAGTAAGGCTTCAATGTGTCTCGACCAACCCTTTTTAACGACCCCAGATCCTTGCTAAGCTGCATAATACCGTCAACATATAGCTAGAATAAAGCATAGTACACGTCGCTGGTACTCAAAGGGACGTTCCATGCAGTACCAGGGACGTTCTTTTTATCATATTCTGTCAACTATTAGATGATTTTACGCAGCTTAGGAAGGACCTCTAGTAATAATAAGGCTTCAAAGTATCTCAACCAACCCTTTTTAACTACCTAAGCTAAATATAATCGTCAAATGTCAGGTAGAAAAACATTACACTATCGAATTCAGAATAAATTAAGTTTTGTTTGTGCGTTGATATTATAATTAGTTAGTATACACTCCCCCTAGACAGATGCACAGGTCTTAACTAAGCTGGAAGAAAAAAAAATAGTCAAATGTCAGGTAGACTCAAATTACACCGTCGTATTCAGAAGAGATCAAGTTTTATTTTATGTTTATTTTTTATTTTATTTTTCAAAGAGGGTATGCATTGTCCTTAAGAGTTACTTGATTCCTTTCCCCCTAGGCAGCTTTTTAGTCTTTCAAACTATCAGGTATGAGCGCCGTACGACACTTTTTCCCGTCGCGTCGGCAGCACAGGTGTCACACGTAGAGCAACTTAACCTCTTCTGTACCGGTGACGTAAATTTTATTTCATTGTAGTTACTATTAGACGATATTATTCAGCTTAATAAGGGCCTCCATCAATAAACAGGCTTCGAACCATCACATTTAACCCGTTTAACTACCACAAATCCTTCTAAAACTGCACACAATCGTCCAAGTATAGCTAGAAGAAAATTCAAAAGACGTTGCCGGTACAGAAGGGGTTAAACTCGAGAGGCTTAGGACGGGCTTTAACAGTTTAGTCTGGCATTCAAAAGAGGATTTGATTACTCTTAGGAAGTCTCTCTAGGAATCACAGGGGTTAGAACTCGATTAATCCCTCTTATAACTACCACAGCTTCTTCCTAGACTGAATAAACTCGTCTATTAGTAGCCAGATTAAGGGGAGGTTTTTAGTTTGTTCCCTAGACCTCCATCAAGCTTATAATTACTCCCCCTACACTCCTTTTCAAGATTAATTTGTACATTTTTCGGTAGAATTTTTTTCCGGTCGAAGGCCGGTTCTTCTTAAATTACAGGCTTGCTATCGCTCGAAAAATGTACAAATTTATCTTGAAGGGGGGTCTAGGGGGTGTTTTTCTAAGCTTGATGAAGGTCTAGGGAGGAAACTAAAAACATATATGAATAATTGCATTAATAGACCAAACAAACGATCTGCCTCCCCTTAACCCGTGCAGTACCAGGGACGTCCTTTTCATCACATTCTGGCAACTATTAGACTATAAATATTATTCAGCTTAGGAAGGACGACTAGCAATAATAAGACTTCAAACTATCTCAAGCAACCCTTTTAACTACCACAGATCCTTCCTAAGCTGCATAATATCGTCTATATATAGCTAGAATAAAATATAACACACGTCGCTGGTACTCAGAGGGTTAATACTATCTTGGGATAATCATATTAATTGGTTAATTATTATGAATGGCTTAGCTTGCTTTTACCATTTTCGAACACATCCCTATAATAATCTCTCTCTACTCGTGGCAGTGTTGCATCTCTCTCACTCTGCTACCTTTATTACAATAATCAATGTTATTCAGAGCTTTCTCAGTGCATTACTCCTCGCTTCCGGAGAGTGGGGGACACCCGCCTGTCAACACATTCCCACCCCTATTCTGTCCATCTCCCTAACCCAAGAGAGAACTGATTTTCCCTATTTTTCTTCTTCTCAACAAGAACGCTGTGGAACTCTCCCTCAGTCCGTCTTTCCCTCATCCTATGACTTAAGCTGCTTCAAGCTCCGTGTGTCCAGACTGTTTACACTAACGTACCTTGAATTAGGCTCTCTGTCACTCTTTCAACGTGGGCAGGGGGTGGGGGGGTTACTTATTACGACCAACTTTGCCTTCTGCCTCCTTCATACACATATAAAAAGGATATACACAATTTATTTGCCATCCCAGACTAAGAAGAACGCCTCCTCAGGTTCCCTTCAAACTAAATCATAAATATATGCCACCCAGACCCACTTCAAGGAAAATATGTAGCCTACATTTTCCGGTGGAAAGAATGGCACAGCTGAAGGCTGGTTTCTCCTAAGTCACTCACCCAGAAGAGAATAAACACTGGAGTCGGGTGAAACATCTTATAATCGCCAGACTAATGAAGTGGAACGTCTTATAATCTCCAAACTAATGGGGTGACACACTATACTCGATCATTTGAGCTTGGCGGATATTTTACTCCCTTACCTCACCTTTCTCGATAACTAATGAAATAAAATGAAACTACCATGACTCTGCATCATATTACTGCCAGGTTCTCGTAATTAACAACATAGTTGGCTACAAAAGCGTTGTTGTAGCCGAGTAGTTAAGACGGAAACAAGCTAATTTCTCGTCAGCTTCAAACAAATATATATATATATATATATATATATAAAAATAGGCTACATAGGGTTATCAACTTCAGCACCATGACGGCTTTTTACCTTTGATGCTGGCTAACATTACATTATTTTATGTAGTTTAAGAAGGACCTGCGTTACTGAGAGGGTTTATGGAGATCGTATTTACCCATTTGAGTCGTACAGGTAGAATAATTATAAACTAAAGCAAATCGTCTAATGGTAACCAGAATAGGATGAAAATTACATAATGCTGGTGAAGGGGTTGAAGGGGACTTCACCACACAAACAACATTTCCCGGCGTTTTACCAACCAATTTCGAATAATGCTCTGTGATGCTTTGGATACATAATACTGAAGGAAGATACACAGGTTGATTAATTCACAGGTTGATTCATTCATGTTAACCCTTTGAGGATCATGGCGCGTTTTGCCAATTTATTCTGGCTATCATTAACAGATTATATTCAGCTTGGAGTGAACTTGTAGGAGGTAAAGAGTTAACCCCTTTCACTACCGGTGACGTCCTTTCCATTATAGTCTGCCAGCTAGTAGACGATTGTATTTAGCTTAAGAAGGACGTCTACCAATTAAAAGGCAACAAACTATCTCAATTAACCCTTTTAGCTACTCTATATCCTTCCTAAGCTTCGCAAAATCGTCTAAATGCAGCTGAAATAAAACTAAAATATGTCACCGGTACGGAAGGGGTTAATTGCGATAGTGTTTACCCCTTTTGATTCCCAGTTGTCCTCCCTAAGTTGCACAAAATCGTCTAGAGATCGCTCTCCAGGAAAACAAATCGACACCTAAATGGCACAAAAGGTCGCAATGTCGACAAAGAAGTGGGGTGAAAGGTCTTAAAATCACCAAGCCAATGGGACGAACGTCTTAAAATCTAAAAACTAATTTGGCTAAACATGAGGGAGAAGGGGGACCAGACCCCCCCCCCCCCTTAATTGTCAACAGAATAGAAGGCGAATACTGTAAATACCAGAGTTTTTTTCTTCCCCCTTGCAACTTTGATCTGGAAGTTTCTGTGTTCAAGGTTTATATAAATTCGGGCAACTGTAAAATATTCTACCTTTAGTCAGTTCCTCGGCACCAGTGGCAAAAGACCCCCAATTATTGCATATGAATAGTTGCCCCCACCCCAAAAAAAAAAAAAATATGTGAATCCCCGTACAATTCACAAGAACCTGTTTTCTGTTCCTGATCAAAATTGCTAAAAATTGATAGCAAGAGAAAGCACTTCAAAACGGCACCATGCGACAAGACATCAGGATAGAGATGCCCATCTAAAATTGTCGAAAAAAATCGCTGGTGTGACTGGTTTTATAGCGTGTGAATGTCCATACGTCTGGCAGCGCGTGGATCTACCTGGATTGTCGGGTGTACAGGTAAGCTAACAGGTAGTGATGGTGATGCCGTGGTGAGGCGATAGTGTCGTAGGTTTCTCCCCCCTCCGAGTAGTGAAAGTTTATACCAAGCCCTCCATTCTCGACGCAAATGGATAGTGTACCATTCCGAGGTGGTAGTGATAGTGCGGGGGAGTTTGTTGGTGCGCTAGGGAGAGGGGGTGGTGTGTGTTTTTTGTGTGTTTATACTAGTTCAAACCGCGAGTGGAAGTGTGTGGAGCTACGTAATATCGAGAGGAAGTTGTGTAGCAGTGGTGTTTGGTGGGTCCCGATCGCTTGCCATTGTTGAAACGAGTCTGTGATCCCCGTTAGCATCCACCTAAACACACCCTAAAGAGGAGATGATAATAAGGCGAATAGGAAATTCGTCTGGTGAGTCTGGCGAATTCGAAGTGTAGAGTATCTTGAGGGCTTGAGTGGTGAGAAAAGTTGCAAGGACGGAAGGACCCAAACACCACCTCTGGCAACTCTGTGGTCGACATAGCTTCACATATTCCCCCCTCCGCTGCCCGTCTCTCAAACTCACTCTTCGAGGATTTGTAGACAACGCCTTGAACACCGCAATAACAAGGTAATATTAAAGACTATGGATAATCTTAAATTCTCCTTTGTACTCCTTTTGACTTGGGCCAGTGGTAGCTTGGATTCCCCTGGCGTCATAGTTTGTACTCCTTGTCCCTTGTGCTGGAGTCCGTGTTAGTGAGGGGTTGAGTAGCACATGTGTGGGTGCCCGCTTCTAACCCTTTCAGTCTGGCTAACCAATCATAGGCGATTTTATGGGGGTTAGAGAGGGCATCTGGGGATCACTAAGGCATCTAACTATCTCCATCAAACCTCTACCTACCATATGTTATCTCTCAGCTGTATAAAATCGTATACTGAGAGCCAGAATAAAGAGAAAATGCATAAATGTTACGGAATTGGTTAATGGAATCCGACTCCTTGGCAGTGTGACTACCAATTACATGATCACATTTCAACATATGTGACTCATAATGTATGCACCTATTCACGCTCCTATTCACTATATTGCATCGGTTAAGTACTAAATTGACGCTTAATCATGCAATAGAGAGATAGGTAAAGGATTGGCGTCTAAAAATATAAGGAATATAATAAACCAAGCGACGTCAAGGTCAGCCGAAGCATACCTTTATAGATTCAGTAAATAAGCAACATAGCCTCCTCGCTCACCGTCTGGTTAGCTTCACTCGCTGGGTTTATATTATGTGAAGGAGCCTCGGAGGGGTATTTATTTCACAGTATCAGGGTGGCTGTTAACCCTCTCCGATATATGACGCGATTTTGAGCCTGTTGGGGATACTTTAAAGCCTTTGTTACCATCAGGGGTATTTAGAAACCTTTAGTTTAGCTACTTCAACCTCTGAGTTAGCAGTGGGCAGAAAACTAATTTTGGAGAGGTAATTATAAGAGTGAGAGAACTCTATTTCTTATTGTTAATCTGGCAACCTCTGCGTCATAAATGCGTGAAAGGGTTAAACCGGGGCAATGTTGTGCTAAGACTTAAGTTGAGCACGAGAAGGACTACAGGAAACTACGTATTATTGTTTTACTTTGATTATTTAATAACTAACTTGCAGGGGCATTGTGGGAATTATGGAGCATAAAGTTAGCATTGTATATTTAATAATTACTAGAATCACAGGTCTTAGTCTAGAAACTGGATGTGAAAGCCTCTCGTTTGCCAGCCTGCCTGAGAGTATGCACAGGAATCCAACATTATTTCGTCTATACTTGTTTAGGCTACATGCAAGATAAACCAATATTACTTCGTCTATACCTGTTTACATGGACGATAAACCAACATTATTTCATCTATACTTGGTCACATGCAAGATAAACCAACATTATTTCATCTATACTTGTTTACATGCAAGATAAACCAACATTAGTTCATCTATACCTGTTTACATGCAAGATAAACCAACATTATTTCGTCTATACTTGTTTACATGCAAGATAAACCAACATTATTTAAGAACATAAGAAAATGGGAGTCTGCAGAAAGCCGATTGGCCTAAGCAAGGCAGATCCCTGTACCTGTACCCTATACCTGTTTACATGCAAGATAAACCAACATTATTTCGTCTATACTTGTTTACATGCAAGATAAACCAACATTATTTCATCTATACTTGTTTACATGCAAGATAAACCAACATTATTTCATCTATACCTGTTTACATGCAAGATAAACCAACATTATTTCATCTATACTTGTTTACATGCAAGATAAACCAACATTATTTCATCTATACTTGTTTACATGCAAGATAAACCAACATTATTTCGTCTATACCTGTTTACATGCAAGATAAACCAACATTATTTCGTCTATACCTGTTTACATGCAAGATAAACCAACATTATTTCATCTATACCTGTTTACATGCAAGATAAACCAACATTATTTCGTCTATACCTGTTTACATGCAAGATAAACCAACATTATTTCGTCTATACCTGTTTACATGCAAGATAAACCAACATTATTTCGTCTATACCTGTTTACATGCAAGATAAACCAACATTATTTCATCTATACTTGTTTACATGCAAGATAAACCAACATTATTTCATCTATACTTGTTTACATGCAAGATAAACCAACATTATTTCGTCTATACCTGTTTACATGCAAGATAAACCAACATTATTTCGTCTATACCTGTTTACATGCAAGATAAACCAACATTATTTCGTCTATACCTGTTTACATGCAAGATAAACCAACATTATTTCGTCTATACCTGTTTACATGCACATAAAACCAATAATCTCAATTAACCCTTTAACTCCCACATGTCTTTCCTAATCTAAATTAAATTGTTTAATTATAGTCAGAATGAAAGGAAGAAACGCGTCCTATTACTGAAAGGGTTACTTAATCCTCCATCCCTCACAGGTCCTTCCTAAGCTGCATAATATCGTGGAGGAGTAACCGTACCGTACTTAACCCCTTCAGTACCGGCGACGGCTTTTAGATTTTATTCTGGCTACTATGAGACGATGCCATTCACCTCCATAAGGGCCTCAGCAATTAACAGGCTTCGAACTATCCCACGTCTTTAGTTTGTTCCTTAGACCTCCATCAAGCTTATAATTACAGCCCCTAGACCCCTTTTCAAGATAAATTTATACATTTTTCGGTAGAAAAATGTCCAGGCCGAAGGCCGGTTCCTCTTAAATTACAGACTCGCTATCGCTCGTCAGGCAAAAATCGACAGCTAAAAGGCACGCAAGGTCTTAAAAGTGACATAAATGGGGGTGAAAGTTCTTAAAAGCACCAAACTAATGGGGCGACGAACGTCTTAAAATCTCAAAAGCAATGGGGCTAAACATGAGGGAGAAAGGGGTCCCGAAAAAAAAAAAAATCCCTCAAGTGGATAAATCTCCCCCACTTAAACCCCTTTTCACTAGTACACCCCCCCCCCCCCCCCCCCCGAGCCTTCCTAAGCTGCCTGCACCCACAACCGTCGTCTTAACTCTATAGCTCTCTATACAGTATAGTTAAGAGGAGGCAGACCGTTTTTTTTTTTTTTTTTTTTTTCCTGGACCCCCTTCTCCCTAATGTTTAGCCCCACTAAGTTTTTGAAATTATAAGACTGTTCGGCCCATTAGTTTGGCGATTTCAACACCTCCTCCCCCCATTTCGTTGTCAATGTTAAGACCTTTCGTGCCATTTAGGTACCGGTATCGATTATTTCCTGGCGAGCGATAGCGAGCCTGCAATTTTAAGAGGAATCGGCCTTCGGCCGGGACATTTTTCTACCGAAAAATGTACAAATTTATCTTGAAGGGGGGCCTAGGGGGGGGGGGGGTTCTAAGCTTGATGGAGGCCTAGGGAGGAAACTAAAACAATGATATGAATAAATACCGGTAATTAATAGACTAAACAAACGGTCTGCCTCCCCTTAAGAAGACGTATGGGGTACACAAGGGTTAACAGGCGGACTTTTGTTTATAATGTGTTACTGCGAGTCAGGTTACTTTACACAGGCACACACACACACACACTCTCACATACTTTACACATGCACACACACACACACTCACATATTTTACACATGCACACACACACACTCACATATTTTACACATGCACACACACACACTCACATATTAGGGAACTTTAATGTTGGATGTTACTACTCCTATGTGTTTCCTCATGTGTACTTTGACCAGAGAGAGAGAGAGTGTGTGTGTGTGTGAGTGAGACAGACAGAGATAGAGAGAGATAGAATAAAAGATAGAGAGAAAGAGAGAGACGGACGGACGGACAGAGAAAGAGAGAGACGGACGGACGGACAGAGAGAGAGAGAGAGAGAGAGAGAGAGAGTGAGTTAGTTTATATAAGCGTCAATGTACTATAGGCAACGCTAACGAACTTGACAATCATCTTGATCCCTGACCTCTCTGCAACTCAAAAGGGTCTAGTCTGAGCAAAGTGGCTGTAAATATCAAAACCTATTTCCTGGTGGACTCTTCCCAAATTATAGAAACGTCTTGAAGTCTTATCATTGCTAGACGACCTTCCTAAACTGACTAAAATCCTCTAATAGTTGCCAGAATATAATAAAAAGGACGTCGCCGGTACTGTAGGGGTTAAAAGTTATGCTAGTTCTATTGAGACGATGTTGTGCAGTTTAAGAAGGATCTGTGGTAGTACAAAAAAAAAAAAAGCTAAGTGAGATAGTTCGAAGCCTGTGAATTGCTGGAGGGCCGATTTAAACTGAATAAAATCGTCAAATAGTAACCAGAATTATGTACACAAAAATATGTCGCCGGTACAGAAGAGGTTAAGGGGAGGTTTCCACTTGAGGGACTTTTTTCTTGACCCCTTTCTCCCTCTTGTCTAGCCCCATTGCTTTTGAGATTTTAAAATGTTTGCCCCATTAGTTTAGCGATTTTAAGAACTTTCACCCCATATTAAGACCTTTCGTGCAATTCAGGTGTCGATTTTATCCTGGCGAGCGATAGCGAGCCTGTAATTTAAGAGGAACCGGCCTTCGGCCGAGACATTTTTCTACCGAAAAATGTACAAATTTATCTTGAAAGGGACTCAAGGGGGTGTAATTTTAAGCTTGATGGAGGTCTAGGAAACAAACTAAATACCTCCCCTTAAGGGGAGATGGGTCGTTTTTCTGGTCTCCCTTCTTCCTCATGTTTAGCCCCATTAGTTTTCAGATTTAAAGACGTTTGGCCCATTAGTTTGGCGATTTTAAGACCTTTCGTCCCATTTATTTGTCAATATAAAGACTTTTTGTGTCATTTAGGTGTCGATTTTTTCCTGGCGAGCGATAGCTTGCCTGTAATTTTAGGAGAAATCGGCCTTTGGCATTTTTCTATCGAAAAATGTACAAATTTATCTCGAAGGAGGGTCGTGGGGGAGTGTTTTTTTTAAAGCTTGATGGAGGTCTAGGGAGGAAATAAAAACAAATTAAACAATGATATAAATTAAACAATTATATAAATTAAACAATGATATAAATTAAACAATGATATAAATTAAACAATGATATAAATTAAACAATTATATAAATTAAACAATGATATAAATTAAACAATGATATAAATTAAACAATGATATAAATTAAACAATGATATAAATTAAACAATGATATAAATTACAATGATATAAATTAAACAATGATATAAATTAAACAATGATATAAATTAAACAATGATATAAATTAAACAATGATATAAATTAAACACTGATATAAATAGATAAGAACATCACCCCCCCCCCCCCCCCTTAAAGAAAAGATCAATAGTAGTAAATGTTAAGATAAAAGGCAAGTGTGGGTACGTGTCCTGGAATGTCCGGAAATGGAAGAGAATGGTAGGATAGGATGGGGTATACCTGGCCTGTTGTAACCCACCTGACTCATAAGGGACAGGCTGAGAGAGAGAGAGAGAGAGAGAGATGACAGATAGATAGATAGATAGATAGATAGATAGATAGATAGAGGGAGAGATAGAGAGAGATAAATTGATAGATGATAGATAGAGAGAGAGAGAGAGAGAGAGTACAAAGGAGAGAGAGAGACTCACATACCTTGCGGTTTTTTCTCCTTCATACACAAAAGAAAAAAGAAAAAAAATATATACAGTATATATACAGTATATAATTTATATATATATATATATATTCTTGCTAATTCTATTTATAAAATCTAGAGAGAGGGCCACTCAACATTTCTACTAAGACAAACAAACAGTACAGCCCAATATTACCAAAGGATAATTAACTTACAATTTACAGATAATTTCAAAGAACTATTGATGTCGACTGTATCTTTAACTATTGATGTCGACTGTATCTTTAACTATTGATGTCGACTGTATCTTTAACTATTGATGTCGACTGTATCTTTAACTATTGATGTCGACTGTATCTTTAACTATTGATGTCGACTGTATCTTTAACTATTGATGTCGACTGTATCTTTAACTATTGATGTCGACTGTATCTGTAATTAACTATTGATGTCGACTGTATCTTTAATTAACTATTGATGTCGACTGTATCTTTAACTATTGATGTCGACTGTATCTTTAATTAACTATTGATGTCGACTGTATCTTTAATTAACTATTGATGTTGACTGTATCTTTAACTATTGATGTCGACTGTATCTTTAATTAACTATTGATGTTGACTGTATCTTTTACTATTGATGTCGACTGTATCTTTAATTAACTATTGATGTCGACTGTATCTTTAACTATTGATGTCGACTGTATTTTTAACTATTGATGTCGACTGTATCTTTAATTAACTATTGATGTCGACTGTATCTTTAATTAACTATTGATGTCGACTGTATCTTTAACTATTGATGTTGACTGTATCTTTAATTAACTATTGATGTCGACTGTATCTTTAATTAACTATTGATGTCGACTGTATCTTTAACTATTGATGTCGACTGTATCTTTAATTAACTATTGATGTCGACTGTATCTTTAACTATTGATGTCGACTATTTTTAACTATTGATGTCGACTGTATTTTTAACTATTGATGTCGACTGTATCTTTAATTAACTATTGATGTCGACTGTATCTTTAATTAACTATTGATGTCGACTGTATCTTTAACTATTGATGTCGACTGTATCTTTAATTAACTATTGATGTCGACTGTATCTTTAATTAACTATTGATGTCGACTGTATCTTTAATTAACTATTGATGTCGACTGTATCTTTAACTATTGATGTCGACTGTATCTTTAACTATTGATGTCGACTGTATCTTTAACTATTGATGTCGACTGTATCTTTAACTATTGATGTCGACTGTATCTTTAATTAACTATTGATGTCGACTGTATCTTTAACTATTGATGTCGACTGTATCTTTAATTAACTATTGATGTCGACTGTATCTTTAACTATTGATGTCGACTGTATCTTTAATTAACTATTGATGTCGACTGTATCTTTAACTATTGATGTCGACTGTATCTTTAACTATTGATGTCGACTGTATCTTTAACTATTGATGTCGACTGTATCTTTAACTATTGATGTCGACTGTGTATTTTGTGTGCGATATAAACCTTTCTACTGAGAACGGCAGATGGGAGGCCAGGGAGCTCAGGGGGTGTTCGTACCAGAGTTAAGGGAGCCCACCTCGCTGTTTGTCTCTTTCTATCCTTCTCTCTTTGGCTTGTATCCATTCGACCCCATTCAGCCTACTGTTTTAAGACGTTTACCCTTATCCAGGTGTCAATATTTTCCTGGTGAGCGGAAGCGAGCCAGCATATATATATGTTTTGTTTTGACACCAAATATCAGACACCTGGCTCGCTTTCGTTCGCCAGGAAGAAATCGACACCTGGATGGGAATAAACGTCTTAACCCTTTCAAGGTCCAATACGCGTTTCTGTTTTATTTTCTAGCTACTATTAGACGAATATATTCAGATTAGTAACGGTATACGGAAGTCAAAGAGTTGATTGAGACAGTATTTACCCTTTTATTACCCACAGGTCCTTCTTAAGCTGCATAAACTCGTCTAATGATAGCCAAAATAAACTGCTAAAACGCGTCAGAGCTTCAAGGGGTTAAAACAGTAGGCTGAATGGGGCCGAATGGATACAAGCCAAAGAGAGAGAGAGGGAGAGAAAGAGACAAAAAGCGAGGTGGACTCCCTTAAGGGGGGATGAACGTATGTATGTGTTCATTTATGTACCTATAATTATTGCCAGACAAAAATAAAATTAAATAACAATAAATATAATGAAGGAACCTGTTGTAGTAGTGCCGGTATACTAAAATCATTATTATTTTGGTATTGAATTAAATGTCTCTCTATAATAATCTTGACATTCTGTGCATTTTATTTTTCAGCATTTACGATATTGTTTTCAGTTGTTTTTTCTTTGTCGATCTTTCCAACTTATCTCTTTGGTTTGACCTGTTATCGAGGCTTTGTCATTCGCCCTTTTCTTTTTCCTTTTTGTTTAGGTCTTTTTATCTGTTTATCTGTTCCAATCTCTCTCTCTCTCTCTCTCTCTCTCTCTCTCTCTCTCTCTCTCTCTCTCTCTCTCTCTCTCTCTCTCTCTCTCTCTCTCTCTCTCTCTCTCTCTCTCTCTCTCTCTCTCTCTCTCTCTCTCTCTCACCCATTGTACCTGACCTGACCTAGACAATGCCCTCTGACCTCCATAAAGCCACCACCGTCCGCATTAAAGGTCCCACACAATGGAAACAAGGCCTCTGATTACCTAAACAAGAATGGGGTTTATAGGGTTCGATACACTGTCGATTCTTCACGTTATTAGGTTTATGAATGAATAGCGGTTTCGTGTACTTGATGTTGTTGTTCTTTTTGTTATTATTTTTATTATTATTAGTACCGTAGTAGTAGTAGTAGTAGTAAAAAATAAATAAATAAATAAATAAAAAAAAAGTAGTAGTAGTAGTAGTAGTAGTAGTAGTAGTAGTAGTAGTAGTAGTAGTAGTAGTAGTAGTAGTAGTAGTAGTAGTAGTAGTAGTAGTAGTAGTAGTAGTAGTAGTAGTAAGAGTAGTCGAGCTCTTCTTCAGTGTTTTTCATTAGTTTCTCTCATTCACATTCTTCTTGGTGAAATATTATTATTACTATTAGCATCATTACCTAAACAATAAAGAGGCTTTTAGGGCTCGATACACTGTCGAACCTTCACATAGTCTTCATAACATTCTTGGTTTCTTCTACTTCATCCTATTTTGTATTTGTATTTAAATAAAAGGAAGATAAATAGGAACAGTGGGGATTGGGCCTGAGTACCGGTATGTAGAATATAATTTAGATATTCATGTTAATTTGCGGTTCGTATTAATGTTAATATGGTTCGTTAGATCTGTTTATTTGTGTTTGGTTGGGAACGACACATTAACCCTTTCAAGATCCAATACGCATTTCTGGTCTGTTTTCTGGTCATTATTAGACGATTTTATTCAGATTAGGAAGGGTATATGGAAGTCAGAGGGTTGATTGAGAGAGTCTTTACCCTTTTAACACCCACAGATCCTTCTTAAGCTGCATGCAATTGTGTAATGATAGCCAGAATAAACTGCTAAAACGCGTCAGAGCTTCAAAGGGTTAAGAGTATATTTTAATTATATCGGTTATATCCTTATCACTCTGCTTTATTATACTAGCATATATATGTTAAAATCGTGTGTGTGTGTGTGCTGTGTAGTGTGTGTATGTAGATATGTATGTGTGGGCGTGTGTGTTTGTAGTATGTGTATGTGTGTGTGTGTGTGTGTGTAGATATGTATGTGTGGGCGTGTGTGTTTGTAGTATGTGTATGTAGATATGTATGTGTGGGCGTGTGTGTTTAGTGTGTGTGTGTGTGTAGATATGTATGTGTGGGGGTATGTGTGTTTAGTGTGTGTGTATGTGTAGATATGTATGTGTGTCTGTCTGTATAATGTGTGTGTGTAGATGTGTATGTATGGGCGTGTGTGTAAGTGTCTGTGTGCGTGTTTAGAGATAGGTCACGTAAATAAACAGACGATAAGAGGCACCACTCAAGAACTTGCACGTAATTAAATATTTACGTAATCTATTTTATAACTCGTCAATTACGGCATTTCTTCATAATACGAAACTTTCTTATCTGTGTCGTATGTACCCATCTTAAATTAATTTGACTTTATATTGTCTTTGGCCCAGTTTTGGTTTGTTTAGTTTGCAAGTTTTACATTTTAATTCAAATAAACTAAAGGGATAAACAATAAATCCTTTTGAATAAATTACTGAAAACACAATAATGCACAAGCACTTATGAATATTATGTTACACTACCTTAATATTCATCACTAAATTATACCTTAATAACAAAGTGTAATTATATCAATTCAGATCATAACTCATACCACAATAGGTTCTTGAATATTTAAGTGTGGTATCCTCCTTGGACTCAGACCAATTAATTGAATACATAATCACGCAAAATCACTCCCAAATAATCTGTTACACTACCTAAATTCGCAGCGCAAAATGTGGACATCATATCATGGTGTAATTATAAGATTTCTGCCAGCGACGCGTGACTGTGACTCAGATGGGCGGTACAGGAACACACTAAGCGGGTTTATATAGCTTAACAAACACCTCTCCAATATATCGATTAGCTTTCAGACTCACAAGTATTTCTACAGTAGACTTATTGGCTATGAAATCATCTTATGATACCCAACATATAATGAAGATTGCGTGAGTAGCCGGTAAGTATTAATGGAGTGGGTTTATTTCGTTGTAAAGTACACGAAAATTGCGAATACTCTGTTGCACTACTTAAATTTGCATCGCAAAATGTTACCTTCATAACATGGTATAATTTTAATATCTCAGCTTGTGACTCACCCCTGTGACTTTACCTGGGGTCTGCTTAGGAACTAGGAAGGCTCTATAAAAAATATTTAGCTTAGGCAAGACTCTTCGACTACTTTCAAAACTCACACAGCAATAATTCATAGACTGTAAAATCGGCTAGTGAAAGCCAGCATAACATGAAGATCTATTCATATTATTGAAGGATTGAAGTGGATTGTACTGGAAAATTACAAGAAAATCGCGAATAATCTGTTACACTACTTGAATTCGCAACGCAAAATCTTAGCTGCATAACAGAGAGTAATTATAACATATCAGCGTGTGACTCATCCCTCTGACTCACCTGGGGTCTGGAGAAACTAGGAAGAGTCTTGGGGAGTCCCTGAGGGGTCGGTAGGAGGGTAGGGGGCATGGGTAGGAGGGGTTGATAGGAAGGATGGGTAGGGGGCATGGGTAGGAGGGGTTGATAGGAAGGATGGGTAGGGGCATGGGTTGGAGGTATGGGTAGGAGGGGTTGATAGGAAGGATGGGTAGGGGGCATGGGTAGGAGGGGTTGATAGGAAGGATGGGTAGGGGGCATGGGTTGGAGGTATGGGTAGGAGGGGTTGATAGGAAGGATGGGTAGGGGGCATGGGTTGGAGGGGTTGATAGGAAGGATGGGTAGGGGGCATGGGTTGGAGGTATGGGTAGGAGGGGTGGTAGGAGGTATAGGTAGGGGGTATGGGTAGGAGGGGTTGGTAGGAGGTATGGGTAGGGGGGGTGTTGGTAGGAGGTATGGGTAGGGGGCATTGGTAGGGGGTTGGGTAGGAGGTATGGGTAGGGGGTGTTGGTAGGAGGGAGGGGTTGGTAGGGGGCATTGGTAGGGGGTATGGGTAGGAGGGGTTGGTAGGAGGTATGGGTAGGGGGTGTTGGTAGGAGGGAGGGGTTGGTAGGAGGTATGGGTAGGGGGCATTGGTAGGGGGTATGGGTAGGGGTGTTGGTAGGAGGGAGGGGTTGGTAGGGGGCATTGGTAGGGGGTATGGGTAGGAGGTATGGGTAGGGGGTATGGGTAGGAGGTATGGGTAGGGGGTGTGTTGGTAGGAGGGAGGGGTTGGTAGGGGGCATTGGTAGGGGGTATGGGTAGGAGGGGTTGGTAGGAGGTATGGGTAGGGGGTGTTGGTAGGAGGGAGGGGTTGGTAGGGGGCATTGGTAGGGGGTATGGTAGGAGGGGTTGGTAGGGGGTGTTGGTAGGAGGGAGGGGTTGGTAGGAGGTATGGGTAGGGGGTGTTGGTAGGAGGGATGGGTTGGGGGCATGGGTAGGAGGGAGGAGTTGGTAGGAAGGATGGGTAGGGGGTATTGGTAGGAGGCACAAAATCGTCTAAATATAGCTAGAATTAAATTAGAAATACGTCGCCGGTACAGGTGTTAATTATTCCAATACAAGTGGAATACAAGCTGCCAGAAAAACCCCGCATGTGTAACTCGGCCATTAAGGGGGGAGGGTTGGTATTTTGGGTCCCCTTTTAGTTTAGTTTGGCGATGTTAAGACCTTTCGCCACATTTCTTTGTCAATAGTAAAACCTGTCGTGCAATTTAGATGTCGATTTTGTTCCTGGCGAACGATAGCGAGCCTGTAATATAGCATTTTGTTATGAAATAATATAACATTTATCTTGAACCGGGGTCTTGGGGTGGTTTTTTAAGCTTGATGGAGGTCTAGGGAGGAAACTAATACCATAATATAAAAAAGGATTACATAAGAAAATAAATACCCCCCCTCCCCCCCCCCCCCTTAAAGGAAGACGACAAAGGACGGGGAGTGACCTGAACGGGAACATTGTTATTGTACACTCAAATCCATAAAAGGGAGGTTATGTTCGGGTATATTATTATAATCTCGGTAGTGAACAAACAAACAATCACACAAACGTTCGTGTGACTCGCTGTGGGGTTTGGTGTAGAGGTGGCCTTGGCGGGGTAGGGGTTCAGGGGTTCTGGGTGTGTGGAAGGGGAGGGTGGGGGGGGGGGAGGTATAGACAAAACAAAAGTAGAAGAGGTTGGCCTATAAACAGAGAGAGGAATAGTAGATGAGGTGTATAAGCTAAAAGAGGAATAGTAGAAGAGGTATAAACAGAAAGAGGAATAGTAGATGAGGTATAAACAGAAAGAGGAATAGTAGAAGAGGTATAAACAGAAAGAGGAATAATAGAAGAGGTATAAACTAAAGAGGAATAGTAGAAGAGGTATAAACTAAAGAGGAATAGTAGAAGAGGTATAAACAGAAAGAGGAATAGTAGAAGAGGTATAAACAGAAAGAGGAATAGTAGATGAGGTATAAACAGAAAGAGGAATAGTAGAAGAGGTATAAACAGAAAGAGGAATAGTAGAAGAGGTATAAACAGAAAGAGGAATAATAGAAGAGGTATAAACTAAAGAGGAATAGTAGAAGAGGTATAAACTAAAGAGGAATAGTAGAAGAGGTATAAACAGAAAGAGGAATAATAGAAGAGGTATAAACAGAAAGAGGAATAATAGAAGAGGTATAAACAGAAAGAGGAATAGTAGAAGAGGTATAAACAGAAAGAGGAATAGTAGAAGAGGTATAAACAGAAAGAGGAATAGTAGAAGAGGTATAAACAGAAAGAGGAATAGTAGAAGAGGTATAAACAGAAAGATGAGTGAGTGACCTTGAAGCCTTGATGACTCTTAGTTATAATAATATTGGTCTATTTGGTTTGCTGTCAGTTTATTTGTTCTTAAGAGGTAACAGACCGTTTGTTTGGTCTATTAATTAATGTATTCATATATATATATATTTGTAGTTTCCTCCCTAGACTTCCATCAAGCTTAGAAAAACACCCCCTAGACCCCCCTTCAAGATAAATTTGTACATTTTTCGGTAGAAAAATGTCCCGGCCGAAGGTCGGTTCCTCTTAAAATTGCAGGCTCGCTATTGCTCGCCAGGAAATAATCGACACCTAAATGGCACGAAAGGTCTTAACATTGACAACGAAATGGGGCGAAAGGTATTAAAATCGCCAAACTAATAGGCCAAACGTCTTATAAGCTCAAAACTAGAGGGGCTAATTAACATTAGGGAGAAGGGGGTCCAGAAAAACGGTCTGCCTCCCCTTAAGGGGGTAGTGCTTGTTTTTGCTTTTGTCTATATATTTGTTTATTAAGGGGAGATCTCCACTTGAGGGATTTTTTTCTTGACCCCTTTCTCCCTCATGTTTAGCCCCATTGCTTTTGATACTATAAAACGTTTGCCCCATTAGTTTAGCAATTTTAAGAACTTTCACCCCATATTAAGACCTTTCATGCCATTCAGGTGTCGATTTTATCCTGGCGAGCGATAGCGAGCCTGGAATTTAAGAGGAAGCGGCCTTCGGCCGGGACATTTTTCTACCGAAAAATGTACAAATTTATCGTGAAAGGGACGCAAGGGGGTGTAATTTTAAGCTTGATGGAGGTCTAGGGAACAAAGTAAATACCTTCCCTTAATATATTGTTGAGTTTCCTCGCTAGAACTCCGTTAAACTAAACCCCCCCCCCCCCTCTCTACCCCTTTCAAGATAACATTGTACATTTTTCGGTAGAAAAATGTCCTGGCCTCGGTTCCTTCTAAAATTAAAGGCTCGCTATCGCTCGCTAGGAAAAAATCGACACCTAAATAGCACGAAAGGTCTTAACATTGACAAAGAAATGGGGCGAAAGCTTTGAACATCGCTTAACTAACCGGAAACGACGTCTAACAATCTCAAAACTAATAGGCTAAACATGAGGGAGAAGGGGGTACAGAAAAAGCGACTACTCCCCCTTAATTCCGTACTGTATATATAACAACAACAAATACGTACCCTGTTTCTCTAAAGCCGATAATTATGCTTGCCCAATTTTTTTTTTTTTTTTTTTTTTTACCTACTAGAGCTCTCGTCTCACACACGAGGGGTCGGGGGTTCAATCCCCGGCCGGGCGGAGACAAATTGGGCTTGTCTCCTTTCATGTGTTAGCCTCAGTTCACCTAGCTGTAAATAGGTACCTGGAATAAGTAGACGACGTTGTGACGTCCCATCTGGGGTTGGCAAAAATGGTACAAGGCGAGATGGGTATCATATGGTTCACCTAAGCTGATGGCTACCTAAGCCTTCGGGCGAGACGGTACCGTCTATAGTGAGAATGGTACCATACAGATCCACCCTAAGCCTTAGTTTCCGATGTCGCCAATTGGCTAAAATACAGACTACACACACATCCACAGCCATTCCAACAGTACATAAAACACTTAACATGCATTTCACGCAATACATTCCCAGTTAAGGAGGTGCGATAATAATGAGCTTAGCTCGCATTGCGTGGATTCCCCTTGACGAACAAGTAATTGAGTAACACACTGACCCCCTACAAACCCCTCAGGGAATATAGAGGAGTCAAACGAACGATTTTTCAGACAGGTAAAACAAAAAAAATGTGTGTGTGTGTGTGTGTTTGTGGTCAATAAATTACCTATATATCTACCTGTGTGTGCGTGTGTTTGTGTGTGTGGTCAATATATGATCTATATCTCCATCTGTCTGCGTGTGTGTGTCTGTGTGTGTAGTCAATACACTATATATCTATCTATCTATCTATGTATATATATATATATATATCTATTTATTTATCTATCTCTCTATCTATCTATCTATATATCTATCTGTCTGTCTGTGAGTGTGTGTGTGTGTGTGTGTCTATGTGTGTGTGTGTGTGTGTGTGTGTGTGTCTATGTGTGTGTGTGTGTTTGTGTGTGTGTGTGTGTGTGTGTCTATGTGTGTGTGTGTGTGTGTGTCTATGTGTGTGTGTGTGTGTGTGTGTGTGTGTGTGTGTGTGTGTGAAGGAGGCATGAAGACTGACCTATACTGAGGAGAAGAACAGTAGGAAATAGGAAATGCCGAGAACAAGGCAGGTGTGTGAGGAATGGTAGGTAAGGCGTGTCCAAGATACATACACGCACTATACAGAACAGCTGTTTTCTATAACTTGAGCTGCTCGAGAAGATATTAAGGGGGGTGACCTGCTTTTTTTTTCTTCTCTCCTCTTCTCTCTTTCTCTTGCTTGTTCGGCCCCATTCAGCCAACTGTTTTAAGACGTTTATCCCCATCCAGATATCGATTTCTTCCTGGCGAGCGATAGCGAGCCAGCATGGTATGGAGAAATCCGGCTTCGCTAGAGAAATTTTTCTATCGAAAAATTTACAAATTTAGCATGCTGTCATAACAAAAATATATACAGTATATGTATTTTGAGACCTTTCGCCTCATTTTTGTTGTCAATATTAAGACCTTTCGTGCCCTTTAGGTGTCGATTTTGTCCTGTCGAGCGAGAGCGAGCCTCTTATTATAGAAGGAAACGGCCTTCGGCCGGGAAATTTTTCTACCGAAAAATGTACACATTTATCTTGAAAGGGGGTTTAGGGGGGGGGGGGTTTCTAAGCTTGATGGAGGTCTAGCGAGGAAACTAGACAATGAATTAATAAATAAATATATAGACCAAAAAACCAAGCCTTACCCCCTTCAATGAACAGAATACAAAGCAACTGGGCGTTCCGCATGCCCACACGAGGGGTGCAAGTTGATCGGTGTTGCATGTTAATAGTTGCACACTCACCAGTCTTGCAATGTCGGATTTTTTTGTTTTCTTCATTGTCTTGTGTGTTTTTTTGTTTTTTGTGGTGTTGTCTTTCCTGTTGTTGTTGTCATTGTTTTGTTGTTGTTGTCTTTGTCCCTGGTGGTGTCATTGTTACTGTTTCTGATGCTGTTGTTGCTGTTGATGTTGTTGTTGTCGTTGTTGTTGCTCTTGTTATCGTTATGGTTGTTGTTGCTGCTGATATTGCTGTTGTTATTGTCATTGTTGTTGCTGTTTCTGATGTTGTTGTTTTTGCTGTTGTTGTTGTTGGTGTTGTTCCCCAGGCTGTCTGACCGAACAGCCCCAAGGTCTCGAGCAAGGCCAAGGCCATAACCGAGCACCCCCACTGAACCCTTCCTGCTGACCACTAAGAAAGCCCAGGTGACCGAAGGCGCTCCCAGGCGAGGAGCTGAGGAGGGTGTGGAAACGCCCGGGACACCAAAGCCCCACCCCAAGGCCCTGTGCCCCTCAGCAATCATGAAGGGATCGTTGAGGGGCGAAGGAAAAGTGTGACGCTTTGCAGTAGGGACGTCAATTCACGGATTCGATTTACTGTCCCCCTGAAAATAAACAGACTATATTCGTTTCGCTGGACTAGTTTTCGGCCACTGTGCACCTGTTCTCCCTGTTCTATATAATCATCTGTACACCTGTTGCTCTATAACCACCGCCACACCTGTTCTCAAACACCTGTCCTATGCATTGTAATGTATGATGGGAATGAAGGGATAGCTAATTAACCCTTTCCGTACCGGTGATGTTCTTTTCATATATATTCTGGCAACTGTTAGATGATTTGATTAACCTCTTCTGTACCGGTGACGTCTTTTCAATTGTATTCTAGCTGCATTTAGACGATTTTATGAAGCTTAGGAAGGATATATGGTAGTTAAAAGGATTAATTGAGATAGTTCGAAGCATATTAACCCTCTCCGACATATGACGCGATTTTGAGCCTATTAGGGATACTTTAAATTCTTTGTTACCATCAGGGGTATTTAGAAACCTTTAGTTTAGTTACTTCAACCTCTGCAGTTGTCTTTGAGTTAGCTGTGGGCAGAAAACTAATTTTGGAGAGGTAATTATAAGAGTGAGAGAACTCTATTTCTTATTGCTAATCTGGCAACCTCTGCATCATATGAGCTTGAAAGGGTTAATTGCTGGAGGTCCTTGTAAAACTGAGTAAAATCGTCTAATATAGCTATACAAATATCGAAAAAACGTCGCCGGTACAGAAGGGGTTAAGCTTAGGAATTACCTCTAACCATTAAAAGGCTACACATATCTCAATTAATCCATTTAGCTGCACTAGATCCTTTCTAAGCTGCACAAAATCGTCTGAAAACAGCTACAATAAAATGAACAAGACGTCGCCGGTACAGAGAGGGTTAAGGGGGTACTACTCGCTTTTTATGGACCCCCTTCTCCCTCATGTTTAGCATGTTAATTTTGAGGTTTTAAGACGTTCGTTCCGTTAGTTTGGCGATTTTGAGACCTTTCGCCTAATTTTTCATGTCAATAATAAGACCTTTCGTGCCTTTTAGGTGTCGATTTTTTCCTGGCGAGCGATAGCGAGACTCTAATTTTAGAAGGAACCAGCCGAAGAATATATTTCTACCGAAAAATGTACAAATTTATCTTGAAAGGGGGTCTAGGGGGTGTTTTTCTAAGCTTGATGGAGGTCTAGGGAGGAAACTAAACAATAAATAAATATACTTTATATACAAAAAAACAAACACTACTCCCTTAAAGAGTCCATATTAATGTTCCCATTTAACCCCTTCAGCACGATGACGCCGATTTACCTCTATTCTGGATACCACCAGATGATTTTATGCAGCTTAAAAAAAGGGGAGGCTGAACCCTCCGCTGAGCCCAGAGATCAAAATTCCGAATTTTTGTGTTCTTGTTCTATAATGCTTCTTTCAACATAGGAGCATAGCATAGGAAGGAACAAAAAAACATATCGCATCCATAACCCCCCGGGCCGGGGGTTCGACCTCGACCCCCGAAAAACTAAAAACAAATCTTTCAGCCACCCAAAAAAATGTTTGTGTCTGTAGTCTAAAGGGCTGCTGAAAGCAATATAAATGATCATATGAGGGCATAAACACCCATATGACACCCAAGGGGGCCCCAATATCATGGATTTTGGTAAAAAATTATCTCATAACATCTGTGAAGCATGCCCCTGACGAAAATTTTGTTTAGTTGGTCATTAAACTCGATCTTCTATGTGCGTGCTATGGTAGAAAACGGAAGCTAAGGAGGACTAACTATTTTATCTGCCCCCAAAATAATTTTGACTGATGAAAATCTATGAATTTCAGTAGTTTGCTATCATTTTTTGGCACTTACGAGTGCCACTATATTTGTATTTATTGCTCAAATGCATTCCCCTTCTAAATACAATACATAGGGGTACATAGGAACGCCTGTCCGTTTAAATAATTGCCGTTTTGCCGAAAATATCTGAGTTTTGACCATTTTGGAGTCAAATCAGCTGTAGCCCAAAAATAATTATATAATATATTTTTTTCAGCACCTTCTATTATTCAATAGGGGTTAATTTAAACGGCACGTTGTAGGGGATGCTTGTAGGATATGCCATGCAAAAATTGCGGGCAATTTGAACAATTTTGAGTGACTAGATGATTTTACAATAGTGCAATGAAATTCTGCGCTCGCGCGCGCGCACATAGAGAGCTGTTTTTTTCAGCGAGTCTTAGTATTTCCATTTGTAATAAGATGGTATAATGCCAGAAACACAATCTCTTATACAGGCTGACTTGGGGGTGTAAGGGTCAGCCTCTCCTGAGGGCCTATGTTATGAAGAGAGTTTATTGAGATCATGTTTGCCCATTTCAGTCATGAAGGTAGCATATAAGTTAAAGCTAATCGTCTTACGGTAAACAGAATAGGATGAAAATTACGTCATCGTTTTGAAGGGGTTAATAAAATGAGAGACAGGTAAATCTCCACCAATATACCCAATGATCTAATATTTACTTTTCCCATACCATATATTTGTTCTTTACCGTGCTAGTTTTGGGTCCCTTTGCACCTGTAACTACGTGTACAGTCGGCCTAATAATTGATGTCTCGGCACCCCAATTATGTTTTGATCAATAATTGGTATCAGGAATATTTAAACATGATTTTTTCTTTTCGAGTGAGATGTACAAACCTGTTCCTTCACTTACCCACCCTATTCAACATCTGACAGACATTAATACAGCACAGAGCGAGCCAAACGTAATGACAGCTGAGATATGACTTATTAGCACGACTGTACACCTGTTGCTCCACCACACACACACACACACACACACCCACACACCCACAGACACACACACACACACACACAGACAGACACACACACACACACAGACACACATACACACACAGACACAGACACACACAGACACACACACACACACACACAGACACAAACACACACACACACACAGACACACACACACACACAAACACACACACACACACACACCTGTTCTCTCAAACATCTTTATACATCACCGGTACATACAGATCACCTGTAATAGGAGGAAGATTCACGTAGCTCTTTTTCTGTTTCTATTTTATTTGTTTATTATCTATGTATATTTTTGTAATGGGGCAATTGTGGTTAAGCAGCTGTTAACGGAGGATATGTGGGTTTTCTCTGGCGAGCGACAGCGAGCCTGTAATTTCAACCTACTTTTAGTCTAGTTGCCGATACCAGTGATGATTAGAAACTGGTGGAAAAATCGTTAGAGTGACTATGACTTAATGAACACTTGTATGACCTATATAATGAGAGAGGTATAGAAGCCTTTCTTTAAGGGGAGGTTTTTAGTTAGTTCGCTAGACTTCCATCAAGCTCAACATTACAGCCCCTAGACCCCCCTTTCAAGATAAATTTGTACATTTTTCGGTAGAAAAATGTCCCGGCCGAAGGCCAATTCCTCTTAAATTACAGGCTCGCTATCGCTCGCCAGGAAAAAATCGACACCTAAATGGCACGAAAAGTCTTAAAATTGACAGAAATGGGGCGAAAGTTCTTAAAATCGCCAAACTAATGGGGCAAACGTCTTAAAATATGAAAAGCAATGGGGCTAACCATGAGGGAGAAAGGGGTCAAGAAAAAAATCCCTCAAGTGGAAATCTCCCCTTAACCCCTGCTGTCCCGTTAACATCCTTTTCTTCTATTCTGGCTACTACTAAGCGACTTTATTCAGTTTTGGAAGGATCTCTAGTCATTATAAGGCTTCGAACGATGTCAAGCAACCCTTTTTACGAGCATAGATCCTTCTCAAACTGCACAAAATGGTCTGAATATAGCTAGCATACAATTATATATAGGTACGATAGCCGGTACAGAAGGCGGTAAAGTTCGTGTATTATGTGTGTCCTGAGTTTAAAAAAAAAAAAAAAAAAAAAAAAAAACACACACACACACACACACAACAAACTCTTCTATCAAATTAGCATACTCTGCTTCTCCAATTTAACCCTATGAGTACCAGCGACGTATGCTTTATTTTTATTCTAGCTATATTTTGACGATATTATGCACCTTGAGAAGGAACTGTGGCATCTCAACCAACCCTTCTAACTGCCACAGATCCTTCTTAAGCTGCATAATATCGTGTAAATATAGCTAGACTTAAATATAACTCACGTCACTGGTACTCAAAGGGTTATTATAGAGATGTCTGTGAGGAAGATACATACAAGCAAGGAAGATATGCATTACTATCTTAGCGGTACTCTCTCTTGTTTTAATGAAGACAAGGTAGACTAGTTTCTCTGCCCTACATAATATATTAGTGTGTGTGTGTGTGTGAGTGTGTGTGTGAGTGAGAGAGAGAGAGAGAGTACGTGTGCGCGAGTGGGTATACAGTATGTGTGTGCGTTATATACTAGACATTATGCACAAACATACACAAACATCCACAAACATCCACAATCGTCTTACACCAACACTCCAGCTGGCCTGTATAATGCTCATTTATTAAAGAGAGATTTTAACTCAAGGGGATTTTTTTTTTTCTGGACCCACTTCTCCCTCACATTTAGCCCCATTAGTGTTTTGATATTTTTAGACGGTCGCCCCACTAGTTTGGCGATTTTAAGAACTCTCGCCTTATTTCTGTCAATTTTAAGATCTTTCGTGCCATTTAGGTGTCGATTTTTTCCTGTCGAGTAATAGCGAGCCTGTAATTTAGGAGGAACCGGCCTTCGGCTATCGCTCGCCAGGAAGAAATCGACACCTAAATGGCACGAATGGTCTTAACATTGACACAAATGGGGTGAAAGTTCTTATTTTCGCCAAACTAATGGGGCGAACGTCTTAAAATCTAAAAACCCATGGGGTTAAATACGAGGGAGAAAGGTGTCAAGAATATAATCCCTCAAGTGGAAATAAGTCCTTTAAGGGGAGGTATTTAGTTTGTTCCCTAGACCTCCATCAAGCTTATAATTACACCCCCTTGAGTCCCTTTCAAGAAAAATTTGTACATTTTTCGGTAGAAAAATTTCCCGGCCGAAGGCCGGTTCCTCTTAAATTACAGGCTCGCTATCGCTCGCCAGGATAAAATTGACACCTGAATTGCACGAAAGGTCTTAATATGGGGTGAAAGTTCGTAAAATCGCTAAACTAATGGGGCAAACGTTTTATAATATCAAAAGCAATGGGGCTCAACATGAGGGAGAAAGGGGTCAAGAATATAATCCCTCAAGTGGAAATAAGCCCTTTAACAAGCCAGGCAGAGCGGGTGTACCAGCCTTTACGTATACCTGACCAACCACGGACTAATTACAGAGGTGTCAATAACGAGCCTAAGGTAAACACTGAGCTGTGTAAACGACCGGAGAACACGCCTACACACACACACACACACACACACACACACACACCAAACAAACTCGTTGCCAGTTGTTTGTTTTCAGAATGTACAGTCGGCCAAGTATATTTCGATCAATATTTGGTATCATGAGCAATGTCTAAAACTCGATTTATTCTTTTCGAGTGAGATATACAAGCATGTTCCTGCACTTACCCAGCCTCTTCAACATCTGACATACAGCACAGAGGAAGCCAAACGTAATGCCAGCTGGGACATGAATTATTAGCGCGACCGTACAGTCCCTTATAAACCTTCGCGGACCCCCAATATTAGCGCGACCGTACAGTCCCTTATAAACCTTCGCGGACCCCCAATATTAGCGCGACCGTACAGTCCCTTATAAACCTTCGCGGACCCTCAATATTTTTATGTATTCCATATTAAGGGGATGCAGACCGTTTTTCTGGACCCCCTTCTCCCTAATGTTTAGCCCCACTAGTTTTGAGATTATAAGACGTTCGACCCATTAGTTTGGCGATTTTAACACCTTTCGCCCCATTTCGTTGTCAATTTTAAGACCTTTCAAGCCATTTAGGTGTCTATTTTTTCCTGGCGAGCGATAGCGAGCCTGACATTTTAAGAGGAAGCGGCCTTCGGCCGGGACATTTTTCGGTAGAAAAATGTACAAATTTATCTTGAAGGGTCTAGGGGGTGTTTTTCTAAGCTTGATGGAGGTCTAGGGAGGAAACTAAAACAATAAATGAATAAATAAATTAATAGACCAAACAAACGGTCAGTCTCCCCTTAACTATCTTGGTGGATTTTTGGACGGCACTTGCTTCTCAATAGATAGAATATAATCTAGTATTTTAGTTGATGTATAGAAAATGTTATTCATATGTTCGATTCCAGAGATATACTTCCATAATTAGAAATGGGTGAGGTCCACGAATGTTTGTGAGCGACTGTACAGCTACTGACATTATGTTCAGGAGTTCTTGCGATATTCATGGTAGCGTAATGCATAAGTGCGCGGAATTTCGATGTGCGTATCCTAGGTTCGAGTCCTTGGAGTGCCACGTGTATTTGTTGATTTCATTAATTGAGTTTAGAGGTGAAGTTGGTTGGTGGGAAAAATATGATAATTCATATTTACCCATTATAAATATGATAATTCATATTTACCCATTATAAATTGATGTTCCGATCAAATCAGGTATGTTTTAATAAATACAGCATATGTATTAATTAGTACATAACTGATTTGATCTGAACATCAAGCTAAAAGCATATATTTGCATAAATAAAATCACAAGAGCTCATTAATATTTGCACACCGAAAAATGTGTACAATTTTCGGTAGAAAAATATTCCGGGTTCTTCCTAGAATTACAGGCACGCTATCACCTACCTATGTTCACCTATGTGGAGTTAAAGGCACGCTATCACCTACCTATGTTCACCTATGTGGAGTTCGCCACTCTTGCTAGTGGCACCGAAGAGCGCACCGCCCTTCGTTGTTGTTTGAGAATTGGCGCTCGACAGGAAAAAATCGACACCTAAATAGCACGAAAGGTCTTTATATTGACAACAAAAAATGGGGCGAAAGGTCTTAAAATTACCAAACTAAAGGAACGAACGTCTTAAAATCTCAAAACTAATGCGACTAAACATGAGGGAGACAAGACAACTATACCTGCCCCCTAACTAAATAATCAAGCTAGGAGAAGGAAGGGCCAATTTAGCGTCAGCTGGTATAAGTTGCAGCTGTGTAGTATAAGGTCCGCAGCTGTCGCCAATTTAGCGTCAGCTGGTATAAGTTGGCTGTATAGTATAAGGTCCACAGCTGTCGCCAATTTAGCGTCAGCTGGTATAAGTTGCAGCTGTGTAGAATAAGGTCCGCAGCTGTCGCCAATTTAGCGTCAGCTGGTATAAGTTGCAGCTGTATAGTACAAGGTCCACAGCTGTCGCCAATTTAGCGTCAGCTGGTATAAGTTGCAGCTGTGTAGTATAAGGTCCGCAGCTGTCACCAATTCTTACAAGGCTTCCTACACGTCCTCGTTAAGCGGGGTGACCTGGTTTTTGTCATTTCTGTCCTTTTCTCTCTTTCTCTGGCTTGTATCCATTTGGCCCCATTCAGCCTACTGTTTTAAGAAGTTTATCCCCATCCAGGTGTTAATTTCTTACTGGTGAGCGGTAGCGAGCCAGCATATTTTTATTTTTGTTTGACAGCTGGCTAAATTTGTACATTTTTCGATAGAAAAATTTCTCCGGCGAAGCCGGATTTCTTCATATAATGCTGGCTCGCTATCGCTCGCCAGGAAGAAATCGACACCTAGATGGGGATAAACGTCTTAAAATAGTTGGATGAATGGGGCCGAATGGATACAAGCCAGAGAAAGAGAGAAAAGGACAGAAATAAAAAAAAGCAGGTCACCCCCCTTAAGGGAGGATGGCCGTATATAATTGATTATGTATTTATTATTGACTTAATGTTATTAATTTCCTCCCTATACCTCCATCCACCATAAAACACACACACACACACACACACACACACACACACACACACACACACACAGCCCGTAGCCTAGTAGGTAGAGCTCTCGTCTCACACACGAGGGGTCGGGGGTTCAATCCCAGACCGGGCGGAGACAAATTGGGCTTGTCTCCTTTCATGTGTTAGCCTCAGTTCACCTAGCTGTAAATAGGTACCTGGAATAAGTGGACGACGTTGTGACGTCCCATCTGGGGTTGGCAAAAATGGTACAAGGCGAGATGGGTATCATATGGTTCACCTAAGCTGATGGCTACCTAAGCCTTCGGGCGAGACGGTACCGTCTATAGTGAGAATGGTACCATACAGATCCACCCTAAGCCTTCGTTTCCAATGTCGCCAATTGGCTAAATACAGACTACACACACATCCACAGCCATTCCAACAGTACATAAAACACTTAACATGCATTTCACGCAATACATTCCCAGTTAAGGAGGCGCGATAATAATGAGCTTAGCTCGCATTGCGTGGATTCCCCTTGACGAACAAGTAACTGAGTAACACACACATACACACACACCCGAGCGGTTGGCGTTTATCGGTACATATCAATTTGGTGCATGCTTAAGAGTACATTTTTCGATTTTTAAACCTAAATTACACTAACCTAACCTAACCTAACCTAACCTAACCTAACCTAACCTAACTTACCTAACCTAACCGAAAACACTCCATTTCAACGTATTTTAAAGAGGTGTGTACCGATTAACTGTCGCCCCAAACCTCATGTACCTGTAAACCTACAAATATCCAGAGATTTGTACCAATAAACACACAACCGCTCGTCCACACACACACACACACACACACACACACACACACACAAACACACACACACACACCGGTGCGACGCCACCTTAACCCTTTCAAGATCCAATAAGCGTTTCTTTTTTTTCTTCTGGCTATTATTATAATATTTTAGGTAGATTAGGAGGGACATATGGAAGTCACGAGGGTTAATTGAAATAGTCTTTACCCTTGTCATTCCCACCGATCCCTCCTAAGCTGTATAAAATCGTCTAATGATAGCCAGAATATACCGTCCAAACGCGTCATGATCCTCAAAGGGTTAACGACAGACTTTTCATTTCCGGTTGTGCAGTTCTGGCGCCCCATCACCGTAATAATTGACCACTTGCGAGTTTCAGGCTATAAGGAAGTTGGAGCCGTGAACATAGATATTAAACAGAAACGCAATAATAATTTAAGTTTCTGATGGATAAATGGTATGTTGAATTGAGTTTTATGTGTTTATAAACGTACTAAGGCCGTATTTTACCTGCAAATTTTATGTTAAATATCGTAGTGTACAGCTCCAACTTCCTTATAGAACGAAACTCGCAAGTCGGCAATTTGGTGTGATTTGGCACATTTGGTGGACTTGACAGCGGCGGAATTCACTTGATCGGCGTTGAGTCATGCGTGGGGAATCTCGAATGTAATGGGCTTAGTCTATTCGCTGTAAGTAGGCGAGACATCATGACCTCTATCCTCTGTAACTCAAAAAGGGCTAGAGCAAATTGGCTGTAAATTTCCACATCTATTCCTTGACTGACTCTTCCTAAATGATAGAAATATTCGCTCGATTACTCTAGTCGTTTTTGAGTTACAGAGGATAGAGGTCATGCTTTCTCGCCTACTTACAGCAAATAGACTATAGTGAGTTTCAGACCATGAATACAAATTATATGGAATACAAGAGAAGTGACACAAAAAAAATATATTGCTTTGGCCATTTCATTCTATTCAAAGACGCAATATTATTTTTAACATCGTTCTTAACATCAATAACGCCCCTAAATGAAATTATTGAAAGCGTGTGAATCTAGTTGTAGTGGTCTATTGGTTGAGAGCTACTGGTTGATATGGTATACTGGTTGAGAGCTACTGGTTGATATGGTATACTGGTTGAGAGCTACTGGTTGTATTGGTCTATTGGTTGAGTTGTGTGTCTGTGAGAGAGAGAGAGAGAGAGAGAGAGAGAGAGAGAGAGAGAGAGAGAGAGAGAGAGATAATAGAAGAGAGAGAGAGAGAGAGAGAGAGAGGGAGAAAGAAAGAATTCAAGAAAGTAATTCGACAGTGAACCGGAACCTAAGAAACTCTACTTTTCATTTCCGGTAGCGTTTCCGTCGCCGCATCACCGTAAGACGCGGTGAATTACGGGTGATTGAAGGGGGAGGTAGTGGCTTGTTCCCCCTCATGTTTAGTCCCACTATCTTTGAGATTTTAATATGTTACTTCCCTTAGTTTGGCGATTTTAAGACCCTTCGCCCAATTTTTATGTCAATTTAAAAACCTTGCGTGCCATTTAGGTGTTGATTTTCTTCCTGGCGAGCGATAGCGAGCCTGTAATTCTAGGAGGAACCGGCCGTCGGCCGGGAAATTTTTCTACCGAAAAATTTACACATTGATATTAAAGGGGGGGGGGGGTTCTAGGGTGTGTGTGTGTTTTTTTTTTTTTTTTTTTTTTTCTTGATGGAGGTCTAGCGATGAAATTATAAATAAAATAGCTATATAAATAAATAAATAGACCGAAAACTAAGCACTACCCCGTTAACCCATTGTCTGGTCGCGATAGCTTGATCGCCTCGGCTGAGTCACGTGAGGTGGGTGGTTCGCGGTTGCCGATATACCGTTCATCCGACCGTCGTAAAGTCCTGCTTTAACACCTCTTTTTCCGGAAATGCAATACCGGAAGTTCAATACCGGAGACGCGGACTATTTTGGAGCTAACTTTCCACCGGCGATTTTTGTAGATAGCCAAGTTTTTCTAGGTGTGTGTGTGTGTGTGTGTGTGGGAGAGAGAGAGAGAGAGAGAGAGAGAGAGAGAGAGAGAGAGAGAGACAGACAGATCAATGCATAATAAACTAATTACGATCCACCTATCAGTAAACATCCACCGTTACACATACACACACACACACACACACACACACACACACACACACACACATACGAATTATAATGTGTTCGCTCTCTCTCTCTCTCTCTCTCTCTCTCTCTCTCTCTCTCTCTCTCTCTCTCTCTCTCTCTCTCTCTCTCTCTCTCTCTCTCTCGGCGTTCAGCACATGAGTGACACCCTAAATCAAGCAACCTACATTGCCCACGAAAACAACGCCAGTCAGGACCGAGAAATAACTATGCTAATAGACTCCTCTGAGTATTGATATCGCTACCCCCGGAAAAGCCCTCCCACAACCCCACCCAATCAAACTCCACCCGCACAGTTAAGAGAAATAAATAACCCCACCCAACCCTTAGAAGTCCATCACAACCATTTAAAGGAAACCGTCAACCCCAATGGCCCACAAGTTGCGAAACTTACCTACCTGAACCACAAAACAAACTAAACAACCCCACCATCCAAGCCAACCCAACCAACTGAATGAATTTGACAACCCGCCGCGGCTTCAAGTCATAACCCCAAACCCATCCTCACCAATAAGAAAAACAAATCCAGCGCATGCTGAGAGAAATTATATAAAAATAATATCCATAAATGCCTGCTCAATAAGAAACAAAATAGACGAACTCAAATGTCTGTTATTAAATGAGAAAGTTGACGTTATTTGTATAACGGAAACACATCTGAACCTTAAAAATAAAGATCTACTTCATGAATATCACATAGAGCCATATACATTTTTTCATAAAGACCGTAACAATGGAAAACAAAGAGGGGGGGTTGCAATGTACGTTGCAACCTACTTAAACCCAGTCGAGGTGACTCTCCCCGAAAGTAATGCAGAAATAGTGTGCGTCAAAATAAATACAAAAAACATGAACTTAAATATCACTACAGCGTACCGACCACCGAGACTAACTGTTGCCGATGATACAATTTTTTATGAAATACTAGAGAAAACCCTTAATTCCGACGAAACAGTTTTACTAGGTGACTATAACCTCCCCCTAATTGACTGGAATACCACGACCGGAAAAAATGCTGAGTCACGCCTAATGACAAGCTTCATCCAGGACAATTGTTTGACTCAACACGTAAAACAGCCGACGCGAGACAGGAATATACTAGACCTCGTAATCACTACCCAAGAAAATTTATTATCAAACCTGGATGTAGGTGAACATCTGGCAACGTCCGATCATAAAATCTTAAGAATCAACGTTATAAGCAAATATTCCTCAGTAAAAACAACAGGAATGGTTTCGGACTTCAAAAACGCAAATTATGACGGACTTAAGGAATCGCTATCAAACATACACTCAAACCTCATAAATATAAACGAAGTAAATGAACTATGGGGACATTTTAAGTCTACAATTACAGAAGCGCATAAACAATTTGTACCCATGAAACCAAAACGTAGTACGAAATCAAGTATGCCCCCTTGGTACAGTAGAGACATTGGCAAGGCAATAAGGAAAAGGAATCAACTCCACAAACTTGTAAAAAATAACACAAACACTGAAGTAATTAAAAACTTGTACAAAAATAGTAGAAGGGAAGTGAAAAAAATAATTAGGGCGAACAAACAAAATTACGAAATGACTATTGCCAGAGAAAGTGCCACAAACCCCAAAAAATTCTACAGTTACGTAAACAAAAAATAAACAGATCAAAAGCGGAATCGGACCGCTAATAGAAGATGGCCAGACAATAACAGGCGACACAAACACGGCAAATCTGCTCAACAAATATTTTGGCTCAGTTTTTCACAGAAGAAAATTATCGATCATACCCTTGAATAACACCTCAACTCATGAGATAGGAGATTTCACCATCAGTGTTACCGAAGTACAAAGCAAATTGAGTAATTTAAATGTAAATAAGACCCCGGGACCCGACATGCTCCACCCGAAAATAATTAAGAATGTCAAGGACGAAATAGCAAAACCCCTGACACAACTATTTAACTTATCACTACTACAGGGGATTGTACCGAGTGATTGGAAAGATGCGAACATTACGCCGATATACAAGAAGGGTAGCAAGGCCAAAGCGAGTAATTACAGACCAATTAGCCTAACTTCAATTGTAGGAAAAATCATGGAAAAAATCATTAGAGATAAGATTGTAGATTACCTCGAATCAAACAACCTAATCAAAAATAGTCAACACGGCTTTAGATCAAATAAGTCATGCCTAACAAATTTGATTGAATTTTATAACAAACTATTCACATATAACGACATGACGAAATCACTAGATATAATTCTTGGACTTTCAAAGCTTTCGACAAGGTGCCTCACCGAAAACTATTGGCTAACTGGAGAGGATAGGTATCAAAGGTGAAATTCATTCTTGGATAAAAAATTGGCTTACAGACAGAGAGTGGTGATAAATGGAGTGGAATCGGAGTGGGAGCCTGTCACTAGTGGAGTTCCACAGGGTTCAGTCCTTGGACCGGTCCTGTTTCTCATTTACATTAACGATATCGATGTAGGGGTAAACAACACCATTTCCAAATTCGCCGACGATACAAAAATAGGAAATACAGTCCTGAACGAAGATGATAGAAATGCGTTGCATTTGATTTAAACAAGATATCAGAGTGGTCGAAAAAATGGCAGATGCCCTTCAATGTCGATAAATGTCAGGTGCTGCAGGTTGGTAGCAGAAATATGAAATACAAATACGAAATGAATGGCAAACAAATAAAAACCGCAACGGTAGTAAAAGACCTAGGGGTACTAATATCTGAAAACCTAAAAACTTCCGACCAATGTATAGCAGCTGCAAATAAGGCAAACATAGCATTGGGCTTTATTAAACGAAAATTTACATATAAACATGAAAACGTAATAGTGCCACTGTTCAAAAGTATGGTGAGGCCCCACCTTGAATATGGTGTGCAGTTCTGGTCACCTTATCTGATCAAGGACATTGTAAGACTCGAGTCAGTACAGCGTAGAGCGACGAAGATGATACCCTCATTAAGAAATAAACCATATGAAGAAAGACTTAAACGATTGAACCTGTTCTCATTAAAAAAGAGGAGGTTGAGGGGTCAGCTTATTGAGTGCTTTAAGATACTAAAAGGTTTCGACAAAGTCGATGTAAATGCACTATTCACATTAAACAATACAAATCAAACTCGCGGAAATGGAATGAAAATAAAACCAAAAAGGCAAACCTAGATGTCACAAAGAGTTTCTTCACCTACAGTGTGGCGACAGAGTGGAATAAACTACCAGCGAGAGTGGTGGAGAGCGACACAATAAACGCCTTCAAGGGAAGGCTTGACCTCTATCTGCAGAGGGCTGGGGTGATATGAATGAAAAAAAAAAAAAAAAAAAAAAAAAAAAAAAAAAAAAAAAAAATGTATGTATATGTATGTGTGTGCACTGTACAGTATGTATATATATACTGTATATATATGTGTGTATGTATGTATGTATATATGTATGTGTATATATATATATGTATATGTATGTATGTGTATGTGTGTATGTGTATATATGCATATATGCATATTATAGTTTGTAAGGCCAGACTGCCTAGTAAGGACCTTGAGGTCTGTGTGGTCTGTGTATCTATGTAGCTCTATGTAGCTCTATGTAGCTCTCTCTCTCTTATTACGTTCGTTATTTACCCCTTCTAGTCCTAGAGGAAGATGATAAGCTGAAGCAAATCGTCTAATGGTAACCAGAAGAGAATGGAATTAACGTCATTGTGTTAAAAAGAGGTTAATGGGTTTGATACAATATTTTCAGCATAATATTTTCCTTTACGACGTGTTCATGGACTCCACTGCCCCGGAGTCTGCATAATGTTCACTATTAATTATTCTTAGTGGCTAGGGCTAGAAGAATTAATGTGATTATTATTAGTATTATTAGTAGTATTATTAGAATTATTATTATTATTTTTATTATTATTTTTATTATTATTATTATTATTATTATTACTTGCTATCGGTCGACATCTAAATAGCACAAAACGTCCTAACCTCGCCAAACTAATGGAACGTATGTCTTAAAATCTCAAAACTAATGTGGCTTAACATGAGGGAGAAGGTGTCAATTGATGGAGTTGTTGTTGTTGTTGTTGTTGTTCCTCAAGCTGCCTGACCGAACAGCCCCAAGGCCCCGAATAAGGCCAAGGCCATAATCGAGCGCCCCCAAAGAACCCTCCCTGCCGACCACAATAAAGCCTGGGTGACCGAAGCCACTCCATGGCGGGGAGCTAAGGAGGGTGCGTAAACGCCCGGGAAACCAAAGCCCCACCCAGGGCCCTGTACCCCTCAGCAATTATGAAGAGAAAGTTGAGGGGCAAAGGAAAAATGTGACGCTTTGGCTTCCAATCATGATAGATTGGGAGGTCAATCCACGGAAGAGACGCCGTCACTTGAGATCTAGAACATATATAAGTAAAGGGAACAGTCAGAGTAAGCTATGGGTATGGCAGAGATCGCTCAGTTCTCACTCTGATAGACCAGCCCATCACCATCAATTGATGGAGTTGGCGTGTATGGTCGGTAGGACGGCTTTTATGGACCCCCACCTACAGCAACTAACACTCCAAGATTTGATACAGCTTAGGAGGGGTCTCTAGGAATTGGGAACCGACTATGTAAATTAACCCTTTAACTCGTATTTCCCATCCTAATATACATAACATCGTCGTATGGCAGCCAGAATAAACATTAAAGGCATCATTGATTCGCGAAACTCGGTCGATCTCATTTGAATATTCGAAACTAGGGCAATCGATCTAGCGCATGTGTGTGTGTGTGTGTGTGTGTTTGTCCGTGTGTGTGTGTATACAATGGATCTAGCCCGAGTGTGTGTGGGGGTGGGTGCGTGTGTGTGTGTATGTGTGTACGTGTGTGTGTGTATACAATGGATCTAGCCCGAGTGTGTGTGGGTGGGTGCGTGTGTGTGTGTGTGTGTGTGCGTGTGTACGTGTGTGTGTGTATACAATGGATCTAGCCCGAGTGTGTGTGGGTGGGTGCGTGTATGTGTGTGCGTGTGTGCGTGTGTACGTGTGTGTGTGTATACAATGGATCTAGCCCGAGTGTGTGTGGGTGGGTGGGTGCGTGTGTATATGTGTGTGCGTGTGTGTGTATACAATGGATCTAGCCCTAGCGTGTGTCTGTGTGTGTGTGTGCGTGTGTGTGTTAGGTATGGAGAAGTATGAGCCACACCTGTTACAAAACACCTGTATATAATTCGTCAGGTGTTCGAGAGGGGTTACTGTACACTCTAGAACATACATAGCTATAATAAAAATATGGATGATAGTTTTGGGTTTACGATTGGGTGACTTTCCTGAAAACCCGATCTTGAATAGAAAAATGTACAAATTCATCTTGAAAGGGGATCTAGGGTGCGTTATTTTAAGCTTGATGGAGGTCTATGGAACAAACTAACAACCTCCCCTCAACCCTTTCAATTAATCAGACTATTTTTCCTTCAATGCAGAATGTCACGGATTGGATACAAATGCATGTGTCTCACAGTATAAACTTTATCAATTAACCTTTCGACTACCACAGGGCTTTCCTAATCTGCATAAAATCGTCTAATGTTGGCCAGCATAGCATACATAATAACTCTCTCTCTCTCTCTCTCTCTCTCTCTCTCTCTCTCTCTCTCTCTCTCTCTCTCTCTCTCTCTCTCTCTCTCTCTCTCTCTCTCTATCTCTCTCTCTCTTCGCCTATTACTTTTGGTATTCATCTCTCTTATGGTAAACTGTATATTTTGAGGGTGGTCTGATTTCGATGAGTGTGTGTGTGTGTGAGAGAGAGAGAGAGAGAGAGAGAGAGAGAGAGAGTATGTATGTGTGTCGTGCAATCATCCTATATATATATCCTCATACATATACCGGTACAAATAACATGAATCAGCCCCCTATAATAACTCGTATCTCTCATAACAACCTGCACAAACAAACTAACTACTACGCTCTCTTGTAATATACGGGTGGAATGATCTCTTATTAGCTCTATCTAGAAATAATGGGGTGTCATTAAGGGGGGGGGGGGGCGTATTTATTTGCCCATTTATGTATCTTTCTTTATTTTTTTAGTTTCCTCCCTAGACCTCCATCAAACTTAAAAATACATCCGCCCAAGGCCTTCCTTCAAGATAAATTTGTACATTTTTCGATAGAAAAGTGTCCCGGTTCCTCTTAAATTACAGGCTCGCTGTCGCTCGCCAGGAAAAAAATCGACACCTAAATGACACTAAAAGTCTTAATATTAACAAAGAAATGGGGTAAAAGGACTTAAAATCGCCAAATTAATGGGCCGAACGTCTTATAATCTGAAAGCTAATAGGGCTAAACATGAGGAAGAAGGGGGACCAGAAAAACGACCCCTCTCCCCTTAACCCCTTCAGGGCGATGACGCCTTTCGCCGTGTTCTTCAGGCTTTCACTAGACCACTTTGTTCAGTTGAGGATGGACCTGTGGAGACAAAGGGAGAGTTGAGAGATGTTGTGGTCAGCCTTTGATGCCTAGAGTTGAGAGATGTTGTGGTCAGCCTTTGATGCCTAGAGTTGAGAGATGTTGTGGTCAGCCTTTGATGCTGGTTGAGAGATGTTGTAGTCAGCCGTTGATGCCTAGAGTTGAGAGATGTTGTGGTCAGCCTTTGATGCCTAGAGTTGAGAGATGTTGTGGTCAGCCTTTGATGCCTAGAGTTGAGAGATGTTGTGGTCAGCCTTTGATGCCTAGAGACCCTTCCTAACCTGAGTATAATTGTCTAAAACTAAACACGAGGAGTGAAAGGTCTTAAAATCGCCAAGCTAATGGGGCTAAACATGAGGGAGAGGGGGGTCCAGAAAAAGCCTCTACCTCCCCCTTAAATGTTTTTATTAAATATTCCCCGCCCTCGTCTCAGGTGCATGTGTTGGCTACTGTACGGTCGCGCTAATAAGTCATTTCCCAGCTGTCATTACGTTTGGCTTGCTCTGTGCTGTAATAATATTATGTCTGTCAGATGTTGAGTAGTTTGGGTAAGTGTAGGAACATGTTTGTATATTTCACTCGATATGAAGAAATGAAGCTTAGATATTGCTGATTCCAATTATGGATGAAAACATACTTGGTGCCGAGACATCACTTTGGTCAGGTGAAGGTATTGAGGGATAAGCCTTTACAGCGGCACCTCGTATCTACATTCTACTTTTCCTATATTTCTGAAGAGTGTAGAGAGGGAAGAAGGGGTGTTGGAGACTTATTATCGCGACTGTACAGCAGCAGTGACAACATGGACTGAGTGAGGGTTGGTTGGAGGAAGTGTCAGTGAAGCAAAACATCAACAATGGTGGTGGCCGACTCTCCTCTCAAGGGCGAGACACATTATTGCAACAATAGACGATATTCACCAAAAGATATATGGATATGCCGCCCGCCATGTCCCAAATTCCGCCCCGGCGCCCCCGCATTCATGCTCTATATTCATAATGTTGGGCTTTAATAGGTGAATATGTACAGTATATGTAAGGGGATAGAGGCTGGTATTATGGTATATTAATTCCTTTATTCATTAATTTTTAGTTCCTCCCCATCGCTCTCGCTAGAAAACCCCTCGCTCGGGGGGGGGGGGGGGGGGACCTCAGCAAGCTTAAACAAAAAAAAAATCAAAAATCTCCCTTCAAAATAGATTTGCAATTTTTTCGGTAGAAAAATGGCCCGGCCAAAGGCAGGTTTCTCTTAAAATTACAGGCTCGGTAACCCTCGCCAGGAATACATCGACACCTAAAGGATACGAAAGGTCTTAAAACGTGACAAAGAAACCCCCTGCCAATAGAAGTGTAAAAGCCCTTAAAAATCGCAAAAAACTATTTACTCGCGCAATTAGGGGTCTACCTTTTTTTTCTTCTGGTTTTTTTTTTACCTTCTTCTTCCCCCTTCCTTTTCATCCCCTTTTATCTTTTCC
>CM064505.1:44125963-44138463 GCA_032716605.1 Paralithodes platypus
CATGTTTGCGAGGCTTAATCTGGCCTAAAAATTAATGAAAGGTAAGCAAACACCATATTGCTGCCACTACTAGGCCTACTACTCTCGTTAGTTTCATCTGCTGTATGTCTGAAACCTGAGGCATATCCAGTTAAACGTCACCACTTTCTTTCTCTTCCAAGGTCTCTACCGGGTGATACGTAGGTGTATGTTTTTCTCTGAGGGTTGCCAAGGCGAAATACTGGGGTCATTGATGCTTGGGGTCCAGCCTTCGTAGTAAGCATAAGTAGGCCTTTTTGTATTCAGAGGGGGAGGTGCTGGGCGTGCAGGAATTTTGGATATTATATTATTTTGATTGCTCTGCGTGGTGAAAATTAATTAATGCGTTTCATCTTGGATGTTATGCACATTGTAACTCATTTGACTATCGTTGAATTATTGGTCTGGTGTGTTGTGGGGAATAAAACAGTTGATTCTATTTACTTTTACTTCTTGTATATACAGTATATATATTTTGTATATATATATTTTGTTTTCAGACGCTTTCGAAGGAGACGATTCTAAGCGTGTGATGATTTCCGATTTTACATGTTTATATTTTGCACTTAGTGAAAAGAATAGTGGAGGCCAGCTGCTATATTTATAAAGAATAGTGGAGGCCAGCTGCTATATTTATTGAATGTGATGAATAATATGCGTTGTATACATCGATAACTGGTGTACTATGACGTGTCTAACAGAAACAGATTAACTTGCTCATGTAGTAATGTACACCCTATGTGGTGGATTGTGTTCTTTTATTTCATAACTATTTTTTTTATTTTAGTAAGCGTTATTTCCACATAGCGATTTTGATAAGTTATTTTGCCTTTATATTGTCTTTGTCCAAGTTTTGGTTTGTTTAGTTTGCAAGTATTTCATTTTAATTGGTATTTTCTCTCTTTTTCAGTGGTGTGGAATGTGGCGATGGGCAAGGGGAACCAGCTGACCTTGACGTTTGGTTGGTGTATAGCGTACCTTGCGACCCAGCCCTCACCTCCACTCTGTAGTCCGTTCATGCTAGGTTGGCCAGAAATCGTAACCCCTAACTCCTCATAACTCGAAAAGGACTAGAGTAATCGAGCTAATATTTCTACCAAATAGGATGACTTGGGTAAGGATTTTGTGTGGAAATTGACAGCTCATTTGTTCTAGCCCTTTTAAACTCAAATTGATATCATTGAATAATTTTGTCCATTTCAGGTTGTGCACATTGAAACCACGTTGAAGACAAATTTGAAATAGTGGCGAGAGAAGTGTGATGACATATTATTAATGAACACAGAGATCTCACTAAAGAATATATATATTTTCGACTGCTTTTTTTTAACACAAAGTGGAATGCAAGATATATAAGGCCCTAAAGAAGTACATAGATATTGAGTGCTGCTTTGAACGAGTATACTAATAGCATCACAAGATAATTTCAGGTAATATTTACAACTTAGGCCTCGATAAAGCTGATTAATAGTGAAATACCACGACTAACAAGTATATGAAAGTTTAGAAACCGCGTAAATATACGAAACAAGTTTAGAATAACAACTGTGATAGTGAGTCCGCATAGAAGGAGCCAGAAGTGAAGGCAATTGTTCGCTATAAGGGCGACAAGGAAAACAATCGAACTGGAAGACTTAGGAATAGTGATTTTAAGTCCTTCAAAGTGAAAATGAGCGTTGAGTGAAGGTCATTGCTCACTATAAGGGCGTCTAAAGAGTATACCAACATTGGAAGCTAATAATGCTGAGAGACAATAAGTGGAAGTGAAGATCTTAGCACACTATAAGGGCGTCTAAAGAGTATACCAACATAGGAAGCTAATAAGAGAGTCCACCTATGAGGCAATGGGTGGAAAGTGAAGATCTTAGCACAGTATAAGGGCCGCGAGGATGTCAGTATGGAGCGCGACAGACGAGGGCTCCGTCTGTCTGCGGGAGGGGCCGTGCTCACACTCCTCGCCTTCGTCGCCGCCTGCACCGCTACAGGGTCCCCCAACTGGGCCTCCTTCACCGGTATGTATATATTAACCCTTTCAGTAACAGGGAGCGGCCAACTTCCACCATTTACATCATACATACATATACACTATATATATACAGGTATATATATAATTATATATATATATATATATATATATATATATATATATATATATATATATATATACCTTTCAGTAACAGATATTCGACCAACTTTCACCATTTGGGCACTCGACGACGCATACAGACTAATAACACACACAACAAAGCCACTCCAACAGCTTCCTCTCTCTCCAACACACCATCTCCCCTCTCAACACTTTTCAGAAAGGATATACCTGACCTGACCTGACCTTGATGTCCACTAGTATCATTCGCCTCTTTTTACACTCATAAATTCTTACCCAAAACAGACATTCTGCAATAGTACCGGTAGTAGAGGATAATATGTAGTTTGGTCTTTGGATTTGACAGCCATATTCTTAGGGAACCCACCTCGCTTTTGTTTTCTCTTTCTCTCCCTCTCTTTTTGGCTTGTATTCATTCGGCCCCATTCAGCTTACTGTTTTAAGACGTTTACCCCTATCCAGGTGTCAATATTTTCCTGGCGAGCGGGAGCGAGCCAGTATATATATATATATATATATATATATATATATATATATATATATATATATATATATATTTGTTTTGATAGCAAGCTAAATTTGTACATTTTTCGATAGAAAAATGTCTCCGGCGAATCCGGATTTCTCCATACAATGCTGGCTCGTTATCGCTCGCCAGGAAGAAATTGACACTTGGATGGGAATAAACGTCTTAAAACAGTTGGCTGAATAGGGGCGAATGCATACAAGCCAAAGAGAGAGGGAGATAAAGAGAAAACCAAAGCGAGGTGGGCTCCGTTAAGGGGAGGTTTTTAGTTGATTCCCTAGACTTCCATCAAGCTTAAAATTACTCCCCCTTGACCCCCTTTCAAGATAAATTTTTACATTTTTCAGTAGAAAAATTTCCCGGCCAAAGGCCGGTTCCCCGTAAATTCAGGCTCGCTATCGCTCGCCAGGAAAAAATCGACACCTAAATGGCACGAATGGTCTTAAAATTGACAGAAATGGGGTGAGGGTTCTTAAAATCGCCAAAGTAATGGGGCAAGCGTCTTTAAATCTCACAAGCCATGGGGCTAAACATGAGGGAGAAAGAGGTTCAGAAAAAATCCTCCAGGTGGAAATCTCCCCTTAAGAATATGGCTGTCAGTATAAACCATAGTCCATTCATTATATATAAGTAGACGAGATATCTTAACTTCTATCCACGGTAACTCAAAAAGGGCTAAAACAAATGGGCCGTAAATTCCCACACCTATTCCCTGGCCGACTCCTCCTAAATGGTAGAAATATGAACTCGATTACTCTACTAGTTCGTGAGTTATGGAGGATAGAAATAAAGATCTCTCGCCAACTTGTCATAAATGGATTTTTTTTTTTTTTTTTTTTTTTTTTTTTTTTTTTTTTTAATAGGACGCATTTCTTTCCGTATTTCTGGATGTTATTAAACGATTTTATGCAGTTTATGAAAGAGCTCAATTATTCTATGGGGTCAAGATCAACTCAGCTATGATTCTGACTCCCACAGATCCTCCCTAAGCTGCATAAAATTGTATAATGATAACCAGAATCAAGTAATAAACATGTGTCATAATTATCAGGGAGTTAATAATTAAATGAATTATATAAATTACACACTCTAATAATAATATCAATAAATGGTCTGAATACTGTGTCCGGAGTATGAGGAAAAGGGGCTTATTTTGTGAAGACACGACAGTTTCGACACATTCTGGAGTCCTCTTAAGGGGGTACTGCTTATTTTGTTGGTCTATACAAAATTTACGGTAGACCTATTAAGACCTTTCGTGCCATTTAGGTGTCGATTTTTTTCCGGGCGAGCGACAGCGAGCCTGTAATTTTGGAAGGAATCGGCCTTGGGCCAGGACCTTTTTCTACCGAAAAAATTACAAATGTATCTGGAAAGGGGGGTCTAGGGGGTGTTATTTGAAGCTTGATGCAGGTCTAGCGAGGAAAATAAAAGGTAAATCAATAAATATGTATATAGACCAAATAAAAGGTAAATCAATAAATATGTATATAGACCAAATAAAAGGTAAATCAATAAATATGTATATAGACCAAATAAAAGGTAAATCAATAAATATGTATATAGACCAAATAAAAGGTAAATCAATAAATATGTATATAGACCAAAAAGCAAGCACTACCCTTTAAGCCTTCAATGTCTACAGTGTATTCCTTTAAGTTGTGTTCACTCTAAACCCTTTGTGTAATTCTTTTGCAGTCTACCCTCTAGGATATGGTGAGTTATTGTTTAAGGCACCTGTCATGCAATTTTCTTTATTATCACGCACTTGTACAATATCACCTTAAAAAAAAAAAAAATCCACTCCCTCCCCCCACACGCACACACGCACCTGCCGCTCTCTCTCTCTCTCTCTCTCTCTCTCTCTCTCTCTCTCTCTCTCTCTCTCTCTCTCTCTCTCTCTCTCTCTCTCTCTCACACATACACATCCTACTATTTTTTGCCCATTGTATTCGCTACATAGTTCTGGAATGCTGCTTTGAACAGGTGAAATCAACATATATATGAAAGCTAAGTAGACAAAGGTCAGTATATATATATATATATATATATATATATATATATATATATAATATATATAAAACTGTGGCTCGTGACTGCACATTAATATATTTAGGACTTGACTGTAGGTGATTGGTAACTGAGAGAAAGAGAGAGAGTGTGTGTGTGTGTGTGTGTGTGTGTGTGTGTGTGTGTGTGTGTTTGTGTGTATGTGGTGTACGTTGAGAGGCTAAACAGGAACTTTATCTGTGGCCTGTACATTAATTTAAGCCCCCGACTGTTGGTTATTAGCACCTGATTGGCCACATCCCGCAGAGTGGAGCTGTACTTGTTCTCAGGGTTCTATTAATTAACCCTTTCAGTAGTGTCAACCCTTTATTAGTCTGGCTAGCCACAGGCAATTCACCACTTGCGAATTTATTTCCTCATTTATATATATATATATATTTTTTGTTTATCAGTGTTTTAGTTTCCTCGCTAGACTTCCATCAAGCTTAAGAAAAAACACCCCCTAGATCCCCTTTCGAGATAAATGTGTACATTTTTCGGTAGAAAAATGTACCGGCCAAAGGCAGGTTCCTCCTAAAATTACAGGCTCGCTATCACACGCCAGGTACAAATAGACACCTAAATGGAACGAAAGGTCCAATTATTGCAAAAAAATGGGGTGAAAGGTCTTAAAATCGCCAAACTAATTAAACGAACGTCTTAAAATCTCAAAAAAACGAATGGGGCTAAACATGAGGAAGAAGGGGCGCCAGAACAGAATAACAAAAAACACATCTCGGCTCCCCACACTCAAAACACATCTCGGCTCCCCACACTCAAAACACATCTCGGCTCCCCACACTCAAAACACATCTCGGCTCCCCACACTCAAAACACATCTCGGCTCCCCACACTCAAAACACATCTCGGCTCCCCACACCCATTACGGATGTAGGAAATCATGAGTAGAAATACATTTATATGATTTTATGAAGCTTAGGAAGGATGTGTGGTAGCTAAAAGATATAAATGAGATAGTCTGCAGTCTGTTTATTATTAGATGTACTTCTTAAGGGGAGGTATTTAGTTTGTTCCCTAGACCTCCATCAAGCTTAAAATTACACCCCCTTGAGTCCCTTTCAAGATAAATTTGTACATTTTTCGGTAGAAAAATTTCCCGGCCGAAGGCCGGTTCCTCTTAAATTACAGGCTCGCTATCGCTCGTCAGGAGAATATTGACACCTGAATGGCACGAAAGGTCTTAATATGGGGTGAAAGTTCTTAAAATCGCTAAACTAATGGGGCAAACGTTTTATAATATCAAAAGCAATGGGGCTAAACATGTGGGAGAAAGGGGTCAAGAAAAAAATCCCTTAAGTGGAGATCTCCCCTTAATTAAGCTGAATAAAAGCGCTTAATCGTTCCCAGAGTATAATGAAAAGGAAAATTAAGGATAATGGTGGCTAAAAGAAATATATGAGATGGTCTGTTTAGCCTGTTTATTAGTAGATGTACAGTCGCGCTAATAAGTCATGTCCCAGCTGTCATTACGTTTGGCTTGCTCTGTGCTGTATTAATGTCTGTCAGATGTTGAATAGGGGTGGTAAGTGTAGGAACATGTTTGTATATTTCACTCGATATAAAGAAATGAAGCTTAGATATTGCTGAAACCAATTATTGATCAAAACATACTTGGTGCCGAGACATCACTTATTAGCGCGATTGTACTTCTTAAGCTGAATAAAATCGTTTAATCGTTGCCATAGTATAATGAAAAGGATATGTCACCGGTACTGAAGGGGTTAATTTTGGGTTAGAACAATGGAGGAGAAGAAGAAGAAGAAGAAGAACGCTCCGAAAGTTCTAGAACATTCGACTGGGATATTCCATCTTTTACAATGGCGCTAAATCACTATAGTCCGTTCATTCTAGGATGGGCAGAAATCGTAACCTCTAACCTCTGTAACTCGGAAAAGGACAAGAGTAATCGAGCTAATATTTCTAACGCATATAGAAAGACTTGCCTAGGGAATAGGTGTGGGAAATTGACGGCTAATTTGCTCTAGCCCTTTTGTTGAGTTACAGAGGTTAGAGAGTACGATTTCTGCCCAGCCTAGAATGAACGGACTATATATACATTCTGCCTGATCATGAAGGAAAAAAAAAAAAAAAAAAAAAATCTTCCGTCCTTACAGCCAATGCGGATCTGGGGGGTAAAATAACTGGTTAGGACCGATACGTGTTCTTCATAAAAAGTTCTACTGATGTTCACGTGAACGGCGAAGTCCGCTCACATGAACGCTCCCTTGTTGGCCTTAAGGGGAGATGTCCACTTGAGGGACTTTTTTCTTGACCCCTTTCTCCCTCATACTTAGCCCCATTGTTTTTCTAATTTTAAGACGTTTGCCCCATTATTTTGACGATTTTAAGGACTTTCAACCCATTTTTGTCAATTTTAAGACCTTTCGTGCCATTTAGGTGTCGATTTTATCCTGGCGAGCGACAGCGAGCCTGTAATTTAAGAGGAACCGGCTTTCAGCCGGGACATTTTTCTACCGAAAAATGTACAAATTTATCTTGAAAGGGAGTCAAGGGGGTGTAATTTCAAGCTTGATGGAGGTCTGAGAAAAACACTAAAAACCTCCCCTTAAAGGGGGTAGGGCTTGTTTTTTGGTCAATATCATTATCTCTAAATATGTTATTGAGTTTCCTCGGTAGAGCTCCATCAAGCTTTAAACAAACAAACACCCCCTAGACCCCCTTTCAAACACCCCCTAGACCCCCTTTCAAACTAAATGTGTACATTTTTCGGTAGAAAAATGTCCTGGTCTAAGGCCGGTTCCTTCTAAAATTACAGGCTCGCTATCGCTCGCCAGGAAAAAATCGACACGTAAATGTCACGAAAGGTCTTAAAATTGACAACAAATGAAGCAAAAGGTATTAAAATCGCCAAACTATTGGGGCTAAGCATGCGGGAGAAGGAGGACCAGAAAACCGACCTAAGTCCCCTTAAGTGAAGCTCTGGCCTTGGGAGCTAATTGGTAAATACAGTAGTTGGTAGTTTGGGCTTCAAATTATATTAGTTGACTGTGCTTGCGTGTGTGTGTGTGTGTATTATTAGTTGACTGTGCTTGCGTGTGTGTTTGTGTGTGTATTATTAGTTGACTGTGCTTGTGTGTGTGTGTGTGTGTATTATTAGTTGACTGTGCTTGTGTGTGTGTGTGTGTGTATTATTAGTTGACTGTGCTTGTGTGTGTGTGTGTGTGTATTATTAGTTGACTGTCCTTGTGTGTGTGTGTGTGTGTGTGTGTATTATTAGTTGACTGTGCTTGTGTGTGTGTGTATTATTAGTTGACTGTGCTTGTGTGTGTGTATTATTAGTTGACTGTGCTTGTGTGTGTGTGTATTATTAGTTGACTGTGCTTGTGTGTGTGTGTATTATTAGTTGACTGTGCTTGCGTGTGTGTGTGTGTATTATTAGTTGACTGTGCTTGCGTGTGTGTGTGTGTATGTATTATTGTTGACTGTGCTTGCGTGTGTGTGTGTGTGTATTATTAGTTGACTGTGCTTGCGTGTGTGTGTGTGTGTATTATTAGTTGACTGTGCTTGGTGTGTGTGTGTGTGTATTATTATTAGTTGACTGTGTGTGTGTGTGTGTGTGTGTATTATTAGTTGACTGTGCTTGTGTGTGTGTGTGTGTGTGTGTATTATTAGTTGACTGTGCTTGCGTGTGTGTGTGTATGTATTATTGTTGACTGTGCTTGCGTGTGTGTGTGTGTATTATTAGTTGACTGTGCTTGCGTGTGTGTGTGTGTATTATTAGTTGACTGTGCTTGCGTGTGTGTGTGTGTGTATTATTATTAGTTGACTGTGTGTGTGTGTGTGTGTGTGTGTGTATTATTAGTTGACTGTGCTTGTGTGTGTGTGTGTGTGTGTGTGTATTATTAGTTGACTGTGCTTGCGTGTGTGTGTGTGTGTATTATTAGTTGACTGTGCTTGTGTGTGTGTGTGTGTGTATTATTATTAGTTGACTGTGCTTGTGTGTGTGTGTGTGTGTATTATTAGTTGACTGTGCTTGTGTGTGTGTGTGTGTATTATTAGTTGACTGCTTGCGTGTGTGTGTATGTGTATTATTAGTTGACTGTGCTTGTGTGTGTGTGTGTGTATTATTAGTTGACTGTGCTTGTGTGTGTGTGTGTGTGTATTATTAGTTGACTGTGCTTGTGTGTGTGTGTGTGTGTGTATTATTAGTTGACTGTGCTTGTGTGTGTGTGTGTGTGTGTATTATTAGTTGACTGTGCTTGCGCGTGTGTGTGTGAGTGTATTATTAGTTGACTGTGCTTGCGTGTGTGTGTGTGTGTGTATTATTAGTTGACTGTGCTTGCGTGTGTGTGTGTGTATTATTAGTTGACTGTGCTTGCGTGTGTGTGTGTGTGTGTATTATTAGTTGACTGTGCTTGCGCGTGTGTGTGTGTGTATTATTAGTTGACTGTGCTTGCGCGTGTGTGTGCGTGTGTGTGGATATGATTATTATGCACTGGGTGTGGGAGAGGTTTTATTGTACCTGTTTGATGATGTTTATCTCCGGTAAACAAAGATTGAGGAGATAATGCGATCATCACTGTTTATTTGTTTGTGTATTTGTGTTGTTGAGCATGATATCTCAACACGTAATGTATGGGTTTACACGAAACTTTATTAGTACCTTCATTTGGTACCAGAATAGAAACAATTAACCCCTTCTGTACCGGCGACGTCTTTTTAATTTTATTCTAGTTTTATTTAGACGATTGTGTATGGCTTAAGAAGGATCTGTGGTAGTAAAAAGGGTTAAATGAGATAGTTCGAAGCCTGTTAATTGTTCGAGGCCCTTTTTAAACCGAATAAAATCGTCTAATAGTAGCCAGAATATAGTTAAAATGACGGCATCGGTAGTGAAGGGGTTAATATTTGGCCAACATCCCAAGACCACCACAGATCCTTTCTAAGCTACATAAAATCGTTCAATTATAACTAGATAAACTTGAATAAACTAATGAACGCGTATGGTCCTCCTGGGATTCGAACTCGGGACACCACACCCAGAACATAAGCATCTATAAACCATTACACCACCATGGGAAGGTTGGGGTACCCATTGTGAGACCTACTCGCTACCATAGGACTTTATAAAAAAAAAAAAAAATAAAATAAAAAAAAAAAAAAATAATAATAATAATAATAATAATAATAATAATGGTGATAATTGAACGGCCGCAATTGCAGGCTTAGGGATTCAACCTTCAAAATCATAAGTCCATTAAGTCCATTATCTCTAAAATGCATGAACAGGATCTGCCAATTTACGCACTAGTTTCCTCCCTATACATACATTGTGGTGTAACCCAAGCCACACAGACCCCACGACCCTGGCCTTTAGAACAGCCCACCACGCCAGGCCAGGCCTATAGACCGGGTTAACACTGAGGATAAGAAATGCATAATATTATAATGACTGTGATTACGCCCAAACTTAGCCCCCTCCTGCAGCCCTCGCCCCCCCCCCCCCCTCCCTCTCTCTCTCTCCTCCCCCCCCCCCCCGAGTACCCCTCACCTCCCGATTCCTTTCTTTTTTTATTAACCCCTTCAGGACCATGACACCTGTTTGCTGGCTACAATTAGACGACTTTATGCAGTTTAAGAATGATCTATGTTACTCAGAGGGTTGATTGAGCTCGCATTTACCCATTTGAGTCGTAGAGGTAGACAATATACTAAAGATAATCGTCGAATGGTAACCAGAATGCTATGAAAATGACGTGATAATGGTAACCAGAATGCTATGAAAATGACGTGATAATGGTAACCAGAATGCTATGAAAATGACGTGATAATGGAAACCAGAATGCTATGAAAATGACGTGATAATGGTAACCAGAATGCTATGAAAATGACGTGATAATGGTAACCAGAATGCTATGAAAATGACGTGATAATGGAAACCAGAATGCTATGAAAATGACGTGATAATGGTAACCAGAATGCTATGAAAATGACGTGATAATGGTAACCAGAATGCTATGAAAATGACGTGATAATGGAAACCAGAATGCTATGAAAATGACGTGATAATGGTAACCAGAATGCTATGAAAATGACGTGATAATGATGGTGGTGGTGAAGGGGTTTAGCTGCTGGTCTATTTTGTTCGCTGTTCCTCTTCTACACTGTAAAATATATGGGTTTAAATATATGGGTTTAAATATATGGGTTTAAATATATGGGTTTAAATATATGGGTTTAAATATATGAGTTTAAATATATGGGTTTAAATATATGGGTTTAAATATATGGGTTTAAATATATGGGTTTAAACATATGGGTTTAAATATATGGGTTTAAAGACGGTAGGAAATAATTATGAAATTGACCATCATAATAGGCCTATACGCTTTAAAGGTATCATAGATTGGTAGTCCGTACTTCTACTATATCAAGGTTTATAGACATTAATATCAAATAATGGTAAATTACTATTATTATACCCATTATTGTTTACATTGACACACTTATAATTAGTATATATCATACTGAGCACCTCACAACACCTACCCTTCACCTCTCTCTCTCTCTCTCTCTCTCTCTCTCTCTCTCTCTCTCTCTCTCTCTCTCTCTGGATGTGTAGCTCGATCCCTGTCCTTTAAATATGGTTAACCTTGGCTACCACCAGGTGATTTGTTTCCCCCACCACACACATGCACACACACACACCTCGCCATTCATCTCCATCGTCCATTTAAGGGGGAACGGGTGTATACTATATATTTCCTCGTGTATGTATCTATTTATCACTATTTAACCCTTTGAAGCTCTGACGCGTTTTAGCAGTTTATTTTGGCTAGCATTAGACGATTTTATGCAGCCTAGGAAGTATCTGTGGGTATTAAACGGGTAAATACTATCTCAATCAACCCTTTGACTTCCATATACCGTTACTAATCTGAATAAAATCGTCTAATAGTAGCCAGAACAGAACAGAAACGCGTATTAGAGCTTGAAAGGGTTAAGTTTCCTCCGTAAACCTCCATCAAGCTTAACAAACAACACCCCAAGGCTTTCAAAGGGCTGTCCTAAGCTGAGTAAACCCGACTAATGATAGCTAGGCTAGAATCAAAATGGCATACTCTGTTCGTACAAAGTCGTAGAAATGGAAAAGTCTAATATTATGAAATAGAAATATACAGAGACACACTATCTGTTAAAGCATACAGTACCGGTGACGTCCTTTTCAATATGGTGTGGCTACTAGTAGATGATTTCATTTAGTTTAGAAAGGGCCTCCAGCATTTAACAGGCTTCGAACTATCTCACTTAATCCTTTATATTACCTCAGATCCTTTTTAAACTGCACAAAATCGTCTAAATATAGCTAGAAACATAATGAAAAAGACGTCATCGGTACAGAAGGGGTTAATTGTAAGCCGTGTTTGAGTTCCGCAAGGATGGGGTTTAAAGGCTCCCTATATTAGTCGGGCTTGCGGGCTTAAAGGTTAAAAGTAAAAGTGACGTTGTTTACTTTTCTTCCTCGTCACACTAAACGTTTTAAGGGGGTTCTAAACGTTTTAAGGGGGTTCTAAATGTTGTAAGGGGGTTCTAAACGTTTTAAGGGGGTTCTAAACGTTTCAAGGGGGTTCTAAACGTTTTAAGGGGGTTCTAACCGTTGTAAGGGGGTTATAAACGTTTTAAGGGGGTTATAAACGTTTTAAGGGGGTTCTAAATGTTGTAAGGGGTTCTAAACGTTTTAAGGGGGTTCTAAACGTTTCAAGGGATTCTAAACGTTTTAAGGGGGTTATAACCGTTGTAAGGGGGTTATAAACGTTG
>CM064505.1:44140963-44168463 GCA_032716605.1 Paralithodes platypus
TCTTCCCGTCTTTCTTTCTTCCCCTTTTGCCTTCCTTCCTTCCTTCCGTCCTTCCTTCCTTCCTTCCTTTCTTTCCTTCCTTCCTTCCTTCCTTCCTTCCTTCCTTCCTTCCGTCCTTCCTTCCTTCCTTCCTTCCTTCCTTCCTTCTTTCCTTCCTTCCGTCCTTCCTTCCTTCCTTCCTTCCTTCCTTCCTTCCTTCCTTCCTTCCTTCCTTCCTTAAGGCTCGCTATCTCTCTCCAGGAAAAAAAATCAACACCTAAATTACACGAAAAGTCTTAATATTGACAAAGAAATGGTGTGAAAAGTCTTAAAATTGCCAAACTAATGAGCCGAACGTCCTAACATCTAAAAAACTAATGGGGCTAAACAAACATGAGGAAGTAAAGGGCCCAGAAAAACGACTCATCTCCCCTTAAATAAATATTTACTCTTTCTCTCACCTTGACCCAATCACCGCCAACCAATACTCCCTTTCCTCATTCCATCTGTCCTACCCTGTCCTTGCCTTGTGGATTAGCTATAAGAGGATTTTTGATCTGCGGTAGCTAAAAGATTGATCAAGATAGTCTGTAGCCTTTTTATTAGTCTTAGAGGTCCTTCCTAAGCTGAATAAAACCGTGTAATTGTCGCCAGAATATAGTGAAAAGGACGGAATGGGCAAATGGTAGATAGGTTTCAGAGTGCAATAAGACCCGATGAGATATATTGGCTCTAATTCATGATAGGTCGGATTCAAGGTTACAAAATCAAGTATGTTATAAGTTAGCTAAGATTGGGTGAGGTACGATAGCTCTGACTCGTGATAGGTTGGGTTTAGGGTTAGAATATTAAGTTTGTTGTAAGTTAGCTAAGATTGGGTGGGGTACGACTGCTCTGACACATAATAGGTAGGGTTCAGACTTCAGGGTTATTTGTGAAATCAAGTATAAGTTAGCTAAAATTGGGTGGGGTACGACTGCTCTGACACATGATAGGTAGGGTTCAGACTTCAGGGTTATTTGTGAAATCAAGTATAAGTTACCTATAATTGGGTGGGTACGACTGCTCTGACACATGCTAGGTAGGGTTCACGGTTACAATGTCAAGTATGTTATAAGTTTGCTAAGATTGGGTGGGGTATTACAGCTCTGACACGTGATAGATAGGGTTCAGGGTTAGCTGTGAAATTATGTATAAGTTAGCTAAGATTGTGTGGGGTCTGACAGCTCTGACTCGTGATAGATTGTGTGGGGTCTGACAGCTCTGACTCGTGATAGATTGTGTGGGGTCTGACAGCTCTGACTCGTGATAGATTGTGTGGGGTCTGACAGCTCTGACTCGTGATAGATTGTGTGGGGTCTGACAGCTCTGACTCGTGATAGATTGTGTGGGGTCTGACAGCTCTGACTCGTGATAGATTGTGTGGGGTCTGACAGCTCTGATTCGTGATAGATTGTGTGGGGTCTGACAGCTCTGACTCGTGATAGATTGTGTGGGATCTGACAGCTCTGACTCGTGATAGATTGTGTGGGGTCTGACAGCTCTGACTCGTGATAGATTGTGTGGGGTCTGACAGCTCTGACTCGTGATAGATTGTGTGGGGTCTGACAGCTCTGACTCGTGATAGATTGTGTGGGGTCTGACAGCTCTGACTCGTGATAGGTTGAGTTCTGGGTTAGTTGTGAAATCAGTTGAGTTATACGTTATCTGTAAAATCGATTGAGGTATGATGGTTGTAACTTGTGATAGGGATCTGAGTTAGCTATAAGATTGGGATAGGTACCGTAAAGTAACCTACTTTAGCAGACTGATGATAGTTAGACATCAGTGTTAGCTAATAGATCGGTGTAGGTAGGATAGTTTGCATTCGAGTTAGGTAGGTATTTCGGTTTCCTTGTTCGATCTGGTAAGGCCCACCCCCTAGTTATAGTCTATTCGCTGTAAGTAGGAGATAAATCATAACCTCTAACCTTTGTAACTAAAAAATGACTTGAGTAATCGAGCTTTTATTTCTACCATTTGGGAAGAGTCAGTCAAGGAATAGATGTGGAAATTTACAGCCAATTTGCTCTAGCCCTTTTTTAGTTACAGAGGATAGAGGTCATGATTTCTCGCCTAATTACAGCGAATAGACTATACCTACAAGAACAAAATCCAAAACTCCATTCATAAAATAACACACCGAGATCGGAAACCAACGCAACGCCACCGAAGAATAAAATACTGGAGTAGCTGCCTCCCCCGTTGGTGTCGCAAGGTCTGTCATTATCATCACCCTATATCACCACTCTTGCTTCACAGCCTATAGCTATACAGTATAATAGTTTCCGTTGCTCAATCTCCGGTAAAGCCGCTGTCACACGAGCGTTTTTTCCGTTAATTTTCCACGAGCAAGTTTTTTTCTCGTATTATTTCGAGACATTTTCGCACGGATATCGGAAACTAGACTGAAGGTAGATTATGATAGACGGCTGAATTCTGATAGTGTAATTTTTAAAGCTTCCTGACCATAATTGCCCGTATAAATTGCTCGAAAAAAGGCTCGTGTGACTCTGGCTTTAGGGGAGGGGAAACACGAGATCCTGTACTAAGAGAGAGCAGCCATTGTTTTTTTTCTTTAAACGCCATGTTGGTGTTTTAATTGTCAAACAACGGTGTGGTATCTATTTTTGTATTACGTCAAATAGGGTTAAGTGGGTCAGTAAAATGGTCCCCTTTCCGTCAACTGCTGTATTCTGTAACTCTGGTCGGTCAAATTCCTGAGAGAAACTTGCATAAGATTTTTTTTTTTTTTTTTCCTATAATGATGTACCTGCAATCCAGTGGCCAATGACACGGCAAAATGATCTATTACTAAAGGTCCTGTAGTAACAGTATATATATATATATACATAAGAAATAGAAGAACCAGAAGCACTCTGTGTAAAGACATGTGCCTTATTCGCCTCCGCTTTCCCAAGGATGTATCGATTGCCACAATATATATATATATATATATATATATACGGTATATATAATATATATATATATATATATATATATATATATATTTTTTTTTTTTTTTTTTTTTATTATATTTATGTATTTATCTTATTTTTATGCTGGCGGGGAATTGGCATGTGTCCACCTTAATTACTCGGCTAGTACGGTCGCGCTAATAAGTCATGTCCCAGCTGTCATTACGTTTGGCTTGATCTGTGCTGTATTAATGTCTGTCAGATGTTGAATAGGCTGGGTAAGTGTAGGAACATGATTGTATATTTCACTAGATATGAAGAAATGAAGCTTAGATATTGCTGATACCCAATTATTGATCAAAACATACTTGGTGCCGAGACATGACTTATTAGCGCGACTGTACAAAAGAGCGTTATAGCCAAATATGCTGTTAATTATGATAACTTGGTAATCCTATGATACAGAGACATAGTAGTTTCTTATTTGGCCATTAGTTATTGAAAAATTATCTACTAAGGTTCCAATATTTCCGCCAAGTTGAAAAAAATCTATTATAATCATCTGTTTGCGAATTAATAACGCCCTGAGAATCGTGAGCAGCATTTGGACAGTTTATTCTGGCTACCATCAGACGGTTTTCATACAGCTTAGGAAGGATCTGTGTGAATTATAAGGGTAAAGACTATCTCAACAAACCTTCTGACATGACATCCATATACCTTCCTAATTATAAGGGTAAAGACTATCTCAATGTACCCTCTGACTTCCACATCCCCTTCCTAATCCCAATAAAGTCGTCTATTAATAACCTTAATAAACTGTCAAAGTGAACCATGGCGTCTTTTTACGTCTTATTCTGGCTAAATGTGGATGATTCTATGCAGTTTAAGGGGTAGTACTGGCTTTTAATGGACCCCCTTCTCCCTCATGTTAGTTTTGAGGTTTTAAGACGTTCGTTCCGTTAAGTTGGCGATTGTGAGACCTTTCACCTCATTTTGTTGTCAATATTATGACTTTACGTGCCCTTTAGGTGTCAATTTGTTCATGGCGAGCGAAAGCGAGCCTCTAATTTTAGAAGGAACCGGCCTTTGGCCGGGAAATTTGTCTACCGAAAAATTTAAACATTTATCTTGAAAGGGGGTCTAGAGGATGTTTTTCTAAGCTTGATGGAGGTCTAGCGAGGTTACTCAAAAATAAATTAATAAATTAATACTGTATATAGACCACACACCAAGCAGTACCCCCTTAATACTGTATATAGACCAAACACCAAGCAGTACCCCCTTAATACTGTATATAGACCAAACACCAAGCAGTACCCCTTAATACTGTATATAGACCAAACACCAAGCAGTACCCCCCTTAATACTGTATATAGACCAAACACCAAGCAGTACCCCCTTAATACTGTATATAGACCAAACACCAAGCAGTACCCCCTTAATACTGTATATAGACCAAACACCAAGCAGTACCCCCTTAATACTGTATATAGACCAAACACCAAGCAGTACCCCCTTAATACTGTATATAGACCAAACACCAAGCAGTACCCCCTTAATACTGTATATAGACCAAACACCAAGCAGTACCCCTTTAATACTGTATATAGACCAAACACCAAACAGTACCCCCTTAATACTGTATATAGACCAAACACCAAGCAGTACCCCCTTAATACTGTATATAGACCAAACACCAAGCAGTACCCCCTTAATACTGTACAGTATATAGACCAAACACCAAGCAGTACCCCCTTAATACTGTATATAGACCAAACACCAAGCAGTACCCCCTTAATACTGTATATAGACCAAACACCAAGCAGTACCCCCTTAATACTGTATATAGACCAAACACCAAGCAGTACCCCCTTAAGAAAGACCTATGTTACTCAAAAGGTTAAGTAATGGCATGTATCCCCCTTTGAGTCCTAGAGGTAGATGAAAACCTAAAGAAAATCGTCTAATGGTAACCAAAATATGATGATAATTACGTCATCGTGCTGAAGGGGTTAATTGACGACTTGCGAGTTTCATGCTATAAGGAAGTTAGAGCCGTGAACATCGATATTAAAATTGCAATAGTAATGTGGGTTTCTGATGGATAAAAAGTATGATCAATTTGTGTTTATGTGTTTATATATATGTATGATGACCGTAGTTGACCTGATAATTCTGCTAAATATTGATGGTCACAGCTCCAACCTCCTTATAGACCAAAACTCGCAAGGGGTCAATTGTTCTATTAACCCCTTCAGTACCAGGGACGTCCTTTTCTGGCAACTCTTAGACGATTTTATTCAGTTTAGGAAGGATCTATAGCCATTAATAAGCCTTCTAACTATCTCGACCAACCCTTTTAGCTAACACAGATCCTTCCTAAGCTGCATAATATCGTCTAAATATAGCTAGAATACAATATAACACACGTCGCTGGTACTCAAAGGGTTAATGTAATATATCAGATTAAAAAGGCAAAGTTCTAAGAAATATTTGAACTATTTAATGTGTGATGACTGATTATAAATTAATGTGTGATGACTGATTATAAATTAATGTGTGATGACTGATTATAAATTAATGTGTGATGACTGATTATAAATTAATGTGTGATGACTGATTATAAATTATTCGAATATTAATTATAAAACACTTGCGAAAGATAATTAGGCATATGTGTGTGAGTAATATGTGTGTATGTGTATGTATGTGTGTGAGTAATATGTGTGTATGTGTATGTATGTGTGTGAGTAATATGTGTGTATGTATGTGTATGTGTGTGTGAGTAATATGTGTGTGTGTATGTGTGTGTGTGAGTAATATGTGTGTATGTGTGTGTGTATGTGTGTGAGTAATATGTGTGTATGTGTATGTATGTGTGTGAGTAATATGTGTGTATGTGTGTGAGTAATATGTGTGTATGTGTATGTATGTGTGTGAGTAATATGTGTGTGTGTGTGAGTAATATGTGTGTATGTGTATGTATGTGTGTGAGTAATATGTGTGTATGTGTACTTACTCTAGTTGTACTTACTCTAGTTGTATTGCGGGAGTGAGCATGCTCGTTATTTCCCGCCTCCTATATGTGTAGGTGTTATATGTATCGTTGGAATGGCTGTGGATGTGTGTGTAGTCTGTATTTTTTAGCCAATTGGCGACATCGGAAACGAAGGCTTAGGGTGGATCTGTATGGTACCATTCTCACTATAGACGGTACCGTCTCGCCCGAAGGCTTAGGTAGCCATCAGCTTAGGTGAACCATATGATACCCATCTCGCCTTGTACCATTTTTGCCAACCCCAGATGGGACGTCACAACGTCGTCCACTTATTCCAGGTACCTATTTACAGCTAGGTGAACTGAGGCTAACACATGAAAGGAGACAAGCCCAATTTGTCTCCACCCGGCCGGGGATTGAACCCCCGACCCCTCGTGTGTGAGACGAGAGCTCTACCTACTAGGCTAAGGGTTGTGTGTATGTGTATGAGTAATATGTGTGTATGTGTGTGTATGTGTGTGAGTAATATGTGTGTATGTGTGTGAGTAATATGTGTGTATGTGTGTGAGTAATATGTGTGTATGTGTGTTAGTAATATGTGTGTATGTGTATGTATGTGTGTGAGTAATATGTGTGTATGTGTATGTATGTGTGTGAGTAATATGTGTGTGTGTGTGTGTGTGTGATGGAGACAAGGAAGGAAAGTGTGTGTCAGGTGAGTGATAGAGGAGCTGTGTGCGTGTGTGTGTATGTGTGTGAGTAATATGTGTGTATGTGTGTGTATGTGTGTGAGTAATATGTGTGTATGTGTGTGAGTAATATGTGTGTATGTGTGTATGTGTATGTATGTGTGTGAGTAATATGTGTGTATGTGTATGTATGTGTGTGAGTAATATGTGTGTGTGTGTGTGTGTGTGTGTGTGTGTGTGTGATGGAGACAAGGAAGGAAAGTGTGTGTCAGGTGAGTGATAGAGGAGCTGTGTGCGTGTGTGTGTATGTGTGTCTTTGTATGTGTGTGTCTTTGTACCAGAAAAGGAAAGACGGTGTGGGTCCTGGTTAGTGATAGAGGATGTGTGTGTGTGTGTATGTGTGTGTGGTTGTATGTGTGTGTGTGTGTGTGTGTGTGTGTGTGGTTGTATGTGTGTGTGTGTGTGTGTGTGTGTGTGTGTGTGTGTGTGTGTGTGATATATAAAGAAGAAAGGTATGTGTGTATAGGTGTATGTATGTAAATATGGGGATGGGGGGGGGGGGGGGGGGGGGGGGGGGGGGTAGGTATTAGGGGAAGGAAGGTATATATGAGGGGTGAAGAAGGGGGGGGGGGAGGGGGGGGGGGTTACAGACGGTGTACACAGTATTTATGTGGGTCACTCCCTCCCTCTCACTTTCAACCCCTAGCACACACACACACACACACACACACACACCTCTCTCTCTCTCTCTATGTATCTATCTTTCTCTCTCTCTCTCTCTCTCGCTCTCGCTCTCGCTCTCGCTCTCTCTCTCTCTCTCTCTCTCTCTCTCTCTCTCTCTCTCTCTCCCTATCTATCTATATATCTCTGTCTCTCTCTCTCTCTCTCTATCTATATATATATATCTCTCTCTCTCTCTCTCTCGCTCTCTCTCTACCTATCTATCTATATACTCTCTCTCTCTCTCTCTCTCTCTCTTCTCTCTCTCTCTCTCTCGCTCTCTCTCTACCTATCTATCTATATATCTCTCTGTCTCTCTATCTATCTATATATCTCTCTCTCTCTGTCTCTCTCTCTCTCTACCATTAACGTATTATAATCACAGTTGATCTCTCCCTCAGATTACCTTATACGGATCATACCTTTCATCACCCATACTCATCACTACCACCACCACGCCAGTCATCACCATTATCATCACCACATCTTCATCACTATTATCATCACTCAACATCGTATATCCTCACCACCACCACCGCCATCACTACCACCACCACTCCAGTCATCATCACCACTATCACCACCACATCTTCATCACTATTATCATCACTCAACATCGTATATCCTCACCACTACCACCATCACCATCACAGCACCATCACCACCATATCTTCATCATTATCATCATCATGCCCCCACCACCACCACCACCACCTCCCCCACCATCACCACCACCACTACCACACCCACATCACTATCATCATCACTCAGAATCATACCCTCACCATCACCACCACCATAACATCATTATAACCAACATGACCACTTTTGCCACCACCACCATTACACCCTCTATCACCATCACCACCACCAAATCCACCACTACCACCACCTTCACCACCACCAAATCCACCACTACCACCACCTTCACCACCACCAACGTCAGCATCACTATACAGTACTCTATGTTTCTTAACCCCTTCAGTAGGCGAGGACACGTTTATTCATAATATACTGGCTCTTATTGGACGATTTTATGCAGTTTAGGAAGTATCTCTTGGAATTAGAGGGGTATAAACTGTATTAATAAAATTCTAAAACTTCCAAAATTCCTTCCTAAGCTCAAAATATACTCTAAGTATAGCCCAATTTAAAATGCGAAATTGGTCCTCGAAGTCATAAAGGGTTAACCTGTCAGACACTATATTGTTTTTTCTCACCTTGCTTGCTCAGCTGTTGCGACTATGCCAATATTAAAATCTTAGCATATATATTATATTTACATACTAATATAAAGTGTGTTATATTGTCATTAAGAATCAATAAAACAGGTGCAAGAGGATGTGTTTCCCCTTAGGTAAATAAAAACTCAGAATAATTATAGATGATATTGGCAAGCACTTTCCTACACAAATAGAATAAGACCTTTAAATCCACGCGGCGTACAAATCTATGTTTGTGGTAAAGGCAGGAACGTTTATACTCCTCTTGTCTGCTCTCCAGGTGTGTCGAAACGGTCGTGTCTTTGCGATAAACAGAATATTTCGCCATGTTTGTTTAAATGTGTCAGTGTATTATTAATGTTTCTGTAGACACAAACACACACCATACACATAACGCATAATATACTGCTTATTGTATTATAATGTATGTTAATGTAATGTATACATATAGAAGAATGATTGAAAACTACCCCATCATCACCATAATATATAAATTAATAGACCCCTAAAATAGCCACTATCCCCTTAAGTTTAAATATTAGATCAGCTACCCACTACACAAACAGCAGCACTCAACCTTCGCCTCAGACCCGTTCCTGCATACAAACAAGCACACGCAGATATTTGTAGTGTGTTTGTTCTTGGTGGACTCTAGTTCTTGTTGTTGTTGTTGCTTGTTGAGGGTTGGTTAGCCGTTCTCAATGTCGGTAGTAATAAACGCGTGGGAATTTTGTCGTTAATCAATATCAAACTGTTCTATGTTCGTTTGATCTAAGCTAAGTGAGAAATTTGTCACGTTCATGTTTTGATTGCCGAGTTGTGATTTGATTTTCACACACACACACACACACACACACACATATATATATATATATATATATATATATATATATATATATATATATAGCCTTTTTACCTTCTAGATCATAATTGATGCCTCAGAAATTGCGCATTATTGTCTGTTGTAAGGAACTATACCTAGTGTGAGCCAGTATAGTCGATGTATGTGGCAGGGTTTATTGGGCCGTGCTACACATCACTTCAATCAAGGAGCTGTACAGTCTGTCAGGGTTGTGTCTTTAAGTCCAAGTTTGCCCTTTTCCAGAAACAGAGTATAGTCTATGGGCGATTTTAAGATCTTTCGCCCCATATCTTTATCAATATTAAGACCATTCGTGCCATTTAGGTGCCGATATTGTTGGGCCAGATTCTGAATCATATTGTCATTAGTATTGTTTTGAATTGGGAATGACAAAGTGCTTCCATGTAATGTGGTGTCTTCAATGCATACTAAACTATTGTTTTTGTATTAGGAAGTTTCTCTAGCAAACCAAAGTGTAAAATATAATTATATCCATTAACATTTCGCCCCACACCTATCAAATAAAATCGTCTAATAATATCCAGAATAAAATGGAATAGATGCCCTGTTTCTGAGAGGGTTAATAATACATATGACCTATCGTCCGTTCATTCTAGGTTGGGTAGAAATCGTAACCTCTAACCTCTGTAACTCAAAAAGGGCTAGAACAAATGAGCTGTCAATTTCCACACCTATTCCCTGGCCAAGAAGTCTTCCTATTTGGTAGAAAAATGTGCTCGATTACTCTAGTCCTTTTTTGAGTTACAGAGGTTAGAGGTTGCGATTTCTGCCCAACCTAGAATGAACAGACTATAGTTATGTTGACAATCTGCCCCCCCCCCCCCCCATGTCACCAAGCTGTCATATCCGTCAAAAGTCAAGCTTCATATTTGTTTATCATCAATCTCGCTCTGTGTGTATTTGTCTTTGCTTGTGTGTAGGCGTGTGTGTGTGTGTGTGTAAGTATGTAGGTGTAGGTATGTATACGTGCGTGTGCGTGTGTAAATATTTGTGTGTGTGTTTGTCCTCGTATATGGGTAGTTGGGTGTTTGTATGTGCGTGTAAGTTTGTGCTTGTGTATGTACTTATAAGTGTTTGTGCGTATGTATGTGTGTGTGCCAGTGTGTGTGTTTATCGTTGGTTGGGGGCATAATCATGTATCTATGTGTGTTTTGGGGTTTTGCTTTCTGTGTGCGTATTGTGTTTGTGAGTGTGCAGACTTGAAATGATTTATCGCAGTCGATGTTTAATGATATAATTGTTTCAACCCATCCTTAGTTATGAAACTTAGGAAAGGTGTATGGCAGCTAAAAGAATTAATTGGTAGACGTCTTCCCTAAGCTGAATAAACTCGACTAATAATTGCCAGAATATGATGAAAAGGATGTGACTGGCACTGAATGGGATGTGTATATTATTTAATAGCTATATAGATACTGTTGACCCCACCCCCACTGAAGCTTTGACCCCCAAGTCAGCCTGTATAAGAGAGTGTGTTTCTGGCATTATACCATCTTATTACCAATGGAAATACTAAGACTCGCTGAAAAAAAATCAGCTCTGTATGTGCACGCGCGCGCGAGTGCAGAATTTCATTGAAATATTTGTAAAATCATCTCACTCAAAATTGTTCAAATTTCCCGCAATTTTTGCATGGCGTATTCTACGTGCATCCCCTACAAGAAAATGATCTAATTTTACCATATTGCATAATAGAAGGGGCTGAAAAAAGTATTTAATATATATGTTTTTTTTTAGCCAACAATTCAACCTAAACAATGTCGAATCTTGAAAAATATGTGAGATAATGCCATTATCTCTGCATTTTCCAGTTGCTATATAGTCCTATATGTAGTGTGTAGAAGGGGAATGAATTTGAGCAATAAACACACAAGTAGATGATCTCGTAAGTGCCAAAATAGGATCTCTGGCAAGCTAAAATCAAAGATTTTCACACACCAAAATACAATTTTGGAGAGATAGAATAGTTAGTCCTCCTTAGAAAACGTTTTCTATCATGGCGCGCACATAGACAATGGAGTTTAATGACCAACTAAACAAAATTTTCATCAGGGGCAAGCTTTGTAGAATTATTTTAGACAATTATTTACCAAAATCCATGATATTGGGGCCCCCCCAAGGGGGTGTTAGGAATGTCATATGGGTGTTTATGCCCTCATATGATAATTTCTATTGCTTACAGAAGCCCTTTAGACTACAGACACAAACAAACATTTTGGGTGGCTGAAAGATTTTGTTTTATTTTTTTGTGGGTCGAGGTCGAACCCCCGGCCCGGGGGGTTATTGATGCGATATGTTTTTTTGTTCCCTCCTATGCTATTCTCCTATGTTGAAAGAAGCATTATAGAACAAGAACAACAACAAAAATCGAAATTTTGATTTCTGGGCTCAGCAGAGGGTTCAGCCTCCCCTTACTGTATTTCTGGGCTCAGCAGAGGGTTCAGCCTCCCCTTACTGTATTTCTGGGCTCAGCAGAGGGTTCAGCCTCCCCTTATGTCACCAAACTGTCATATCCTTCTAAACTTGCCCTTGTCATTTGTTTAATGTCAACCACTACACTGAGAGTGAGGGAGAGAGAGAGAATATATATAGCTAGGAAGAGAGAGGGAGAGTGTGTGTGTGCGGGTGTCTATGTGTGTATGTGTGTGTGTGTGTGTATGTGCTTGTATGTGCTTGGAGGGAGGAGGGTCACAGTTCACTTCCGCTAAGCTCTCTCTCTCTCTCTCTCTCTCTCTCTCTCTCTCTCTCTCTCTCTCTCTCTCTCTCTCTCTCTCTCTCTCTCTCTCTCTCTCTCTCTCTCTCTCTCTCTCTCTCTCTCTCTCTCTCTCTCTATCTCTCTCTCTCTCTCTCTCTCTCTCTCTCTCTCTCTCTCTCTCTCTCTCTCTCTCTCTCTCTCTCTCTCTCTCTCTCATTTTTCGGTAAATTAAATCAGCTGTCTAAAACATAACCCAAAATATGGTGGCTTGCTATCGCTCGCCAGGTTCAAATCGACACCTGAATGAGGATAAACGTCTTAAAACAGTAGATTGAATGGGGTAAAATGGCTACTACCTAGAAATAAATAAAAAGCAGGTCGGTCCCCTTAAACAAGATAACAATCAGAAATACTGTATCAAGGTAAGGGAAATACTGTATCAAGGTAAGGGAAATCCAATAAAGTCTTCTCGATATCGGAAAACCTCGACCACAGTATTTTGCTGGCAGGAAGGAAGGAACCTTGGTAGGTTTCATAAAAGGTTGAAACCATTGACAATATATAAATACAGAGCTTGGAGGCATACTTTCTAGCAGGTCATATCTTGGTCGAGGAAAAAAACGTGAGGTTGTAACACACACACACACGCACGCACGCACGCACGCACGCACACACACACACACACACACACACACACACACACACACACACACACACACACACACTGTATATATAATATATAATGTAATATCCTATATCAGATCATCTCTATACCAGTAAAGTTTAATACACTACTTTAACCCATTCAGTACCAGGGACGGCCTTTTAATTCTGGCAACTAGTAGACGACTATATTCAGCTTACGATGGACCTCTAGCAATAATATGGCTTCAAACTATCTCAACCAACTCTTTTAACGACCACAGATCTTTCCTAAGCTCCAAAATATCGTCTAAATATGGCTAGAATAAAATATAACATCCGTCGCTGGTACTCAAAGGGATATCTTTAATAATCTACTGATAGTCTTATATATTTCCCTCTTCCCAATCATCCTCCATCTCTCATATCCCCCCCCCCCCTTTATCTGTGTTGTGTCCCATTATTCCCCCTCCTGCCTGCACTGCCCACATTACTGACCCATAAAGGGGTATCAGGATCACCATCACTGATAAGCCTCACATAAACAGACCCACGTCATGGGTAAGGGATATATGTTCAATTTGGTGTTGCAGAAGTGTTAAATATATATACTGTATACAGTACTGTATATACCGGTATATATATATTTTTTTTTTTTTTTTTTTTTCATTACACTCAAATCCATACAGTACAAATCCATTCAGTACAGTAATACTGGTGCATAATAGATTACTTACCATACGAGTCTAAGTTCTATATAATGAAATACTGTATATAATATCATCCCGTTCGTTAATAATTATTGAATATAGATAACTATTCTAATAGCCATGTACAAGAATAGAAAGCATACAAATTATCAGGTGTAAAATGATTTGGTATGAAAATTGATATAATATACTGTATATGACATAGCGTATAAATGATGATCTATGTAATGATGAGATATAACTAATGATAACACACATTGAAAAACAGAATATATCTGATGGGAAAACCGACTAAAGCTTGTAAAATTAGCCTTATGCAGTTAACCCTTTCAGGATCCAATGCGCATTTCTTTTCTGTTTTCTGGTAATTATTAGACGATTTTATTCAGATTAGGAAGGGTATGTGGAAGTCAGAGGGTTGATTGAGATAGTCTTTACCCTTTTAATACCCACAGATCCTTCCTAAGCTTCATAAAATCGTCTAATGATAGCCAAATTAAGGGGACATGGGCTGTTTTCTTGGTCACCCTTCTTCCTCATGCTTACCCCCAATAGTTTTCAGATTGTATGACGTTCGGCCCATTAGTTTGGCGGTTTTCATACCTTTTGCCCCATTTCGTTGTCAATTTTAAGACCTTTTGTGCCATTTAGGTGTCAATTATTTCCTGGCAAGCGATAGCGAGCCTGTAATCCTAAGAGTAACCGGCCTTTGGCCGGGCCGAGAAATGTACAAATTAATCTAGAAGGGGGATCTGATGGATGTTTTTTTTAAGTTTGATGGAGGTCTAGGGAGGAAACTAAAAAAATAATAATAAACAAATGAAAAAAATCTACCAAAAAGTAACCCCCCCCCTCCACCCCCCTCCTTAAACTGCTAAAACGCGTCAGAGCTTCAAGGGGTTAAAATCCTATTTCCGTGGATGGAAAGGAGAAGGGTTGCACGGATTCATGGACAAAATGTACATGCAAGGTATTATAATAACTAATTAAGGAGGGATGGCCGTATTTATTTGCTCATTTATGTATAGTTTTAATGTTTTTTTAGTTTCCTCCCTAGACCTCCATCAAGCTTAAATAAATACCCGCCCAAGACCATCCTTCAAGATAAATTTGTACATTGTTCAATTATTATTATTATTATTAGTATTAGTATTAGTATTATTATTATACAGTTCTTCTTCTTCTTCGTTATTTTATACTTCTCCCCCGTTTTCTAAATCCCGAGGGCCACTTAGCTATCCCTGACTTAGTGCCCAAGGCCAAAACATCAAACCTGACATGAGTTTACATTTCACTGTGCACTCTTACTTGTTTGCTAAAGCTTTACCCATTAAACTATTTTCACCGCAATGACTCATGGCTTTTTCTCGGCGATATTTGCTAGCTCCTATGACCTATCTACTGTATATATCTATTGCTTGACGCCGTGATCCCCGAAGGGGTGGCCACGAACGAACCGCCCCCATGCACCTCTGTCCCCAGTCAGTCGACGCCCCTCCTCCCAACCAGCATCGCCTTCATCCATATACTTCCTCATTCCATCCGTCCACCTCTCTTTCCGTCTTGCTCTCCCTCTCTGTCCTTCAAGCTCGCTCTCGTACACCTTCTTCGTCATTCTCTCGCTTCCCATACGTTCCATATGGCCGAACCATCTCAAGGTGTTCCTTTTCACACTTTCCAGCACATCTACCTCCACAACACACCTCCTTCTTACTTCCTCATTCGTCTGTCTATCCTTCCATATAACTCAGCACGCACTTCTCAAATAACTCATTTCCACCCCTCTCACTCTTGGTCTGAGTCTCTTCTCAAACGTCCATGCTTCGCTTCCGTAAGTCAGTGTCGGGATTACCACACTGTCATGCAAGGACTTCTTCACTTCCATACTGACCACCCTATTTCTTGTTACTGCTTTCAGCGTTCCTACAACCCTCTTCCCCTGTTGCACCCTCTCCCGCACGTCTTCATCCATAGTCCCATCTTAACTCAACACACTGCCCAGATACTTAAATAAGCTGACAATCTCCATAGCCTGACCGTTCAACCTCACCTCACACTCTGTGGCTTCACCCCTTTCGAAGACCATAACCTTGCTCTTCCCCGCATTTACCTTCAGATTCTGTTTTTCGCACACTGTTCCAAACACATTTACCAGACCCTGCAACTCCCATTCATTATCGCTCATCAGAACTGTATCATCAGCAAACAGCAGTACAGGCATCTTCCACTCATTTCCCTCCCTTATCAGCGATACACCAACATCCACTGCTCTTCCTTGTATTTCTTTCATGACTCCATCCATATATACAGTAAACAACCACGGGGACATCACACACCCCTGTTTCAACCCAACATTCAGGTCAAAGAACTCGCTCTGCTCTTTCTCCACACGTACTGCCGCCTTTGCACCCTCATACATGCTCTTCACTGCTTTCAGCAACTTGCCATCTACTCTGTATATTCTAAGTACTTTCCACATACCTTCTCTATCCACTCTGTCATAGGCCTTCTCCAAGTCCATAAAGGCAACATACACCTTATGTTGCTTCTCCAGATATTTCTCCGCAACACAATTCAGGGTAAAATTCTGTTCTACACATCCTCTTCCCTTCCTAAAACCTCCCTGCTCGTCACCTATCCATTTCCCCGTTCTCACTCTCTCTCTCAATCACTACCCTAATGTGTAGTGGATATATACACAATGGAGATATAAAGTACATATACTGTATACAGTATACTGTATATTATTTAGGGAATATATATATATATATATATATATATATATATATATATATATTATATATATATATATATATATATATATATATATATATATATATATATTATATATATACAGTATATACATACATATATATATATATATATATATATATATATATATATATATATATATATATATATATATATATATATATATATACATATATATATATACATACAGTATACAGTATATATAACAAAAATATCCCATTCGGTGAACACATTATAAGGATTTGAACATTGCTTTTTTTATGATTAATTACAAATACTTAAACTTTGGCAGGAGTCATTATAATGATATAATTTGCTACTTGGGTAAATAATGAAGAATATGGATGATCAAGACAGTTTGAAAATGAGATATGAATGAAGACAAGTGAATAATTCCTTTGATAATAAGATCAAAAGAATTCTCAACATTATTCAGATCGTTTGATGGCCCCTGAGTTGAGATACCTGTCATTGATTATTCTCCTATTTACGTTTTTTTATTTTTTATTTGTATTATAAATATATTTATTTTTTATTGCTAAAATATCTTTGAACTTTGTGAATGCAACACTCTTCCATAAGCCTTTACTTAAAGTTTATGTTTCGTTTTTTAGTAATTAAAAAAAAATATATATATATATGTATATATATATATATATATTATATATATATATATATATATATATACATATATATATATATATATATGGATTAAGTTTATGATGTGATATTTACGAGCGGTGGCATTGAGTGACAGACGAGCCATGACTTGCCTGGCATATATCCAGGTTATGTTGGTGGACAACTAATAGATATGTCAACTCTGTCACCGCTGTATCTCTTAACCCCTTCTATACCGACGGCGCATTTTTAATTTGATTTCAGCTACATATGGACAATTTTATGAAGCTTAAGAAGGATATGTGGTAGTTAAAAAGATGAATTGGGATAGTTTGTAGCCTTTTAATTGGTACACGTCTATCCTAAGCTGAATAAAATGGTCTAAATATAACTGAAATCAATTAAAAAGTACGTCGCCGGTACAGAAGGGGTTAAGCCAAACGTAATGACAGCTGAGCCATGACTTATTTGGCCGACTGTACATCTCAGTTAAGCCTCTCTGGATCCTAAAGTGCCTTCCTAAGCTAAATAAAGTCGTTTGCTGATAGCCAGTATAAACGGAATAAATGCGCCCTCAAATACTGAAGGGGTTAAAGTGAGAGCTACTCAAACCACATCCTGCAGTAGAATAAAAGGGTTGATGACATATTAATTATTAAGATACTGCAATAAAAGGGTTGATGACATATTAATTATTAAGATACTGCAATAAAAGGGTTGATGACATATTAATTATTAAGATACTGCAATAAAAGGGTTGATGACATATTAATTATTAAGATACTGCAATAAAAGGGTTGATGACATATTAATTATTAAGATACTGCAATAAGTTTAAAGGTTAAAGCTTTCAATTCTTAGTCAATGATAAATTACTAGTAGGGTCTTTTATTACTAGTAGGGTCTTTTATTACTAGTAGGGTCTTTTATTATTACTAGTAGGGTCTTTTATTACTAGTAGGGTCTTTTATTACTAGTAGGGTCTTTTATTACTAGTAGGGTCTTTTATTACTAGTAGGGTCTTTTATTACTAGTAGGGTCTTTTATTACTAGTAGGGTCTTTTATTATTACTAGTAGGGTCTTTTATTACTAGTAGGGTCTTTTATTACTAGTAGGGTCTTTTATTACTAGTAGGGTCTTTTATTATTACTAGTAGGGTCTTTTATTACTAGTAGGGTCTTTTATTACTAGTAGGGTCTTTTATTACTAGTAGGGTCTTTTATTACTAGTAGGGTCTTTTATTACTAGTAGGGTCTTTTATTACTAGTAGGGTCTTTTATTACTAGTAGGGTCTTTTATTACTAGTAGGGTCTTTTATTACTAGTAGGGTCTTTTATTATTACTAGTAGGGTCTTTTATTATTACTAGTAGGGTCTTTTATTATTACTAGTAGGGTCTTTTATTATTACTAGTAGGGTCTTTTATTTCGAATACAAAACAACTTGTAAATATCGCAATGCACATGCAACCAAAATAATGGCACATTAGTAATATTAAATAATCCTTCAAAATAGTAACTATATTATATGATTATATGATTTTTGGAAATTCAATCAGTTTAGAAGCTTTCGATTACATGCACTGTATTGTATTAACGGGTTAAGGGTGCATGCTTAGTGATTTTGATGAGCGAGAGAGAGTGTGTGTCTGTGTGTGTGAGAGAGAGAGAAAGAGAGAGTGTGTATGAGAGAGAGAGTGTGTGTGTGTGAGAGTGTGTATATGTGTGAGAGAGAGAGAGAGTTTGTGTGAGTGAGAGAGTGTGTGTGTGTGTGTGAGAGTGTACAAAGTACAAAGGAGTACAAAGGAAATCAAGCAACAACAGATCTAGTGACCCTTCTAGGCTGCTTGTCCTCCAAAACACTGAGGATCAAGTGTCCAAACAGTGGTTTAGAGTGGGTAAGGGAACATTGGAAAAGGGAACTACTGCCCTGCCACTAACGTGGCAGGACTAGGAAGTTAGTAGGGGACATATGGGTTAGTAACTGAGGGGAGGATAAAATAAAGTTATTCATTTACAAACGCAGTCAGTCGCGGGTTTGATGCGAGATATTTGTCTAGCCGGAATTTAAATGAATCAACGGTGCTGCAGTCTATAACATCTCGGTGAAGCCCATTCCACAAGTTGACAACTCGATTGAAGAAGAAATTCTTAGATTCGTGTGAGTTAAAAGATTTACCAATAATTTTGCAACCGTTTCCCCGCGTGTAATTAGATTGGTCGATTGTGAAGTACTTACTACAGTTCATATTGTCGATGCCTTTGATGATTTTGAACACTTGAATTAAGTCACCTCTTAATCTGCGCTGGATTTAAAGGAAATAGATTTAATTCTCTAAGACGCTCTTCGTATGGTTTGTTCTTTAGGCTAGGTATCATTTTGGTAACTCTACGTTGAACTCGTTCTAGCTTGTTTATGTCTTTTTGGTAATAAGGGCACCAGCATTGAACGCAGTATTCCAGAAGAGGGCGGACTAAGGAATTGTAAAGGGTTAGGATTACGTCTTTGGATTTATGCTCAAATGATCTGCCTATAAAGCCAATTATTTTGTTTGCCTTCTTAACAACTTCTGAACATTGTTGACTCGGTTTTAGGTTACTCGATATTGTTACACCCAGATCGGTTTCTCTGTTTACATGTGTATATGTGTGAGAGAGAGAGAGAGAGTTTGTGTGAGTGAGAGAGTGTGTGTGTGTGAGAGAGAGAGTGTGGAGTGGTATATGTGTGAGAGAGAGAGAGAGAGAGTTTGTGTGTGAGAGTGAGTGAGAGAGCGTGTGTGTGTGAGAGAGAGAGTGTGTATATGTGTGTGTGAGAGAGAGAGAGAGAGAGAGTTTGTGTGAGTGAGAGAGTGTGTGTGTGTGAGAGAGAGTGTGAGAGTGGTATATGTGTGAGAGAGAGAGAGAGTTTGTGTGTGAGAGAGTGAGTGAGAGAGCGTGTGTGTGTGTGAGAGAGAGAGTGTGTGTATGTGTGTGAGGGAAAGTGAGAGAGAGAGAGAGCTAGTGCAGTAAGTGGTGCTGTCAAGTGCAGTTCTCCGCAACTCCTCGACTTACCACTTAAAACCCCACAGCTGTGACTGTTTTCTATATACACATACGTTCATACGGTACACACACACACACACACACACACGTATCTCTCTCTCTCTATCTCTCACACACACACATACAGTATACATGAGTTGCGTACTCATCTATGTAAACGCACACACACACACACACACACACACACACACACACACACACACACTAACACACACACACACACACAGTCATACAGAGAACCATGACTTAGCCTTAATGTGACTTACTGTACTCATAAAGGCATAATAATATATGCCCTCACCAAGATGGCATAGTCATGTATATAATTACTAAGCAAATAAACACTCTGTGAAGGAGTTTCGTATATTAACTACATAATTACAACACACACACACACACACACACACACATACTGTGTGTGTGTGTGTGTGTGTACGTATACTGTATACTGTACATTAATGTAATATAAATGCAATTGTTTTTTATATAATTTGGTTTTATGTTTGACTATAGCAATATACTTGAAAGTTGAAGGTAGATATTGTCCAACGTGCTTGCATCAGCCACAGGACATAGCGAGAGAAGGCTATTAGGAATTATAGGAAATGTTTAGTATCTGAAGGATGTTGAAGATTATGCTATCGAAATGTTAATGATGAAATAACATGTATATAATGATATATATATATATATATATATATATATATATATATATATATAAGAACAGTAATACTTAATAAACTGTTCAATATACCCATTATGAAGTGGGCACCATTTAATCTACTCTCTTCAGAAGCTTTGCACATATTTAAATAGATACACTATCCACACAGACCTTACGATCCAAACGAGGTGGCCAGTATTCCAGTAAAGATAAAAGAACCCCACATAAAGGAAAGTGGCAAACAAGGCTAGCACTTAAGAATAAGAGAGATAATTAATTTGAGTTGGCATGTTAATAATTATGTACACAAGAGAGAGAGAGAGATGTGGAAGAAACCGTATTGTTATTGTGTGTGTTAGAGAGAGAGAGAAATAGAGAGGGAGAGAGAGAGAGAGAGAGAGAGAAGGAACTTTATTGTTGCTGGTATTGTTGCCATTTCTTTTGTTATTATAATTTTAGTTGCTCATACTGTACTCTGTTGCGGATGTTGTTGTTGTTGTTGTTTGTTGTTGTTGTTGTTGTTGTTGTTGTTGTTGTTGTTGTTGTTTTACTTGTTGTTGTCTTTGATCGAGGTCTAGCGAGGAAACTCAATAATATATAAATAAATGTATGTATAGACCAAAAACCAAGCACTGCCTCCTTAAAGTTGTTGTTGTTGTTGTTGTTGTTGTTGTTTATATTGTTCCTGTTTTATAATGTGTACTGTTGTTGCGCCATAGTATGCGGGTTGCCGGGAAGGGGGGGGGGGGGGGTAAGTAAGAGAGGGGGGGAGGGGGTACATTAACGCTACAGACCCTGCAGTAAATATACACTGGACAATTGTGCTTATATTGTGCCACAGAGATTTTTGTTTTAGTAATTTGTACATGTTTAAACATTTTAGCCATGTTGATAATTAGCCATTGTATAATTGAGCCATTTAAGCCTAAACACTTGGTTTTGCCATTTGGACATTTACCAATATAGCCGTTTGCAGCCATTTGGACATTTACCAATATAGCCGTTTGCAGCCATTTGGACATTTACCAATATAGCCGGTTTGCAGCCATTTGGACATTTACCAATATAGCCGTTTGCAGCCATTTGGACATTTACCAATATAGCCGTTTGCAGCCATTTGGACATTTACCAATATAGCCGTTTGCAGCCATTTGGACATTTACCAATATAGCCGTTTGCAGCCATTTGGACATTTACCAATATAGCCGTTTGCAGCCATTTGCACATTTACCAATATAGCCGTTTGCAGCCATTTGGACATTTACCAATATAGCCGTTTGCAGCCATTTGGACATTTACCAATATAGCCGTTTGCAGCCATTTGAACATTTACCAATATAGCCATTTGCAGCCATTTGAACATTTACCAATATAGCCGTTTGCAGCCATTTGGACATTTACCAATATAGCCGTTTGCAGCCATTTGAACATTTACCAATATAGCCGTTTGCAGCCATTTGAACATTTACCAATATGCGTTTTGCAGCCATTTGGACATTTACCAATATAGCCGTTTGCAGCCATTTGGATATTTACCAATATAGCCGTTTGCAGCCATTTGGACATTTTAGTCATATGGACATTTTAGTAATTTAGACAATTTAGTCATTTGGACATTTTAACAATGTAGACTTATTAGTCATTTGGACATTTTGGCTAGTTAGACATTTTGAACTATTTAGACAGTATAGTTATTATGACATGTTTAACTATTTAGACATGATTAACCCTTTAAACATGCTTAACCATCTAAACATCTTTGGCCATTAAGTATTTTTTAACATTCTAAGCCAGTTAATATTCGGGTGCGACATATTATTCTATTGTGATGTTCGCGTTTGGAAAAAATGTGTCTAAAATGACGCTTGTTGAATAATTGTCTCTATTCTGTATACTAAAGATTATTCTCTCTCTCTCTCTCTCTCTCTCTCTCTCTCTCTCTCTCTCTCTCTCTCTCTCTCTCTCTCCTATCTATATCTATCTATCTATCACACACACACACACACACACACACACACACACACGAATGCACTGTGTAGGTAGGTGGTTTTAAGTTCACATGGACAATCGTCGGTATCCGGTGAAATCACTATATCGATGTTATGGAGACAACTCCTGCTCCTGAGTCAAGATAGTAGTAGTAGTAGTAGTAGTAGTGGTAGTGGTAGTAATAGTAGATAGTAGTAGTAGTAGTAGTAGTAGTAGTGGATTGAAGTTGCATGGTTTAGAGTATAGTAGACTAGTAGGAATACATTAATATCTGATGTTTGTAAAATATAATAAATGTACAATATTAATACAAATCAGAGAAAAAAGTAGTAGTAGTAGTAGTAGTAGTAGTAGTAGTAGTAGTAGTAATGAATCCTAAAGTTTTTTGGGGGATATCCCAGTGGACAGGATTCTATCGTGGTCCCTCCCTAGCCAAGCTGCTCAACTATCAGCTTGCAGATTGGAAGCCAAAGCGTCACATTTTTCCCTTGCCCCTCAACTTTCTCTTCATAATTGCTGAGGGGCACAGGGCCCTGGGTGGGGCTTTGGTTTCCCGGGCGTTTCCGCACCCTCCTCAGCTCCCCGCCATGGAGTGGCTTCGGTCACCCAGGCTTTATTGTGGTCGGCGGGTAGGGTTCTGTGGGGGCACTCGGTTATGGCCTTGGCCTTGCTCGGGGTCTTGGGGCTGTTCGGCCAGGCAGCATGGGGAACAACAACAACAACAACTATCAGCTTGCGTTAGCCTACATGTACTGTCACCAGTGCATCTACGTATTTACTATGGTGGAAACTCAAAGATTGCATGTGACCTTGTAGTTAAGGTTAACAAAAACATTACCTAGGTTAACACCTTCTGTGCCGGCGATGTCTTTTTTATTTTATTCTAGCTTAATTTAGACTTTTATTCAGTTGATAAAGGGCCTCAAGCAAGTAAAAGGCTTCGAACTATCTCACCCAACCATGTTTTACTACCACAGATCCTTCCTAAGCTGCACAAAATCGTCTAAATATAGCTAGAATAAAATGACAAAGACGTCGCCGGTACAGAAAGGGTTAAAGAAAACGGCGTAGATTTCCAGGTTCACGAGAGTCACGGCTGCAAGGGAGCAATAAAGCAACACTTATGATTATTACACCCACACCCACACCCACACACCCACACCCACCCACCCACACCCACCCAGCCACATCCAACCACCCACACACCCACCTACCCACCCACACACCCACCTACCCACCCACCCAACCAACCACACCCACCCATACCCACACCAACACCCACACACACACAGACAACCACACACCACACACACACATCCCCACCCACACACCACACACCCTCACCCACCCACCCACATCCAACCACCCACACACCCACCTACCCACCCACATCCACTCACCCAACCAACCACACACACCCACACATCCCCACCCACACCCTCACCCACATCCAACCACCCACACCCACCTACCCCCCACATCCACTCACCCAACCACCAACACAACATCCCCACCCACACATCCCCACCCACACACCACCACCCACCCACTCACATCCAACCCCACACACCCACCTACCCACCCACATCCACTCACCCAACCAACCACACCCCACACATTCCCCACCCACACATCCCTACCCACACCCTCACCCACATCCAACCACCCACACATCCACCTACCAACCCACATCCACTCACCCAACCAACCACACACACCCACACAGCCAACCACACCCACCCACACACCACCTACCCACCCACATCCACCCACCCAACCAACCACACCCACCCATACCCACACCAACACCCACACACACACAGACACCCATACACACACCCTCACCTAACCACCCACCCACCCAACCAACCACACACACCCTCACACACACACACACACACACACACACACGCACACACACACACACACACACACACACACACACACACACACACACACACACACACTTGCCATGAGTCATACTGAAGGAGAACAACTGTACCCTGCTGGTCACTTTTTGTTGGGATTTGTTGGGATTTAGGAACGCAGCCAAAGAATGTCACTAACTACCATGTGCTTTTATGCAATTCTCTATTTTGGAAGCTATGTAAGTAAATATATATTAATGAAATATATATTGATACTTGCTATAATTTAAACAAGTAATCACCAATACAAATTATTTAATGTTATTCAAATTCAATTCTCGATCATCGTAACATATGCTATTATCTCAGTTTCAAATATATATATAAATTAGTGTATGATTTTATTTATTTTGTTATTTGTTTTACTATGTGAGTGAAGGATACAAAAGGCAAAGCTTCCTGTAACAGGTGTTTCCCAAAAAATTGAAAGAGTGACAGAGCCAAATTTAAGGTAGAGTCTAAATGCCTGGACACACGGAGTTTAAAGCAGTTTAAGTCATAGGATGAAGGAAAGACTGATTAAGGGAGAGAGTTCAAGAGTTCAATTGTTGAGTAGAAGAAAAACTGAGAACATTTGTTCACTCTTGAGTTGGAGAGCTGAACAGAATATGAATGGGATTGTTTTGAATAGCAGGTGCCTCCCACTTGTCGTAAGGGAGAGGGTATGCACTGAAAAGGCTCTGAAGAACACTGATTATTGTAATAGCGATAGAAGAGTGAAATAGATGCAAAATATCGGCGTGTAGAAAGAGATTGTAGGGAACTATTACCGGTAGGAGGAAATGAGTTGATGAGGCGAAATGCTTTTGACTCTTACCTTTTTTTTTTTTTTTTTTTTTTTTTAAGAGACAATGAACGGAGGAAGGAAAAACACAGATAAAACAAAAAGGTCCATGTGCCTAAAGGCATCCTCCATTCATAAAATGTTTGTAACAACTGGATTTAAACATTTGTTGATTGTAAGTTTGTGGAAAGCAATTCGAGGGAAGTGAATTCCAAAGAGTAGTAGCTCTGGGGATAAATGAATTCTGATAAGCAGAAGTTCTGCATTGTGGAGGAGAAAGTGTAAATTCATGGGCGCTCTCAGCTGCCCTAGTTCTACGGGGAAAGATGTGGAGAGGCGGCACAATTGAAGCAAGTTCCTCGGAACAATTGCTGTGAAAATATCTGTAGAATAATGCAAGGGATGCAACGTTTCTTCGTATGGCTAATGTAGGAAGGTCCTGTGTGATTGCAGGGTTATTGATTAATCTAATAGCTTATTTTGAATTTTGTCCAACTGCCTCAATGCAACCACTCCACTTCCACCCCACAGAGGTGAACAGTAATCCATCTGAGAGCGCACATGACTTTTATATATTACGGCCAACTGCTCGTCAGTGAAAAATTCTCGAACTCTGTACAGGAGTCCCAGTTTTTTAGAGGCATTCTTAGCAATGCTTCTAACATAATGTGTCCAGCTCAAGTTAGTAGTTAATGTTACACCGAGAATGTCAATACTTGGGGAAGTGGGAATATTTACATCATTAAAAAATATATGGGAGTCAGTGAGATTCTGTCGGTTAGAAAATTGAATGTACTTGGTTTTCTGTGCATTAAAGGAAACTAGATTCTCTTGTCCCCATTCATTAATTCTAGAAAGGTCCTGGTTCAGAGAAATTGCAGTGTTTATTTTTGAATTTATAAGATCGGGTTGGGTGAAAGAATTGGTAAATGTGAAGGAACTGTGGAGTGTTGAGTCATCTGCGTAGGAATGTATTGGATTATGAGTGGTAGATATGAGATCATTGATATGAATGAGGAACAGAGTTGGGGCCAAAACTGATCCCTGGGGAACACCAGCATTTATTGAGTGAAATTGAGAATAAAGGCCATCTACCATTACACGTATTTTTCTGTTATGAAGATAAGAAGAAATTAGTGGAAACTAATGATGCAAGGCCGTAGTGTGACATCTTCGACAATAAGGATTGATGCCAGACTCTATCAAATGCCTTTGATATATCCAGTGCTATTGTATGTGTTTCACCATGTTGGTCTGTAGCTTGGTAGATTTGATGCGTAAGAAGGCAAAGAATGTCTGCAGTTGATCGACATCGTCTAAAACCATATTGCCTATCACTGATTAATTTATTATTCTCCAGATGCTTAATTATGTGATTATTTAATATAATTTCAAAAACTTTGCCAAGAGTGGAAGTTATAGCTATTGGTCTGTAGTTTGATGGATCTGAAGAGGCACCTTTTTTAGGAACTGGATGGATGTTTGCTTCTTTCCAGGGTACTGGGAAGCATGAGGTATGAGTACACAGACGGAAAAATTTTGCCAATACAGGAGCGAGCACCAAGGAGCAATTTTTAAGTACTATTGGAGGAATTTCATCTGGACCAGGAGCCTTATCTACTGAGAGATTCTGCAAAATAGTTTTGACATGTCTGGTGTGGATCTTAAGTGAGGGAATTTCAGGTGAATTAAAATTAAGTACAGGGACATCTTGATTTATTCATCTAAGGTTGAGTTGGTGGAGAAAATATCTGCAAGAAGGTTAGCTTTACCTCGTGGGTCACTTACAAAATTGCCAGTCGGAGATTTTAATGGTGGAATGGATGAAGCAGTAGTGAAGTTGGATTTGAATGAGTTAAGAGTAGACCAAAATATTTTGTTATCATTTGGATTATTTAGAAGTTTATTTGCCTGCTTATGGAGAAAGTTTGATTTAGTTAGGTTTAATACAGTTTTGGCATGATTTCTGATGTTTCTAAAGTAATTAAAGGCTTCATGTGTTTTTGATCTTGTGTATGCATTGTAGGCTATTGCTTTTTGTTCAGTTACTCTAGCACAATTATGGTCAAACCATTTAGGTGAATTAGATCTTTTACTGTACTTTTGATGAGGAATAAAAGTTTCCATTCCAATTTTTACAAAATCTTGTATGTGGCTCAAGGTGGAGTGTGCATCATTAGAAAAGAAAGAGGTCCAGGGAAT